>JARHVA010004877.1:315000-700000 GCA_037957365.1 Torreya grandis
ATAGGTTGGTGATCAAGGTGTGATTTAATAAATAGAGAATGAAAATCAGAATCATCATCCAAAATATCAATGTCATCAAATGTAATAGAGGGTATCTAAATAATAGGAGGCATATGCCACATATAAGTACCAATGATCCCATCTAATGGGTTCTGTAATGTGTTGAAGGGGAATGTGCATTATATACCTTTTGCACTTCTAGATCCTTTTGATGGTCTTACAAAATATTTTTAAATATTTTTTAATTTTGGTGATCACTAGGTTGTGAACCTGATTCCTTTGGTTGATCATCAAATATGATATTTTGGTCATCAATGAGGTCTTTGATATTATGCTTCAAGTTAAAAAATATATTCATATAATTCCTAGGGTCTTGGTGATAGTCATAATAAGCATTCACATCATACCCTTTGGGTAGAGGTCTACTCATATCAACCTCTATAGGATGAGGGAGAGATATGAGGTGAAACTCTACAAGCCATAGGATTAATAAAGTGAGAGACTCAAGTAAGCATGTAAATTGTCTCATTGATGCATTAGTTAAGACAATATTGGGAGAAGAAATTAGATTGTAAAGATGTGCAAGATATTTTCTTGATATTCAGGCAATATGTACTCATTGTGTCATATATATGTCTATTTTATCCTATCTCTATGAGTTGTTATAGGTTAGAATATGAAAAAACTCCACTTTTGGTTCCAATTACGAGAAGGAAATGAATAGTCATACACTATAAACATCTATATATACTTATGTTTGTAATAAGAATAGAGTTTCAATTTTGAAGAGATCAATAAAGACTATTTGGTTATGGTTACCTATGTGGTTTATTACTTTGTTCCTTACATGCACTCTCATGTATATTTTTTGCTTCCTTTCTATCTAATTTAATTCTAATACTATGTTCTTGTTATCGAATTCCTAGTTATTTTTACTTCCTACTTAATGTACAATAATTCATCCTTACTATGCTTTTGTTATCTAGCCTTTTGTATGAATATGATGCACTATCTTTCACACTAAAGTATAACCTAGTTATCCTCATCCTTAGCATGTTTTGATGCTTCAAAAACCTCTACTAAACATGGAGTGGTGAGCATAGATCCACTCCTTCTGGAGGAAAGTATGCTAAGATGGTTACTGGGATAGAGAGACATTGAGGCATTGTTAGACCAAAGAGTATGTAATTTTGTAGAAGAAGAATCAAAATGGACTAGTATTACCATATAAGAAATCATTCAAAAGCATATTTATGGAGATATTTACAAAATATTTTGGTGCGAGTTGCTTGAATTATTAGCTAATTGGTTAGCACAGTTAGAATACTATTATTTTAACCCAAGAACAAAAGAAAAAATCATCTGGACATAAGAAAAGATAGATTAGTTATAGAAATCAGAAACTAACTAGATAAGAGCAATAGATTATTGGGTTTCTACCACTACAGATGTAAACATAATCAAGTTTGTGGTACAAATATGCATAACTTTTGAAGCTACACAGGACTTGCTTATCTGAGGAATTAGAGGGAAAATTTTGTAGTGACTACCTATCCTTGTGAAGATGTTAGTTATGAACAAAGCCATGGTATGTGCTCTAGCCAATATGGATTAGTCACTTCAGGTGTATGGGGGTATATGCCACATGATAGAGAATGATAATTAGATGAGTAGATAAGGCTTAAACCTAAATCTAGAATGGAGACACGAGGGAAGAAGAGTTAGAAGAAAAGTTTGGATTCAGAATGTGAGCTACGATAATAGAATAAATGGAATAAATAAAAGAATACCTAATTAGTTATGAGTAGAGGTAAGACTAATAGTAAATTAGGTGATTAATGAGTAATAAAAATTAAATATTAAGAAATAAGATGATGAATACCGATAGATAGAAACAAGTGATGAAGAAGAGATGTTTGAAGAAGAAGACAAAAATAGTGTAGAAGTATAGAAATTAGATTATAGATATAGTGAAAAAATATAAGAATAGGTATTATTAGAAGATGAACATGAATAATTAAGAAAAGAAGTAGAACATAGTCATAAATTAATTATATGTTCAAGTGAAGAAGAAGAAGTCACAATAAATAATTATTTACGGATAGATCACACATCCTCATAGCCTAATTTTTTATATTCTAGTAGAAGTTTTCAACTAGGCTAATAGGAAGACAGTAGTTGGGAAGGAATATATTTAGAACAAGTGCATCATTAGGGTAATGAAATTTAAACAACATCAATTCAAAAGGCTTTAAATACCATAGGGTTTATTGAAACCATGAAAAGAAAATAATGAAACATAGAAAAATAGAGTGCGCAAGTCGACTCTTCTAGTGTGAAGATAAATCTTTGTAGTATACAAGTAGGATCATAAATAACACAACCTCCTCTTGTAACAACTATGCAGTAGATCCTTCCAATAATAGTTTACATAATGGGTCATGTAGGAGTATTTATAAATCTGGTAATGTATGATGGGTTTATGGACCCTGAACAATAATTAATAACTTGTGAAATGAGATGAAAATCTAAAGGTATCATCGATGAACTATTAAAATTGTGATTTTTTAGGGGCACTAACCAGAAGAACACTTGAGTTTATGTACCATAGATAAATTCAATAGGCAAGTCTATAACATGTTAAGGAATGACTTGTCATAGAGTTCAAAATAAATAAATATACAAGTCAAACTTTTTAAGACTTAAGCAGAAGTCAGGAGAATCACTCTACGACTATGATCACAGATTCTATGATGTTATGAATAAGGTGGAATTTACCTTTATATACAAAGATAAATATGCATGGTTTATCAAAGAACTATATTCCAGAATCAGATTTACCACTACACAAACTCAATATGCTACTAAAGCAGATGCTAGAGTTGTTACCTTATGAGTAAATAAAATTGAAGATTATGGGGAAGCTCATGTCATAAATTATA
Source organism: Torreya grandis (assembly GCA_037957365.1). Classification (NCBI taxonomy): domain Eukaryota; kingdom Viridiplantae; phylum Streptophyta; class Pinopsida; order Cupressales; family Taxaceae; genus Torreya; species Torreya grandis. Next base: position 317,943 of record JARHVA010004877.1, read on the forward strand.
AGATTGAAAATACACTGCAAGACTTTATGAAGAGGATGGAGCAATATCATGAGGCTAAAAAATCTAAGTTAAATATATGGTCTATGGAGTGTAAGAAAGAAGGACATCATAGGAATGATTATCCTAAAATTAAGATAGAGTTTTGTGAAATATGTTGAGTAGTCAGACACACAACAACATAGTACCATCTCCTATAATAATATGTAAATAAACCATTGAATTTATATTGCAATTTTTGTAAGTCACAAAATCATGATGAAAAGAACTGTAGGGCTTTACAGGATGGAATGATATTAATTCACCAAGTAAGAAGATATAAAATAGTATATCATAATTATATGGAATTATAATAGAAAATATGAATAATATATAAGCCACTTCAAGGGGGAAACCACCAAAATGCTTTCAATAAGAATGAATACTCAATATATGATGAATAACTAACCCTACCTCTTATATATAGTCTAACAAGGCCATGTGCCACCCATAATTTGACCTACTAGGTATATGAATGCATTAATAAATGTAAAATAATATGCAAAAGAGTTATGCAAGCCAGAAGTCAACTACACATATCCATAGACATGCCAATAGTTAATGGCGTAGCATGCCCCTTCCCTTCAAAACAATGTTGTCCTCAACATTGAAAAAATATCAGATGTTGTTGCATGAATGATTCATCCTCCCACATAGCATATTTAGAAGGTAGATTATTCCATTTGATCAGATACTCAAGAATTAGTCTAGACCGTAGCTACTTAGTGCATGTTTGAATGACCACTTCAAGATCAATAATAACCCTCCCTTCCTCATCTAATTTTGGTAACTTAGTTTAAGTGGTAAATATATTTATAATGACCTTCTTAAGGCTTGATACATGAAATATTGGATGAATGTGAGTGGAGGGAGGAAATTCTAGCTTGTAAGCCACATTACCAATTTTATGCAAGATCTGATAAGGACTATAATACTTGGGAGATAGATTATTATCCTTTTTATATTACTTCAAGGACATCTATTTATATGGATATAAGTGAACAAACACCAAATCATCAATTTCAAAATGCATCTCACTCTTGTGTTGATCTACTTGTTGCTTCATGTGATTCTGAGACAAAGTTAAATTTTCACACAAACTAGAAAGGACTTCCTATTGATGTTGAAGGTGTTCCTCCACTGCACATACCATTGGGTGGGTCTTCAAGGTTGAGGTGAGAGATGGAGGATGGTATCTATACAATGCCATACAAGGAGAAAATTTGGATAAACTATGCACTGACGTATTATACCACCATTCAGCCAAGGCCTGCCATTGAAACCATTTATCTTGTTTATCAAACACAAAACAATGAAGGTACCCTTCCAAAAACTTATTGACTACCTCAATTTATCCATCATATTGAGGATGATAGGATGATATTTGAGATAATTGGGTTCCTAAACATGTAAATATTTTTGTTTAAAAATTACTAGTGAATATGGGATCTCGACCACTAAAAATAATCTTGGTAGTACCATGTAATTTTTGAACTGTATTGAGGAAGGCAAAAGCTATTATACTAGCCACCAATGATTGAGATAAAGAAAAAGATAAGCATAATTTTTTAGTCTATCCACAACAACCATGATAAAATTTCTACCTTCAGATCATGGTAACCCAGTAATGAAATCCATAGATACCTCTTCCCATCGTTCACTAGGGATGGATAAGGGCTGTAAAATACCTGGGGTTTTAATGGTTTCACCTTTATTTTGCTGAAATACCATACACTCAGCCATATATTTTTGTACATCCCCCTTGATTCCTTTCAAAAATCCTTCTTGACTCTATGATAAGTTTTTAAAAACCCTGAGTGACCGCCAAGTGGAGATGCATGAAGTTCTTGAAGGATTTTCTATTTAAGAAGAAAATTTTGACATAGATATAATCTATCTTTATACCATAATGCATTCCAATTCCATGTAAAATTTTTAATCCCATTGAAACCCTACTATAGATTCTGAATTAATGAATGGGTAATACTATCATTCTCCCATTCTACCCTTGTTTCCTTCAGCTAGTCTGTGTGACAAATTGTCATGGCACATAACAATGCCTCAATTTGTTTATCTCACCTGGATAGTGCATCAGCCACCACATTTTCCTTTCCTTTTTTGTATACTATTTTAAAATCAAAACCTAACATTTTCATCACCCATTTTTTTTGTTCTTCAAAGGATAACCGTTGTTCTAAAAATATTTAAGGCTATCATGATTAGTCTTTACCTTAATGTGACGATCTAATAGATAAGGTCTCCATTGTTTGAATGCATGTAGAATATCCATCATCTCTTTCTCATAAATGGGTTTGAGCTGATTTTTTCCCTTCAATTGATGACTTTCAAAGGCAATGGGCCTACCCTCTTGCATGATTATTGCACCCATACCATATCTAGATGCATCACATTCAAGCACAAAAGTTTTATAAAAAATTGGATTAGCTAATACTAGGGTGGTGAACATAACCATTTTTAGTTGTTCAAATGCCTTGATAGCTATATAAATCCATTAGAATGAGTCTTTATTCAATAAATGAGTGGTGCTGTAATACTACCATATTTTTTGACAAACCTATGATAATAACCAGTTAGCCCCAAAAATCCCCTTAGTTTCTTAAGTGTCTTGGGAATCTGCCACTCCATGATGGCTTGGATTTTTTAGGATCAAGTTTTACTCCCTCATGTGATATAATATGACCCAAAAATTCCACTTCTCAAACTCCAAAAGCACATTTGGATGGTTTAACATACAACTGATGTTGCTCAAGAATTGAGAGTACCTGTTTCACATGATGCAAGTGGTCTTCCCAATATTTTCTATAAATAAGGATGTCATCAAAAAACACAAGTACAAACTTTTTCATAAATGGCCTAAAAAACATATTCATCAAAATATGGAAGGTGGATGGTGCATTGGTAAGACCAAAAGGCATGACCAAAAGTTCATAATGGCCTTCATGTGTACAGAAGGTAATTTTAAGAATATCCTCCTCACATATTTGGATTTGATGATACCCAAGCCAAAGATCTAATTTGATAAAATAAACAACACCATGTAATCCATATAATAAATCATCAATTACATGAATAGGAAACTTATCTTTGATAGTGAACTTGTTGAGCTCTCTATAATCTAGGCACATCCTCCAAGTTTCATCCTTCTTTTGTAGTATGAATATAGGAGAAGAATATTCACTTTGGCTATGTTGAATGGTACCTGCCTCTAACAACTCTTGTACCATTTTTTCAATTTCACTATTTTGGGCATAAGGATATCTGTATGGTCTAATATTGGGTCATATACTTCCATGAATGAGTCTGATGGTATGATCATGAGTACGACTAGGAGGAAGACCTTTTGGCATGGGTCCAAAAACAACTAAATGCTCATCCAATATTTGTTGTAACTTAGGGTGGGTAGACTCCTTAATTTATTGGACATCAATGGAAAACAAGCGTGCCACAAATCCTTTAGCACCTTTTTCAGTATCTTGGTCATCTAATGTGAACTAACCATTTCTAGATATTTAAATCTTAATCCTCATAGTTCCACTGGCTTGCCTTTAGAATAAAAATGCATGAACAATTCATGGAAATTCATCTCAATAGTACTCAATGTGGTGATCCATTTTACTCCCAAAACAATATCAATCCCACCCATAGGAATAACAAACATAAGAGAATATAGAAAATGCTCCCCCTTTGATAACATAATACTATGGTATTTTCTAGAATAATTAACTATTCCACCATCAACAATCATGATTGAAACTCTAGGGCTAGGTAAATGAAATAATTAAAATAAACAACCAACTTACTATTGATGAAATTATGTGTACTACCTAAATCAATCAACACTGTGACCTTATGTTTCTTAATAAAACCCACCACCTTAAGAGTCTAAGGAGTATAAATACCTGTAAGGGCATGACAAGAGATAGTAGGTTAGGAATCTATAAATTTATCCTCAGGTCCTTCAAATCCCTCAACAGATGCCTCCTCATCTTCTTCATCCTCATCATCCCTTTCAATGTAAAATAACTTCTTTTCAGCACATGTATGACCTTTGCTCCATTTACTATCACAACCATAACACAACCCTTTGGCATGTTTATCCTTAATTTGTTATGGTGCTAATATGGTAGTTTGAGGCTATGATAGATTTGGTAAGGTGTGTTATTGACTATTAGTGAAAGGATGATGTTTGGTCATCTCTTTTTCTTCTACTAAGTGTGCCCTTGGTATAAATTTAGATATAGTTATGGGGTTAAACATACAAACCTCCAATTGAATAATATATTTTAGTCTACCTAGAAAAAGGTCAGTCAGATTTGCCTCAATGATATCCTCCACATGTAAGGATAGATTTTGAAATTAATGAATATAATCCTTCACTATTCCTGTTTGTTGTAGTTTGGCTAACTGGTTAAAGTAGCTTTTAGAAATGTTATCTTGATAATGAGACATCAATTCATCAGAGAATATTGACCATGTAAGAAGAGCACCAATCTTCTTATTTTGAGCATAAAACCAACAATACCAAAGGAATGGCTTAGGTTCTAGACACATAGATGACACAACCACCTTTTGAGAGCTAGGAGTTTGGTGTAAATCAAATATATTTTTAATTAAAGTGATCCAAGTGAGTGGATCCTTACCATCAAACTTGCATAAGTCTACTTTTGGCAACATCAGTTTTATCTCCATATTGGTAGTGTTAGTATTAAGAGGAGGACTAGAAGGAAAAAGTGGAGGGTTGTTGAGTGGTAAATGAGATGAAATGGTATCCAAGTGTGTCATGATTTGATGCAACTGATTATTCAAGCCATTAAGCTCCCCTTTCATCGTTGATATTTGAGTTTGGAATTGCACATCCTTCTGCATTAAGCCATGTATGTTTGATTAGATTTGAGAAATTATATCAGATGATTCAGACTTCATGTCATCCCCTAAAGGGGTTTTAGGGGTTTCTTTCCCTTTCCTCTATCTATGAGTGTTAGGACCAACCATACAAAGACTCAATGGTGAACCTTATTTTGCCATGTTGACCTAATTTTGAACACTATTTTTTTTGACTATTTAGACCTCAAATCATAATTATCAAAGAATAGACCCAAACTATTTTTTACCAAGGTTTCCAAAAATATAAAAAAATTGAAAAATTATACAAATTGTGAGCTATGGAGCAAATTTATGAAAAAATTAAAATGGTGACAGCTTTTGAAAAATAAATCCAAATGAGCTAAAATTTTAATAGAAACTTAATTGAATTATTTATCAACTCTAATAAAAAAATTCATGGACATTCACACCTTTTTTCAAGATATATCCAAATTTCAATATCTAGGGTTTTTGACCTAATTATGGCCTAAATCAACACTCTGATACCACTTAGAATGATATTAATTCACCAAATAAGAATATATATAGAAGTATATCATAATTATATGGAATTATAGTACAAAATATGAATAATAGATAAGCCACTTTAAGGGAGTAACCTCTCAAATGCTTTCAATAAGAATGAATACTCAATATATGATGAATAACTAACCCTACCTCTTATATATAGTCTAACAAGGCCATGTGCCACCCATAGGCTGACCTACTCAGTATATGAATGCATAAATAAATATAAAATAATATGAAAAATAATTTTGCAAACCATAAATCAACTGCACATATCCATAAACACACCAACGATTAAGGGCATAACATAAGAACTTAAAAAAGACATCACCAAATATGTATTCACAATCACTGCACAAAAAGTGTCCTCAATGAAGCAGATGATTTCAGGACTAGAGGTTGATAAAGGTTGTGCAACCCAAGAAGGTCCATAGTGGATTCTGAGTTCACTAAAATACCAATCGTAAGGTCTGGTCGATTGAACCCCTCCTTCACCAAGTTAGACACCACTATTAATATAATACAAATATGTAGCACCTTGGAGCCCATAAATGACGTATTAGTAGCAAACAAGATGGAACCCACCAGTTATGTAATAATAATTTTGAATTAGATATAATACCCAACCACATCAGCATTGGAACATAACACACCAACAAAGAGGGTATAGAAGAGGTTATCAATCAAATAAAAGAGGATTTAGGGGTAGCTATAGAAGAGGTTATCAAGGTGGTAGAAGAAATAAATATCAACAACCTCCTTTGTAATGATATTTGTGTAGAGAGTATAATCATGTCTAATGAAATTGCCCTTTGAACCCTTAAAAATAATCTTACTGTGTATACTATAGAATATATGATCAACATGAGACATAAGACTGTCATATCTTGGAAAAGCAAAGAAAGGATAAGGCTATCATAAATGTGAATATGGTGAATGCACAACTGAAGGAGGATGCCTTATTGAATGTTGTCACATGACATCAACACATAGAAAGAGGTTTTCCTCTAGAAATACCTCAAGATCAGGGAATTTGAAAAGAAAAATAGGATAAATACCTAGCTCCAACTATATAAAAGGGAATCATGTATGAAGTTACACAAATGTTGAAAAACATTCAACATCAATAAACTAATGAAGGAGATTCTACGATAATAGATGCCAAAATGTATGGCCAGATCATGTGCATTATGCATTAAGATGGATTTTTTACTATGTTGATAGATTTACTAAAACTTGTAAGCACATTGTGTAATGAAGACATCTCTTAGAACATCACAAACTTATTACATAATCTACTAGAGTGTGCATAGTGAGGGAAACATAAGATATAAAAGCTTATTTTTTACATTAAAAGAAGCCCTAAGATTTAGATGAATGAATTGACATTGAGGTTACATGATATGAAATTTCAAATGTTGTCTTTGATTTTAGTGTCATAGTCAACATGATCCCTAGGTGTACATGTGACGATATTGGATGACTGATTCTAAGTTATAGCCCAATAACTCTGAGCTTAGCCGACTATGGAAGAGTTGAGCCCATTAGTAGATTAGAAGATGTTGAGATCAAATTTGTAAAACTGACTCTAAGAGGTGACTTTGAAGTCATCAATATGAAGATAGTAGCAACACATTATCCTACACTAATTGTTAAGAAATGGGCATATAATGGTTAGATGACTATCAACACTATGAAAAATCAATTAGAGGTACACCGGGGATATAAGTTTGTCATCATTCCTTTAAATAAAGTGTATAAACCCTACATCATTCCAAATGAACCAGAGTATCCATATGTCACACAAGAAATCATTTGGATGAAGGTAAACTCTAAATAAAACCCAAAAGCTTTGCATGTAGCCAAGTGTAACTTCTTATACAAACATACTAAACTTTGGGTATAATATTTACTCACTCAACAATTAAATAAATCTAAATAATGGAGGCCTAAACTAGTATTTACTCAATCATTAGAAACTTGATTTATCATAGAATATTGTGCATCTATGTCTACTAAATCCCTTACTCATTCAAAAGTTGATTTTCTCTATCAAGAAGATGATCATATGCATGATTATATAAATCCAACTAGAGAAGGCACTTTGTCTTGAGAAATAGTTTTGTTTATCATTGGATACTCAGACATGCACCTACTCAAATGGGATTGAGGTAATCATGAACCCTGATGTATGACAATGGTATTTGCACATGATAGATAACTTCTTGTGTACTATGTGACTAGGATATCAATTAGTTCATTCTATGCCTACAATTTCATGTACCTACCATTAATAATTAGGTCAGTGCTCTAAATTATTCTTTGAAGGGAGTTTTAGTGACATGGTGGCCAATTCATATAAATGATCAGTGTGAGAGGGATGATGTGTGCAAGATCATGATTAGTAAGTTCCAACTACCATAGGTCATCAGAAGCAATTGGCCTTTCTTCAAAGAAGGTGAGTGTCCTAAAATACATATTCACAAATGTGTTGAATTTTAGACTGAGAAACATATGGTATTGAAGTAATGGGCTCACACTTTCCATTACACACATATTCCTTTACCATTAGCATGGTATATGCATTAATAATGTAGGAGGGAGACAAAGCATTGGGTTTAGGTGTAAAGTGAATTACACAAACATTTATTTTTGAAGATGAGAACCCTCTTGTTCACAATGCACTACTAAAATTCAAACATTTTCTATGCCATGGGTACACAAAATATTTAAGCACCATGATGAGATCCATTTCGTAGAAGAACATAGATTCTGATCTAAATATGACATTACAAAGATATAAAGATGTAAATAAAGAAGAAAAATATCTTATGCATCCATGATATCAAATACAAGATGAAGAGTATGGCATTGAATATTCTAATACTGATGGTGATATTGATTTGACTAATTTATTTGAACCTAAATGGCCAATAGAACCAGTAAAGGACCCTAATGTAGAACCTACTGAAGAAGACACATTGCACATTATATAAATTCTAGAATAGGAAGGGAAAATAATGATACAAGAATATATTGATAAGGAATAATTTAAGATTTACCAACAACCCATTAAAATGCATGTATCAAACATCAAACTTGAGGAGGTTCCCAAATTGGTGCATATAGGTGATTACTAGACAGAAGCTAAAGTTTTTAAATCTATGAAACTCCTATGAGATTATCAAGATGTCTTTCCCATTAAATTTTAAAAGTTTTGAGGAGTTGATCCATATATAAGATAATTATATATAGAACTCAAGGAGTGCACAAGACCTATAAAGAAATGGCCATACAAGTTGAATCCAAACATGAAGTTGAAAGTGAAGGTTGAACTTAATATAATGTAATATGCATGTATAAATCATCCCATAAAAAAGGTACATTGGGTTCGTCCAGTGGTAGTGTATCCTAATAAAACAGATGAGATAATAGTATGTGGGGACTACCACACTCTGAATTATGCATGTGTGACTGATCCATTCCCAATTCCCTTCATAGATGAAGTTTTAGAACATGTCACAGGACATGAAGTCTACTCTTTCATGGATGGCTTCAGTGGATATCATCAAATACCCATCATAGAAGAAGAAAAATCTAAGATTAATTTTGCCATAGAATGGGGATCCTTTGTATACAAGGTAATGCCTTTTGGCTTTAAGAATGCACATACAATTTTTTCTCATGTAATGGTGATTGCATTCAAATATTTCATTCATGACTTTCTGTGAATCTATCTAGATGATCAGGTAGTATTTTATTTATTTAAAGAACATTTGTCTAAATTTTTCCTCATGTTATAACACTATTGATCTCTATGCATTACTCTAAATTTAAAAAAATGTTTATTATTTACACCCTTGGGTGTTTTGCTAGGTCATGTAGTGTGCAGTGAAGGCATTTTGGTCAACCATGTCAAAATTGTATTTATTTTAAGTATGATTCTAAAATTTAAGTTCACATAATTATGATATTTTTTTGGATATATAGGGTACCATCAAAATTTATCAAGGGATATGCAGCCATTTCATCTCCATTGGGATATTTACTGTGCAAAGGTGTAAAGTTTGTCTGGACTTTTGAGTGCTATGTATCCTTCATAGAGCTAAAGCAAAGATTGGTCACTATACCTATCCTTTCTATTCGATATTTTTCAATTATTTCATGTTGATTTTGTGGAGGTGTCCAGGTGAGTGGATGAAGTGCCTTGATAGTCTAAGCGACAATGACAAAGTGTACAATGTGCTTGTCCTAGTATGATTCAAGGAGGCTTGGTTGATATTCTATTTTGGCATGGTTAGAAATGTTCAGGGATGAGTATGGTGATTTTGGGAAGTGAAAGGGGTCTTATTTGAGGTTAGGGATTATTTTTTTCTTATGTGCATGAGAGGAATTCATTCGGTTATTCATTATGTTCATATAGACATAATTGGCTCTGTGACAGATAAATCTAATGAGGCATTTTAATGTCATTATATCTCACACATGTGAGGGTTATAATAGAAAATTGATATATTTTTGGATTCTCTTATGTGAGGAGATCATATGGTCCAAATTTAAAATCATGAAATTTAGCACAGTAAAAGATATGTGGCTGCAAAGTTGGTCCCTTAGATAGAAGTGCACTAAGTTTCAACGCTTAGCCAAATTTGTAAAGAAGATCTAATAGTCCATGTTTCATCATATTGAATATTGATGGCATGAAATTAATATATTATCAAATATTTTATTTTTATAATTATAAGAAAGGGATAAGTAATCATTTTGGTGATGGCATATCTCGCACGTGTGGGTGTTTCAAGAGGAAATGGTCATATGGGTTTGTTCAATATTTTGCCTAGTTTCTATGGTTTAAATTTGAGAACATCCGAGTGAGCGAGGTAAAAAATATATCTATAAAAATTTGGCCTTATAGGTAGATTTAAATAGTCCCCATACTTATTCATTTATTTATGATGTTAAAGATCAAGATTAGATGGAGATCCAACGGTTCATGGGAGTTCGTACATCTAGATATACGATGCGTAGTAAGTCAAATGGGTTAAAGCGTTTGATGTTTAAACTGGTTAAAGACTGAGCTCCTTCAAAAATATCAATGAAGCATGTTTTTTCAAAGGTGTCATGAATCAATGAGATGAGGGCAAGTGTTTGATGTTTAATGTTGAGCAGAGGTAAAGACCAAGTTTCTTCAGAAGATCAATGGTCAGTAGGTGTTCGTACTAATCAAGATCAACAGTGCATATTAAAGTTAGGAGGTCAAAGTGATAGATGTTTAACAAGTTAAAGGTTGATATACTTATAATAAGATTAAAAATGAATGATTAATATAATCAATGAGGACATGAGATGATATAATAGTTTTTGAGGTTTAACTGTGACCATTGGCATTTGAAAATTAATGAAGAAAAAAACTAGTCTATGGTATTTGTGCCATAAATTTTGATTCAAGATGAATTTGAAGATGAAGTAAAAATAAAAGTGTAAGAGGACTAAATATTTCATCTATAAATTTTTATTAGAAGGTATTAACATATATAAATAAAAATATATTTATCTCAAAAGTTGACTTTGTGATTTACTATGTTCTGCAAGTGACCCAAGAAGGTTGTTTGATCTTGTTTTATTATTGTTTAGATGTCTCATGATGAATTAGATATTGTAAAGTGTTTAAGATTCTTTATGTATTATCTATGTGTTATTTTGAATCTTTACCAATCGATATTTAGTATGAATAAATCTTAAAAAGTTGATTATGTGTTCGTTCATGGTGTCCTTATGAACAAGGCTAATGTTTGTGTTGATTTAGCATACGTAGAGGTGAGTAGAGATGACTATGATCATTTGAGGTTGTCAAAGGGGTCATGTGGAGTGGAAATATACACTTTAAAGTGGTCATTTGTTCTTGTTTTACTTGATGAAGTGCTAAATGGGTGAATAGGACTCCATGAGACCTATAAAGGCTATGAGGGCCTAATTTAAATGTGTAGCTACCTATGGGTGACCAATGGATGCTATGGCCAACCTATGTGGATGGTATTGAGCTATGTATTTATTTTATATATGCCTTAAGGGTTAGGGTATTCCTATTTTCCAATGAACATGGTGATGATCATGAATGATTTATAAATAGTGAAACCAAATGTGATGGTTTTTAGACTTGTGAGAGGCTTTGGTGAGTATAGATAGTGTTGGTGAAAAGGAAATAAGAGAGGGGGTGTGATTAGTGGATGGATTAATGAGAAAATAATTTTAAGGACTATGTGTATGACCTATAGGTCATGTATTTGATGTCATAATAGTGATATTGTATGTTGAGGATGAGTGAAGAGGTCTAGAGTGATCCAAAAGGATACTTTGGACGTCTTATGAGTGAGCGAAGGATAGATGGTGTCTGTGTGATCTTGGTGGCTGATTTGAGAGTTATATTAGAGTATGGATTGTGTTTATGACCATTTGGTCATTTTTTTGATATGGTGATAGAGTTGTTACTAAGGAGTGAAGAGTGATCCAAAAGGTGGTTTTAGATGCATTGAGTGTGCAGAGTTGAAGAGAGATGATATACTTTATATCTCCATCAGATAAGCAAGAAATTAATGTTGAAGATATGTTTTGTTCATAGGTTTTATTATGGATGGTCAGTATCTAGGGGGTTTTAGCTTCTTCGCAAGGTGAAACTTTCTAAAAGTCTAGTTGTTGTGGGCTCAGCTAGACATGTGTTGTAGCACCTTGTGAGATTGTATTCTCACTAAATAAGAAATTATAGTTCATTGATAAGTTTTAGTTGGTCTAAATTGGTTCTTTTTATTATAGTATAGTATTCCAATTATAGGTTATATTGGTTTTTCTCCCCCAAGAGGGTTTTCCACATATTTCATGTGTTATGTGCGTGATCTTACATTGTCTCTCTTGTTCATTGTTATGAATGATATATATGCTTCATGAAATGATTATGGTAATTTATTAAAAGTTTGAAAGGATTGAAATCGAAGTTATATTATCTAGGCTCACTAATTCACCCCCCTCTCAGTGATTTTACCTCTAAAAATTGGTATCAGAGTGGGTCCTTTGGAGGAAGCTTAACATCTTGAAGGAGACCCTAAGTAGCACAAGATGGCTAAGCCATTGAAGAAAAATAATCAATAGTGTAAGGTTGCAATCAAGGAACTTGAAGAGTAGATATGTAATTTGAAGAAATATTCCAAAGAGGATGAGAAAGTTATCAATGATCTCAAGGTTTATCTATAAGATGCCAAGGTAAGTTTAAGTTCAAAAGAGGAAATTTGTTCAAAAGAAAAGGACATCATGTATGATGAATAAGTCTACCATGACAATGGAGAAGAAGAAGTGTTCTATGATAGAGAGGAAGAATAAGTAGTTATAGGCATTGAGCTCATAAAGAGGAATCACAAGATGAGGTATGTTATCAAAGGCCTTGAAGCACAAGTTAGCTCTCTTGAGATAAGTTTGATAGGCAAGACTGAGAGAGATGAGAAGTATCAAGAACTAATCAAGTATCTTGAAGAGAAAACATGTAGATTGAAGGATGACATGGATAAATAATCCAAGGAGGTTAAGGAGGTCATCAAAGATCTTAGAAGTAAATAAGAGGTTTCAAATGATAGCCTAAAACCAAGAGAAGAAGAGTGTAGATATCTCAAGACTCAATTAGAAGAAACCAATACCAAGGTGAGTTCAAATCAAGGTGAACATGATGATTTGAAGACTAATCTGGATTCCTTCAGAGTAGAGCATGAAAAACTCATAGAAAATTTTGACAAGATGGAAAAGGAACATGTAAATCCTGAGCAAGCTAAGAAGAATATAAGCTTTGAAAACAATGTAATAAGGTTTGTTAGACAACCAAATGTTTCAAATTATGCTAGTTTATTCCACGATCATTGTTATACATGTAATGAATATGGTCATAAAGCTAAGGATTATAGAAGGAAGCTTGTCAAGTATGGAAATTCATAGAGCTTTGATAAAAGAAATTTTTGGCCAAAGATTGATCATAGTTCAAATATGTCAAAAGGTATGAATAATGTTATATGTTTCAATTGTCATAAGAGTGGTCATATTTCAAGTTTCTACCCTAGTGGAGTCAATAGGTCCTCAAGATATTTAAAAATAAATGAAGCTTCCATTGTGCATAGCAAAAGTCATTCTTAGTTATGGAGACCAATGATTATCATTTCTAATTAGACTAGTCAAAAAGTTGATAAGAAAGTTACTCTAGATGAAAGTGTTGCAAATCAGTTTAATCACAAAATTCAAGAAAGTAAAATGACTATAGATAATAGTAAGGTTGGTAAGAAAATGGATGATAAATTTTTTAAGAGTGATCAGGTTGAGTCCAAAAATGGTTTGTTTGCCATGACAGATATGAAGGAAAGACAAGAACTTTTGTTGAATACATTTGTTAACAAGTCTAAATAAAATAATGAAGAGACCAAGCTCAAGGAAAAGACCAAGGTATTGGTTGAGGCTAGTTATAAGGTGTGTAGGGATCCAAGTGAACATTCTATTATTTTTGAGAAAGTTTCATGTAGATAACAACAGTTGTCTATGTCTAGTGATGAGGTTCCAAACTACAAGGTGGATTCTTCAAATGAAAAGGTATGTAATGAATCTATGTTGTCTCCATGTATTACCAATCCAATCCTAGAAGAAAAGGAGAATTTTGTAGTGGATGAGTAAGTTGTTTGTCTTAAGCCTAAAAATAAGAATAAGAACTATAAGTATCAGATGACCAAGGAGGAGATGGAATATGAGAAGTTATGGGCAACTCCTTATTTCATGCCATTTTAGGACATTGTGAAGTAGAGTGTCTCTGCCTATGATTCCTAGGAGACATCTTTCTTGTGGAGAAGCATGTTTTTGTGCTCAAGATCATAATGATAAATCTATATAGAGGTGCATTAATTTTTTATTGATGTTTTATACCAATGCTATCCTGGTATAGAATTAATGATCCTTTGTTGCCGAGAATTGTGTTGATCATTATAAGGTCATTGATTAAGAGGAGCAACAAGTTCATGAGCTTGTTTGAGAGGTTTATAAAATAACTATTGTGCAAGGTCAGAATGGGTATTTCCAGATGGCATAATGAGATTAATGAAATTTCAAGAAGTGTTTAGTGATCTAAAGGTCCTTTGACCTTATTTTATCTTACTATAAGTGGTTTTATGGTCTAAAGGTATGTTGAAGTCAAAATTGAAGATTTTTGAGTGCTCTCAGTTTTCTCACATTTGGCTTAAGGGAAAGAAGGCCTAAAATGGGTTATAGGATGTGTGGGTTCCCAAAGATGTGGAAGCTCAAATCTCAGTCCATAAGTGTGTAATGGTTGTCTCCAGGTGTATAAGAAGTTTTAGAGGTGGAAGTTGACCAAAAGGAGGTTTGTTGACTCTATTTGTTTTGAGATTATAGGTTTTTAGGCTATGCTAGAAAAGTGTTTTTCCTTATAAGTTAAGGTTTGAATATTTTTAATATATTTAATTAGCCAAATGGGTTGTCAAATAGAGCTTCACATAGATCTAAAGGTTTGTGTATTTTAAGTTATTCAAGTTTTTGTCAAGTTGGAGGCATAATTGGCTAGTAGGTTTGTGAAGGAAGTATGTTGTAAAGGATGAGATAGGTAATGAAAATTGGTATAATTAAGGGGGAATATGAGAGTGATTTATATATAAAGTTTCAGGTATTTAAAATATGTATAATGAAAATTATGAGCTATACAAGTTCCAAGTAGGGCTACAAGGAGTCTAGATAGGCCTAGTGTGAATATTTGATGCTTTTGCTCAGTTTATCTAAAATAGAAAGGCATGAGTGTTTCATTGTGACTTATCAAGTTGGTTTAGATCATGTTTCCTATTTGGTGAGTGGCATGAATTTATGTTAATGGTCCTTGAGGTGACTTGAGAGATAGGGCTAGTAAGCCTGTGTAGTGGTTCTTCATGATGTATGGATATCTGAAGATGCTCAAGATGTGAAATGGATTAGAGATATTAGGGGGAGTCCCTATTATATGTTTCTTGCTGATTTATATCATATTTAAGTGGTTTGTGTGTTCTTTATTCATTGGTTGTAGTTATTGGTTAAAGAGTGTTGGCATGTAGCAAGAGGATGTTGTCAAGGTAATAAGAGGTAGGCTCAAGGTTAGGGGGAGTTTGTAATATATTTATAATATGATATTATCCTATTGGTAGTATTTTTAGGTCCTCAATATCAATTGGTTCCCACTTTATCATTATGTGAAAGGGGGGAAAATTTCCTATTATGGGAGTGCTTGAAGAGAGAGAAGGAAGGTGAGCTGTATATTTATATATGATGGTTGTTGATATCAATGATAAAGGGGGAGATTGTTGGAGAGTTATCAATGATTCCATGGTGATGTCATGGAGGTGTCTAGGTGAGTGGATGAAGTGCCTTGATAGTCTAAGTGATAATGAAAAAGTGTATAATGTGCTTGTCTTATTATGCTTGAAGGAGGCTTGGTTGATCTTCAATTTTGGCATGGTTAGAAATGTTCAAGGATGAATATTTTGATTTGAGGATATGAAAGGAATACTATCAGAGGTCAAGGAAAGATTGGAGTGCTTGTGTTCATGAGAGGAATTTATCTGGTTCTTCATTATGTTCATCTAGGCATAATTGGCTCTCTGACAGATAAATCTAAGGAGGTATTTTAATGTCATTATATCTCACACATGCGAGGGTTTTAAGATCAGATTGATATGTGTTTGTATTATTGTATGTGAGATCATATGGTACAAATTTTAGATCATGAAATTTAGCACAGTAAAAGATATGTGGGTGCAAAGAAGATCTAACGGTTCACATTTCATCGCATTGAAGATTGATGGTGTGAAATGAATCTAAGCTCAAATTAGGTATTTGTCTAAGTATAAGAAATAACTGAGTAACTAGTTTGGTGATGTCATATCTCACACATGTGGATGTTTCAAGAGGAAATGGTCATATGGGTTTGTTCAGTATTTTTCCTAGTTTATATGGTTTAAATTTGAGAACATATGAGTGACTAAGGTAAAATATATATCTATGAAAATTTAGCCTTCTAGGTAGATTAAAATGGTCCCCATACTTTTTAATTTATGTATGATGTTAAATATTAGGACCATATGGAGATCCAATGGTTCATGGGAGTTCATACATCTAGATCTATGATACATAGTAAATCAAATGGGTCAAGTGTTTGATGCTTAAACTGGGTAAAGACTAAGATCCTTGAAAAAATATCAATGGAGCATGTTTTTTCCAAGCTATTAGGAAGAAGTGAGATGAGGTCAAGTGTTAAATGTTTAAAATTGAGCATAGGTAAAAACCAAGCTTCTTTAGAAGATCAACAGTGAGCAGGTGTTCATACTAATCAAGATCAATGGTGTGTATTAAAATCAAGAGGTCAAAATGATAAAGGTTTAATTAGGTAAAGGTTGAGATCCTTACAATAATATTGATTGTCTATGATTAATATAAGAAGCAAGAAAATTAATTGATAGCCTAGTATCCAAGGTTTAATTGTGACCATTGGCATTTGAAAATTAATGAAATAAAAAATTAGTTTGTTGTATTTGTGCCATAAATTTTGATTCAGGATGAATATGAAGATGAGGTAAAAAGAAAAGTTGAAGAGGACTCCATCTCACATATATAAAATGTGATTAGGAAGTTTGAATATATATATATATAGAGAAATATATTGAGCTCCAAAATTGACAACGTGATTGACTATGTTATACAAGTGACTCGAGAAGGTTGTTCAAGATTTTTTTGTTATTGTTTGGATGTCTCATGATGAATTAGATATTATAAAGTGTTTTAGGATCCTCATGTATTATATATGTGGTATTTAGAGCTTTACCAATTTATATTCACTATGAAAAAAGCTTAATAAGTTGACTATGTGTTTGTTCATGGTGTCCTTATGAACAAGACTAATGTTTGAGTTGATTGATCATACATAGAGGTGAGTAAAGATGATTGTGATCATTATAAGATGTCAACGTGGTCATGTGGAGTGAAACTATGCATTTTGAAGTGGTCATGTGTTCTTTTTTTGCTTGAGGAAGTGATAAATGGGTGTATAGATCTCTATGAGACCTATAAGGGCTACAAGGGCCTAATTGAAAGGTGTAGCTTCTTAAGGGTGACCCATGGATGCTATGTCTAACCTATGTGGATGGTATTGAGTTATGTATTGATGTGATATTTGACTTAAGGGTTAATTCATGTTTATTGGCTGACTAAGATGGTGATGATCATGAATTATCTATAAATAGTGAAACCAAATGTGATGGTTTCTAAACGTGTGAGAGGATTTGGTGAGTATAGATAGTATTGGTACAAAGGAAAGAAGTGAGGGAATGTGCCCAATGGATGGATTAATGACAAAAGTAATTTGAGGACTATGTGTATGACCTGTAGTTCATGTTTTTGATGCCATAATAGTGCTCTTATAGACTGATGATGAGCAAAGAGGTCTAGAGTGATCCAAAAGGATATTTTGGATGTCTTATGAGTGAGTGAAGGATAGATGGTGTCTATGTGAGCTTGGTGGCTGATTTGAGAGATAGATCAGAGTATGGAATGTGTTTATGACCATTTTTTCATGTTTTTGATGTGGCGATAGAGTTGTTGCTAAGGAGTGAAGAGTGATCCAAAAGGTGACTTTGAATGCATTGAGTGTGTAGAGTTGAAGAGAGATGATATACTTTGTATCTCCATCAAATTGGTAGGCAATCAATGTTTAGGATATGTTCTATTCATAGGTATTATTGTGGCTACTCAAAATCTAGGGGGTTATATCCTCCTTGCAATTTGAAACTTGCTAAAATTCTAGTTGTTATGGTTACTCAACTAGATAGGTGTTATATCACCTTGTGGGATTGTAGTCTCACTAAATAAGAGATTGTAGTTAGTGTAAATTGGTTTTTATTATTATTTTATAGTAGTCCAATTGTAGGTTCAAGTGGGTTTTCTCCTCCAAGAAGGTTTTCTACATATGTCATGTGTTATGTTCTTGATCTTGCATAGCCTCTCTTGTTTATTGTTACGAATGATATGTATGCTTCATGAAATACTTATGGTAATTGATTAAGAGTTTTTGTTGACCACATTTTTTACCAATTCTAAATACAATAATGAAGATACCAAGCTCTTTGAGAAGACCAAGTTACTAGTTGAGGCTAGTTATGAGGTGTGTAGGGATCCAAGTGAACATTCTATTATTATCAAGCAAGTTTCATGTAGATAACATCAATTATATATGCCTAGTGATGAGGTTCCAAAATACAAGGTGGATTCTTTATATGAAAAGGTATGTCATTAATTTGTGTTGTCTCCATGTATTATTGATCCAATTCTAGAAGAAAAGGACAATGTTATAGTGGGTAAAAAGTTGTTTGTCTTAAGCCTAAAAAGAAGAAGAACTATAAGAATCAGATGACCAAGGAGGAGATGGAATATGAGGAGTTGTGTGAAACTCTTGGTTTCACACCATTTTAGGACATTGTGAAGTGGAGTGTCTCTACATATGCTTATTAGGAGATATCTTTCTTCTGGAGAAGCAAGTTTGTGTGCTCAAGATCATAATGACAAATTAGTACATAGGTATGTTGATTTTTTATTGGTGTTTTAGACCAATGCTATTTTTATATATAATTAATGATCCTTTTTTGCCAAGAAATATGTTGATAATTATAAGGTCATTGGTTAATATAAGTAACAAGTTCATGAGCTTGTTTGAGAGGTTTGTAAAAGAGCTATTATACAGGGTCAGAATGGGTGATTCCATATGGCATAATGAGATTAATGAAAATTAAAGAAGCATTTAATGCTCATAAAGGTATGTTGAACTTATTATATCTTTCTACAAGTGGTTTTGTGGTCTGAAGGTATGTTGAAGTCAAAATTGAAGATTTTTAAGTGGTCTCAATTTTCTCAATTTTGGTTTAAGGGAAAGTAGGCCTAAAATGGGTTATAGGATATATGGATTCCCAAAAATTTGGAAGCTCAAATATTGTTACCAAAGTTTGTAATGGTTGTCTCCAGGTGTACAAGAAGTTTTAGAGGTGGATGTTGATCATAAGGAGGTTTTTTTACTCTATTTATTTTAAGATTCTATAGTTTTGGGCTATATTAGAAAAGTGGTTTGCCTTATGAGTTGAGGTATAAGGATTCTTAATATATTGAATGGGACAAATGGGTTATCAAATAAATCTTCATAGAGATCTGAAAGTTTTTGGATTTCAAGTCATTTAAGTTTTTGTCAAGATGGAGTCCTAATTGTCTAGTAGGTGTGTGAAGGAAGTATGTTGTAGAGGATGAGCTAGGTAATGTAAATTAGTGTGACTAAGGGGGTATATTATATATATATATATATATATATATATATATATATATATATATATATATTTATATATATATATATGATATTTTAGGTCTCGAAAATATGTCTACTAAAAGTTATGGGCTCTTCGAGTTCCAGGTAGGGATATAAAGAGTCTAGATAGGCCTAATGTGAAGATTTGATGTTTTTTCTAAGTTTATCCAAAAGAGAAAGGAATGAGTGTTTCAAGGTGAGTTCTAAGGTTGGTTTAGAACATGTTTCCTATTTGGTGAGTGGCATAAAGTTTTGTTAATGGTCCTTGAGGTGACTTGAGAGAGGGGGATAACAAACTTATGTGGTGGTTCTTCATGGTGTATGGAGATATGAAGATACTCAAGATGTGAAATGGATTATAGGTTTTATGGGGAGTCCATATTAGATTTTTCTTGGTGGGTTTCATTATATTTAAGTGTTTTATGTGTTCTTCTTTCATTGGTTGCAGTGATTGGTTAAAGAGTGTTGGCATGTAGCAAGAGGATGTTAACAAGGCAAGAAGAGGTAGGATAAAGGTAAAGGGGAGTTTGTATTATATTTATAATGTGGTCTTCTCCTGTTGGTAGTATTTTTAGGTCCTCAAGATCAGTTGGTTCCCACTTTTTCATTCTATCAAAGGGGGAGAAAATTCCTATTGTGGGAGTGCTGAAAGAGAGAGAAGGAAGGTGAGTTGTATATTGTTATATGATGGTTGTTGACATCAATGACAAAGGGGGATATTTTTGGAGAGTAATCAATGATGCCATGGTGATGTAATGGAGGTGTATATGTGAGTGGATGAAGTTCCTTGATAGTATAAGTGACAATGACAAAGTGTGCAATGTGTTTATCCTAATATGATTAAAGGAGGCTTGGTTGATCTTTCATTATGGTATGGTTAGATATGTTCAAGGATGAGTATGGTGATTTGAGGATGTGGAAGACATCCTATCAAAGTTTAAGGATGATTATATTTCTTGTGTTCATGAGAGGAATTCATCCGATTCTTCATTATGTTCATCTAGGCATAATTGGCTCTATGATAGATAAATTTGAGGAGGCATTTTAATGTCGTTATAACTCACACGTGTGAGGGTTCTAGGAGAAGATTGATAGATGGTTGGATTATCATATGTGAGGAGATCATATGGTATAAATTTTAGATCATACAAGTTTTTTAGTAAAATATATGTGGGTGCAAAGTTGTTTCCTTAGACAAAAGTGTACTGAGTTTCAACACTTGGCCAAATTTGTAAAAAAGATCTAATGGTCTATGTTTCATCACATCAAATATTGATGGCATGAAATGAATCTGAGCTCAAATAACTTATTTTTCTAAGTACAATAAATATTTGAGTAAGAATTTTGGTAATGGCATATCTCACACATGTGGACGTTTTAGAAGAAAATGGTGATATGGGTTTGTTCAGTGTTTTGCCTAGTTTTTATGGTTCAAATTTGAGAACATGCGAGTGAGTGAGGTAAAATATATATCTATGAAAAGTAGGAATTATAGGTAGATTGAAATGGTCCTCATAATTAATCATTTATGCATGATGTAAAAGATCTAGACGAGATGGAGATTCAACAATTCATGGGAGTTTATAAATATAGATCTATGGTGTTTAGTAAGTCAAATGGGTCAAAGTGTTTGATGCTTAAACAAGGTAAAAATTGAGATATTTTTAAAAAGATCAATTGAGGACAAGTGTTTGATGTTTAACATTGAGCAGAGGTAAAGACCAAGCTTCTTTAGAAGATCAACGGTGAGTGGGTGTTTGTACTAATCAAGATCAACGGTGTGTATTAAAGTGAAGAGGTCAATGTGATAGATGTTTAACAAGTTAAATTAAATATCCTTACAATAACATTGATGGTGCATGATTAATATAAGTAGTGAGGACACAATATGATAGCATAGGATCTAAGGTTTAACTACGACTATTGGCATTTAAAAATTAACAAAGGAAAAAACTATTTTGTGGTATTTGTGACATAACTTTTGATTCAAGATGAATTTGAAGATTAGGTAAAAACAAAATTTAAATAGGAATCCATGGATCATCTATAGAATATTATTAGGAGTCTAAATGTATGTATAGACAAAGATATTGAGCTCAAAAATTGACTATGTGATTGACTGTGTTCTACAAGTGACCCTAGAAGGTTGTTCAAGTTTGTTTTGTTATTATTTAGATGTGTCATGATGAATTATCTATTATAAAGTGTTTTAGACTCATTTTGGATGATTTGTGTGGTATTTGGAAGCTTTATAAATTGATATTTAGTATGAATAAATATTAAGAAGTTGATTGTGTGTTCGGTCATGATGTCCTTATGAACAAGGCTAATGTTTGAGTTGATTGAGCATACATAGAGGTGAGTATAGATGATTTTGAACATTTGAGAATGTTAAGTAGGTCATGTGGAATGGAAATATTCATTTTAAAGTGGTATTGTGCTATTTTTTTCTTGATAAAGTGATAAATGGGTGAATAGGTCTCCATGAGACCTATAAGGGCTATAAGGGCCTAATTAAAAGGTGTATATGCTTAAGGGTGACCCATGGATGCTATGACCAACCTATATGGATGGTATTGAGATATGTCTTGATGTTATAGATGCCTTAAGGGTTAAGGAATAACTATTAGCTGACCAATATGGTGATGATCATGAATTCTCTATAAATAGTGAAACCAATTGTGATGGTTTCTAGACTTGTGAGAGTCTTTGGTGAGTATAGATAGCACTAGTGCAAAGGAAAGAAGAGAGGGGTCTGCCCAATG
This sequence comes from Torreya grandis, assembly GCA_037957365.1. Taxonomy (NCBI): domain Eukaryota; kingdom Viridiplantae; phylum Streptophyta; class Pinopsida; order Cupressales; family Taxaceae; genus Torreya; species Torreya grandis. The sequence goes on from JARHVA010004877.1 coordinate 340,551, forward strand.
GATGGATTAATGAGTAGAGTAGTATGAATATTATGTGTATGACTTTTAGGTCATGTTTTTTATTTTAGAATAGTGCTCTTACAGATTGAAGATAAGCGAAAAGGTCTAGAGTGATCCAAAATGATGTTTTAGATGTCTTTTGAGTGAACAAAGGATAAATGGTGTCTATGGGAGCTTGGTGGATGATTTGAGAGATATATCAGAGTATGTATTATGTGTTTTATGATTTTTTCATGTTTTTAATTTGGTGATAGAGTTGTTTCTAAGGATTAAAGATTGATTTAAAAGGTGGCTTTAGATACATTAAGTGTGCAAAGTTGAAGATAAATGATATACTTTGTATCTCCATTAGATTGGAAAGAAATCAGTGTTTAAGAGATGTTCTATTTTTAGGTTTTGTTATATATTCCCATCATATAGGGTGTTGTATCCTCATTATAAGGTGAAACGTTTTAAAAGTCTAGATATTGTGGTTGCTTAGATAGATAGGTGTTGTAGCACCTTGTGGGATTGTAGTCTCACTAAATAATAGATTGTAATTCCTTGATCAATTATAGCTGGTCTAAATTGGTTCTTATTATTATAAAATAGTAATCCAATTGTATGTTCTAGTGGGTTTTCTACCCCAAAATGGATTACCACATATGTCATGTGTTATGTGTTCGCTCTTGCATTGTCTCTCTTGTTTATTATTATGAATGATATGTATGCTTCATGAAATGCTTGTGGTAATTGATTAAGAGTTTGAAAGGATTGAATTTGAATTTGGATTATCTAGGCTCATTGATTCACCCTCCCCCTCTTAGTGATTTTACCTCTAATAATTAGTATCAGAGTGGGTCCTTTAGAGGAAGCATAATAGCTTGAAGGAGATCCTAAGTAGCACAAAATGGCTAAGTAGTTGAAGAAAAAGAATCAACAGTGGAAGGTTGTGATTAAGGAACTTGAAGAGAAGATAATTTCTTTGAATAAAGATGACAAAGAGGATGAGAAAGTTATCAATGATATCAAGGTTCATCTAGAATATGCCAAGGTAAGTTTAAGTTCAAAATAGGAAAGTTGTTCAAAAAAAGGAAATCATGTATAATGAATAAGTCTACCGTGATAGTGGAGAAGAAGATGTGTTCTATGATAGTGAGGAAGAATTGGTTTTAGGAGCTGAGATTATAAATAGGAATCATAAGATCAGGTATGTGATCAAAAGTATTGGAGCACAAGTCATTTCTCTTGAGGGAAGTTTGAAAGGCAATATTGAGAGAGATGAGAAGAAGTATCAAGAGTTGATTAAGTCTCTTGAAGAGAAAACATGTATATTGAATGATGACATGGATAAAGAAGCTAAGGAGGATAAGGAGTTCATCAAAGATCTCAAAATTCAATTAGAGGTTTCAAATGATAGCCTAAAATCAAAAGAAGAAGAGTGCAGATATCTCAAGACTTAATTATAAAAATCCAATACCAAGGTGAGTTCAAATCAATGTGAGCATGATGAGTTGAAGACTAATCTTGATTTCTTGAGAGTAGAGCATGAACAACTCATAGACAAGTTAGACAAGCTATAAAAGGAACATGAAAAGCCTAAACAAGCTAAGAAGAATGTAAGCTTTGAAAGCAATGCAAGAAGGTCTATTAGAAAACCAAATGCTTCAAGGTATGCTAGTTTATTCTATGATCATTTCTATACATGTAATAAATATGATCATAAAGATAAGGACCATATAAGGAATTCAATCAAGTATGGAAATTGATGGAGCTTTGATAAAAGGATTTTTTGGCCAAAGATTGATCATAGTTCAAATCTGTCAAAAGGTATAAATAATGTTATCTATTTTAGTTGTCATAAGAGTGGTCATATTACAAGTTTCTACCCTAGTGGAGTCAACAGGTCCTCAATATATATAAAATGAAATGAAGCTTCCATTGTACATAATAAAGGTAATTCTTGGTTATGGAAACCAAATATTATCATTGTTAATCATACTAGTCAAAAGGTTGATAAGAAACTTTCTCTAGATGAAAGTATTACATATGAGTTTAAAGCTCAAAAGCCAAGAAAGTAAAATGACAGTAGAGGATAATAAGGTTGGTAAGAAAATGGATGATAAATCTTCTAAAAGTGATTAGACTAAGTCTAAAAATGGTTTTTTTTTCTAGGACAGACATGAAGTAAAGATAAGAGTTTTTATTGAGTGCATTTGTTAACATGTATAAAAAAAAGAATGAAGAGACCAAGATCAAGGAGAAGACCAACATAATTATTGAGGCTAGTTTTGAGGTGTGTAGGGATCTAAGTAAACATTGTAATGTTGCTAAGAAAGTTTCATGCATATAACATCAGTTGTCTATGCCTAGTGATGAGGTTCTAAACTACAAGGTGGATTCTTTAGATGAAAAGGTATGTCATGAATCTATATTAGCTCCATGTATTGTCAATCTAATCCTAGAATAAATGGAGAATGTTGTAGTGGATGAGTGAGTTATTTATTTTAAGCCTAAAAATAAGAAGTAGAACTATAAGTATTAGATGACCAAAGAGAAGATGGAATATTAAGAGTTGTGGGCAACTCCTGGTTTCACACCATTTAGGAGATGGTGAAGTAGTGTGTCTCTACCTATGCTTCTTAGGAGACATCTTTCTTCTATAGAATCATGTTTGTGTGTTCAAAATCATAATGAAAAATTAGTATAGAGGTATGTTGATTTTTTATTGGTATTTTAGACCAATCCTATTTTGGTATAGAATTAATGATCCTTTGTTGTCATGAATTATGTTGATAATTAGAAGGTCATTGGTTAAGAGGAGAAACAAGTTAATGAGATTGTTCCAAAGGTTTGTAAAGGAGCTATTATGTAGGGTCAAAATAAATGTTTTTGGATGGCATAATGATATTGATGAATTGTCAAGAATATTTTGATGCTCAAAAAGGTTTGTTGACATTATTATATCTTGATCCAAGTGATTTTGTGGTCTGAAGGTATGTTGAAATCAAAATTGAATATTTTTGAGTGCTCTTAGTTTTCTCAATTTTGGCTTAAGAGAAAGTAGGCCTAAAATGGGTTATAAGATGTATGGGTTCCCATAGTTTTAGAATCTCAAATCTTGATCTAGAAGAGTGTAATGACTATATCTAGGTGTACAATAAGTTTCAAAGGTGGACGTTGACCAGAAGGAGGTTTGTTGACTCTATTTATTTTAAGATTATATGATTTTGGGCTATGTTAGAAAAGTGGTTTACCTTATGAGTTGAGGTATAAGGATTATTAATATATTTAATGTGCCAAATGGATTGTCAAATCAATCTTCATAGATATTTGAAGGTTTGTGTATTTCAAGTTATTCATGTTTTTGTCAAGATGGAAACCTACTAGGCTATTAGGTTTGTGAATGAACTATGTTGTAGAAGATGAGATAGGTAATGAAAATTGGTGTGACTAAGGGAGAATATGAGAGTGATATAGATATGAATTTTCATGTCTTGAAACTATGTATACTAAAATTTTTGGGCTTTGGAAGTTCTAGGTAGGGCTATATGGAATCTAGATAGGCATAGTGTGAGGATTTGTTGTTCTTGATCATTTTATTCAAAAACTCAAGGCATGAGTGTTTCAAGGTGAGTTATCAGGTTTATTTAGATCATGTTTCCTATTTTGTGAGTGGCATGAAGTTTTGTTAATGGTCCTTGAGGTGACTTGAGAGAGAGGGTTTAGTAAGCCTCTATGGTGGTTCTTCATGGTGTATGGAGATCTAAAAATGATCAAAATGTGAAATGGATTATAGATATCAGGGGGAGTCCATCTCAGATGTTTCTTTGTGATTTCCATTAGATTTAAGTGTTTTGTGTGTTATTTATTCATTGGTTGCAATGTTTGGTTAAAAAATGTTGACATGTAGCAAGAGGATATTGTCAAGGCAAGAAGATGTAGGCTCAAGGTAAGGGAGAGTTTGTAATATATTTATAAGATGGTATTCTTATGTTGGTATTATTTTCATGTCCTTCAAATCAGTTGGTACCCACTTTGTCATTGTGTCAAAGGGGGAGAAAGTTCTTATTGTGGGAGTGATTAAGAGAGAGAAGGAAGGTAAGTTGTATATTGTTATATGATGGTTGTTGACATCAATTAAAAAGGGGGAGATTATTGGAGAGTTTTAAATAATGTAATGGTTATTTCATGGAGGTGTCCAAGTGATTGGATGAAGTGCCTTTATAGTCTAAGTGATAATGACAAAGTGTGCAATGTGCTTGTCTTAGTATGCTTGAAAGAGGCTTGGTTAATCTTCAATTCTGGCATGGTCAGAGATGTTCAAGGATGAGTATGGTGATTTAAATATGTGAAAGTGGTCATATCATATGCCAAGGATGATTGGATTGCTTGTGTTCATGATAGGAATTCATCTAGTTTTTCATTATGTTTATCTAGGCATAATTGGCTTTGTGACAGATAAATTTGAGGAGGCATTTTACAGTAATTATATATCACACATGTGAGGGTTCCAAGAGTATATTGATATATGGTTGTATTATCCTATTTGAAGAGATCATATGTTAAAAATTTTAGATCATGAAATTTATCATAATAAAAGATATGTGGGTGCAATGTTGGTCCCTTAGATAAAAGTGCACTAAGTTTCAACACTTAGCCAAATTTGTAAAGAAGATCTATAATTTCATATTTCATCACATCGAAGATTGAAAACACAAAATGAATATAAGCTCAAATACATTGTTTTTTTAATTTTAAAAAAAATCCAAGTATTTTCATGATGGTATATCTCACACACATGGGCATTTCAGGTGGAAATAATCATATGGGTGTTTTTAGTATTTTACCTAGTTTCTGTGGTTAAAATTTGAGAACAAGTGAGTGAGAAAGGTAATATATATATATATATATATATATATATATATATATATATATATATACATAAATATGGATTTATGGTAGAATACAATGGCCCCCATAGTCATGTATACATTATTTTAAAGATCAAGATCAGATGGAAATCAAATGGTTCATGGGAATTCATACATCTAGATCTATGGTATGTAATAAGTCAAATGGATAAAAGTATTCAATATTTAAAATGGATAAAGACTGAGATAATTACAAAAATATTAATGGAGTATGTTTTTTCTAAGGTTTTAGGAATCAACAAGATGAGGACAAGTCTTCGATGTCTAACATTGAGCAAAGGTAAAGATTAAGCTTCTTCAGAAGATCAGCGGTGAGTGGGTGTTCATATTAATCAATATAAATGGTGAATAATAAATTCAAGAGGTCAAAGTAATAGAGGTTTAACAAGGTAAAGGTTGATACAAGATGATAACATAGTATCTAAGGTTTAAATCAGACTGTTGGCATTTGAAAATTAATGAAGGAAATAATTAGTCTTTAGTATTAATGCTATAACTTTTGATTCAAGATGAAGTAACAAGAAAAGTTGAAGAGAACTCCATGATGCATTCTAAAAATGTGATTTAGAGTTTGAATGCATGTATACATAAATATATTGAGCTCTAAACTTGACTGTGTGATTGACTCTATTCTGCAAGTGACCTGAGAAGGTTGTTTGAGTTTATTTTGTTGTTATTTGGATGTCTCATGATGAATTAGATATTGGGAAGTGTTGTAGAGTCCTTTTGGATTAATTTTTGTGGTATTTGGAAGCTTTACCAATCAATATTTAGTATAAAAAAAACTTAATAAGTTGACTATTGTTCTTTCATGTAGTCTTTATGAAAAAGGCTAATGTTTGAGTTTATTGAGCTTACATAGAGGTGAGTAGAGATGACTGTTATCATTTGAATATCTCAAAGGGGTCATGTGGAGTGGACCTATGAATTTGAAAGTGGTATTATGTTATTTTTTTCTTGATGAAGTGATAAATGTGTGAATAGGTCTCCATGAGACTTATAAGGGCTACAAGGGCCTCATTTAAAGGTGTAACTACTTAAGGGTGACCCATGAATGTTATGGCTGACTTATGTGGATGGTATTGAGATATGTCTCAATGTGATAGATGTGTTAAGGGTTAAGGCATTACTATTGGAAAAATAAGATGGTGATGAACATTAATGCTCCATAAATAGTGAAACCAAATGTGATGGTTTCTATACTTGTGAGAGGCTTTGGTGAGTATAGATAGCGTTGGTGCAAAGGAAAGAAGAGAGGGGGTGTGCACAATGTATGGATTAATGAGTACAGAAATTTTATGACTATGTGTATGAGATTTATATCATATTTATGATATCATAATAGTTCTCTTGCAAGTTGATGATGAGCTAAGAGGTCTAGAGTGATCCAACAGGATGTTTTGGATGTCTTGTGAGTGAGCGAAGGATAGATGGTGTTTGTGTGAGCTTGGTGGTTGATTTGAGAGATAGATAAAAGTATGGAATATGTATATAACAATTTAATCATGTTTTTAATGTGGTGATATAATTATTTCTAAGGAGTGAAGAGTGATCCAAAAGGTAATTTTGGATGTATTGACTATGCAAAGTTGAAGAGAGATGATATAATTTATATCTCCATCAGATTGGTAGGCATCAATGTTTAGGAGATGTTATATTCAAAGGTGTTATGGATAATCAACATATATAGGTTTTTATCCTCTTTGAAAGGTGAAACTTGCTAAAATTCTAGTTGTTGTGGTTACTCAGCTAGGCATGTGTTGTAGTACCTTGTGGGATTATAGTCTCACTAAATAAGTGATTATAGTTCCTTGATTAGTTATAGCTAGTCTAAAATGGTTCTTTTTATTATATGATATTAGTCCAATTGCAGGTTCCAGTGGGTTTTCTCCCCCAAGAGGGTTTCCCACATATGCCATGTGTTATGTGCTTGATCTTGCATTATCTCTCATGTTCATTGTTATGAATGAAATGTATGTTTCATGAAAAGATTGTGGTAATTGATTAAGATTTTGAGAGGATTGAAATTGAATTTAAATTATATAGGCTCATTGATTTACCTCCCCTCTCTTAGTGATTTTACCTATAATAATTAGTATCAGAATGGGTCTTTTGGAGGAAGCTTAACAGCTTGAAGGAGATCCTATGTAGCACAAGATGGCTAAGCAGTTGAAGAAATAGAATCAATAGTGTAAGGTTGTGATAAAGGCACTTGAAGATCATATATATAATTTGAATATAGATGCCAAAGAGGATGGGAAAGTTATCAATCATCTGAAGGTTCAACTAGAAGATGCCAAGGCAAGTTTAAGTTCAAAAGAGGAAATTTATTTAAAATAAAAGGACATCATATATGATAAAGAAGTATACCATGAAAGTGGAGAAGAATAAGTGTTATATGATAGTGAGGAAGAATAAGTAGTTATAGGAGCTGAGCTCATAAAGAGGAATCACAAGATGAAGTATGTGATCAAAGGTCTTGAAGTACAAGTTAGTTCTCTTGAGGGAAGTTTGATAGACAAGACCAAGAGAGATGAGAAGAAGTATCAAGAGTTGATCAAGTCTCTTGAAGAGAAAACATGTATATTAAAGGATGACATGGATAAATAAGAAAAGGAGGATAATTAGGTCATCAAATATCTCAAAATTCAATTAGAGGTTCCAAATGGTAACCTAAAATCAAGAAAGGAAGAGTGCAAATATCTCAAGACTCAGTTAGAAGAACCCAATACCAAGGTGAGTTCAAATTAAGGTAAGCATGATGATTTGAAAATTAATCTTGATTCCTTGAGTGTAGAGCATGAACAACTCATAGACAAGTTGGACAAGTTGGAAAAGGAACATGTAAAGCCTAAGCAAGCTAAGAAGAATGCAAGGTTTGAAAGCAATGCAAGAAGGTCGGTTAGACAACCAAATACTTCAAAGTATTATAGTTTATTATATTATAATTGTTATACATGTAATTAATATGGTCATAAAGATAAGGAATATATAAGGAAGTAATTAGTATGGACATTCATGGATCTTTGAAAAAAAGAGTTTTTGTCCAAAGATTGATCACAGTTCAAATTTGTCAAAAGGTATGAATAATGTTATTTGTTTCAGTTGTCATAAGAGAGGTCATATTATAAGTTTCTACCCCAATGAATTTAATGGGTACTCAATATATATAAAAATAAATTAATATTCCATTATGCATAAGAAATGCCATTATTGATTATGGAAACCAAAGATTGTCATTGATAATAAGACTAGTCAAAAGGTTTCTAAGAAAGATACTCTAGATGAAAGTGTTGGAGGTTAGTTTAAGCTCAAAAGTCAAGAAAGTAAAATGATAAAAAAGAATAATAAGGTTGGTAAGAAAATGGATGATAAATCTTATAAGAGTGATAAAAATGCATCCATAAATGGTTTGTTTGCCATGAGAGACATGAAGGAAAGATAATAGTTTATATTGACTGAATTTGTTAACAAGTCTAAAGAAAAGAATGAAGAGACCAAACTCAAAGAAAATACCAAGGTAGTAGTTGAGGTTAGTTCCAAGGTGTTTAGGGATCCAAGTGAGAATTATTTTTTTGTTGATAAATTTTCATGCAGAGAACATCAGTTGTCTATGCCTAGTGATGAGGTTCCAAGCTACAAGGTGGATTCTTCATATGAAAAGGTATGTTATAAATCTATGTTGTCTCCATGTATTATCAATCCAATCCTAGAATAAAAGGAGAATTTTTTAGTGAATAAGTGAGTTGTTTATCTTAAGCCCAAAAAAAATAAGTAGAACTATAAGTATCAGATGACTAAAAAGGAGATGGAATATGAGGAGTTATGGGAAACTCCTAGTTTCACACTATTTTAGGACATTTTGAAGTAGGGTTATCTACTTATGCTTCTTAGGAGACATATTTCTTATAGACAAGTTTGTGTGCTCAAGATCATAATTAAAAATAAATACATAGGTATGTTGATTTTTGATTGGTCCTTTAGACCAATGCTATTTTGGTATAGAATTAATGATCTTTTGTTGCCAAGAATTGTGTTGATCATTAGGTCATTGGTTAAGAGGAGCAACAAGTTCATGAGCTGATTCAAGAGGTTTTTAAAAGAGCTATTCTGTAGGGTCAGAATGGGTGTTTGTAGATGGAATAATGAGATTAATGAAATGACAATAATATTTTGATGCTCAGAAAGGTTATTGACCTTATTATATCTTGATTTGAGTGGTATTGTGGTTTAAATGTATGTTGAAGTCAAAATTGAAAATTTTTTAGTGTTCTTAGTTTTCTCATTTTTGGCTTAAAGGTAAGCAATTAGGTTATAGGATGTATGGGTTCCCAAAGATGTGCAAGCTCAAATATTTGTCTAGAATTGTGTAATTATTGTCTCCAAGTGTACAAGAAGTTTCAGAGGTGGACATTGACTAGAAGGAGGTTTGTTGACTCTATTTGTTTTGAGATTCTAAGGTTTTAAGATGTGCTATAAAAGTGTTTTGAATTATGATTTGAGGTCTAAGGATTCTTAATATATTGAATTGGACAAATGGGTTATCAAATCAAGCTTTGTAGAGATCAAAATGTTTATGTATTTTAAGTTATTCAAGTTTTTGTCAAGATGGATGCCTAATTAGCTAGTAGGTTTGTGAAGGAAGTATGTTGAAGATGATAAAATAGGTGATTAAAATTGGCGTGCTTGAGGGGGAATAGGAGAGTGATCTATATATTAATTTTAATTCTTGAAAGTATTTATACTGAAAGTTTTGGGCTCTGCAAGTTCTAGGTAGGGCTATAAGGAGTCTAGATAGGCGTAGTGTGAAGATTTGATGTTTTTTCTCAGTTTATCCAAAAGAGAAAGGAATGAGTGTTTCAAGTTGAGTTATAATGTTTGTTTAGAGAAAATTTACTATTATTTTAGTGTCATAAATTTCTATTGATGGTCCTTGAACTGAATTGAGAGACATGGTTAATAAGCCTATGTGGTGGTTCTTCATGGTGTATGGAGATCTAAAGATGATTATATGTGAAATGGATAAAATAATTGGGGGGAATCCATATCAGATGTTTCTTGGTGATTTAAATCATATTTAAGTGTTTCATGTGTTCTTTATTCATTGGTTGTAGTGCTTGGTTAAAGAGTGTTGGCATGTAGCAAGAGGATGTTGTCAAGGCAAAAAGAGGTAGGGTCAAGGTAAGGGGGTGTTTATAATATATTTATAAGATGGTATTATCCTATTGGTAGTATTTTTATTTCCTAAAGATCATTTGGTTCCCTCTTTTTTATTGTGTCAAAGGGGGAGAAAGTTACTATTATGGGAGTGCTTGAAGAGAGAAGGAAGGTGAGTTGCATATTGTTATATGATGGTTGTTAACATTAATGACAAAGGGGGAGATTGTAGGAGAGTTTAAAATTATGTCATAGTGATGTCATGGATCTGTATAGATGAGTGGATGAAGTGCCTTGATAGTCTAAGTGATAATGATAAAGTGTGTAATGCGCTTATCCTATTATGCTTGAAGGAAGTTTGGTTGATCTTCAGTTCTGGCATGGTTAGAGATGTTTAGGGATGAGTAGGGTGATTCAAGGATGTGAATTGGGTATTATTAGAGTCCAAGGATGATTGGAGTGTTTGTTTACATGATAATAATTCATCTTTTTCTTCATTATGTTCATTTAGGCATAATTGGCTCTATGAGAAATAAATCTGGGGAGGCATTTTAATGTCATTATATCTCACACGTGTGAGGGTTACATGAGTATATTGATATATGGTTAGATTAACCTATGTGAGGAGATCATATGATCCAAATTTTAGATCATTAAATTTAGCGCAACCAAAGATATGTGGGTACAAAGTTGGTCCCTCAGACAGAAGTGAACTAAGTTTCAACACTTTGCTAAATTTGTAAAGAAGGTCTATTTGACCGCATCCAAGATCAAAAACACAAATTTAATATAATATAAAATGTGTTATTTGAATAAGTAAAAAAAACATCTAATTAATATTTTTGGTGATGGAATATCTCACATGCATGGATGTTTTAGGAGGAAATGGTCATATGGGTTTGTTTAATATTTTGCCTAGTTTCTATTGTTCGAATTTGAGAGCATGTGAGTGAGATAGAAAAATATATATCTATGAAAATTTGGCCTTACAATAATATTTAAATGGTACCCATAATTATTCATTTATGCATGATGTTAAATATTAGGACCAAATGGAGATCCAATGGTTTACGAGAATTCATACATTTAGATTTATGGTACATAGTAAGTCAAATGGGTCAAAGTGCTTGATGCTTAAACTGGGTAAAGACCAAGATCATTACAAAAATATAAATGGAGAATGTTTTTTACAAGGTGTTAGGAAGTAGAGAGATGAAGAAAATTATTTGATGTTTAACATTGAGTAGAGGTAAAGACCAAGCTTCTTTATAAGATCAATGGTGTGTAGGTGTTCATACTAATCAAGATCAACATTGCATATTAAAGTCAAGAGGTCAAAGTGATAGAAATTCAATAAGGTAAAGTTTGAGATAATTATAATAATATTGATGGTGCATGATTAATCTAAGAAGTGAAGACACAAGATGATAACATAGTATCCAAGGTTTAAATGTGATTTTTGGCATTTGAAAATTAATGAAGGAAAAAACTAGTCTACGATATTTGTGTCATAAATTTTGATTCAGGATGAATCTAAAGATAAAATAAAAATAAAAGTTGAAGAGGAATCCATGGTACAAACATAAAATGTGATTAGGAGTCTAAATTTATGTATAGACAAAGATATTGAGCTTCAAAGTTGAATGTGTGATTGATTGTGTTCTGCAAGTAACCTGTGAAGGTTGTTTAAGCTTGTTTTGTTATTATTTGGATGTATCATGATGAATTAACTATTGAAAAGTATTTTAGATTAATTTTGGATGAGACATGTTGTATTTTTAATATTTACCAATAGATATTAAGTATGTTCAAATATTAAGAAGTTGATTGTGTGTTCATTCATGGTGTCCTTATGAACAAGGCTAATGTCTGAGTTGATTGAGCATATGTAGAGGTGAGTAGAGATGACTGTGATAATTTGAGGATGTCAAATGGGTAATGTGGAGTGTACCTATGAATTTTAAATTTTTAATGTGTTCTTGTTTTTCTTGATGAACTGCTAAATGGGTGAATAGGTCTTCATGAGACTTATAAGGGCTACAAGGGCCTAATTAAAAGGTGTAGCTACTTAAAGGTGACCCATGGATGCTATGGCCAACCTATGTAGATGGTATTGTGTTATGTCATGATGTGAAATATGAATTTAGGGTTAATACATACCTGTTATCTGACCAAGATGGTGATGATCATGAACTTCCTATAAATAGTGAAACCAAATGTGATAATTTTTAGACTTATGAGAGGCTTTGGTGAGTATAGATAGTGTTAGTGTGAAGGAAAGAAGAGATAGGGTGTGCCCAGTGGATGGATTAATGATTAGAATAGTTTTAAGAATCTGTGTATAACCTTTAGGTCATGTTTATAATGTCAAAATAGTTCTCTTATAGGTTTAGGGTGAGTAAAGAGGTCTAGAGTGATCCAAAAGGATGTTTTGGATGTATTATGAGTGAGAAAAAGATAGATGGTGTTTATGTGAGCTTGTTGGATGATTTTAGAGATAGATAAGAGTATGGAATATTTTTATGACCATTTGGTCATGTTCTTGATGTGGTGATAGATTATTTTTAAGGAGTGAAGAGTGATCCAAAAGGTGGCTTTGGATTCATTGAGTGTACAAAGTTAGAAAAAACTGATATACTTTATATCTCCATCAGAGTAGCAGACAATCAATGTTAAAGATATGTTCTATTTATTTGTGTTGTTATGGATTTTCAACATATAGGGGGTTATAGCCTCCTTTCAAGGTAAAACTTGCTAAAAGTCTAGTTGTTGTGGTTCCTCAATTAGATAGGTGTTGTAGCACCTTGTGGGATTGTAGTCTCACTTAATAAGGGATTGTAGTTCCTTGATCAGTTGTAGCTAGTCTATTTATTCTTGTTATTATAGGATAGTATTCTAATTGTAGGTTCTAATGGGTTTTCTCTTTCAATAGGGTTTCCCACATATGTCATGTGTATGTGCTTCATCTTACATTGTCTCTCTTGTTCAGTGTTATGAATAATATGTATGATTTATGAAATGCTTATGTTAATTGATAAAGATTTTGAAAGGATTGAAATTAAAGTTTGATTATCTAGGATATCTTATTCACCCTCCTTTCAATGATTGTACCTCTAACACTTGTCTTTCCTTGGATTAAGCCCTTTTATGTGCATGTTGATGCTTCACGTATCAATGTTGGTGTTGTACTTACACATCCAATAAATGGTGGAATTGACCATCCCATACATTTTTCAAGTTGGAAGTTAAATGATGAAAAAAATAATTACATGATAAATGAAAGAGAAGAACTAGATATAGTGTTTGTACTACAATTTTTTGAAATTATCTTCTTGTGACACCATTTAAAGTTTTCATGGATCATCAAGGTCTACGTTACCTAGTCAATAAGCCAATGCTTGGAGGATGTATCTCTAGGTGCTTGATGTTATTTCAAGAATTCTAATTTCACATTAACATCAATCTAGGCATAGAAAACATGAGGACAGATCATATCAGTCACATTGCCAATGGTGAAAATCCAAAGGAATTATAGAAAGATTCTCTTGATGTTCATATATTTGTTATTTCTATGACTCCTAATTTTTTTGAAGTAATCACCAGATTCCTTGAATAAGGAGGATTCTTTGTACACTACCAAAAAAGAGACAAGAAGTATTTTTTCACAAGATTTTTTCCATACACCATCATCAATGGGATTTTATATCATTTAGGTAAGGATGAAGTACTATGTAGGGTAGTTATAGAACATGAATGACCACAACTCTTGTAGGAGGCACACCAAGGAGTAGTAGGAGGAAATTTAGTTGGAGAATATACTATTAGGAAGTTGTTACAGAGTGGGTTATGGTTGCCAAATATTTTTTAAGATGCACGTAAAATAGCGTAACACTGTGATGTATGTCAATGCATGGGTAAACCACTACAAAGAGATGAAATGCCCTTTCATCCTTTGTTATCCAAACAAAATTTTGAATAATGGGGCATTGAATTGACAAACCTATCAATCCAAATAGTAAACAAAATAAGGCAAGGTATATTATCACTATGATGGACTATTTTACCAAATGGGTTGAAGCTACTACAACACCCAGCTATGGTATGAAGGATGCAAAAATGTTTCTCAATGAGAACATTATTACAAGGTTTGGCTGCCCCATCAAGCTCATTAGAAATTGAGGGATGCACTTACTAAACAATATCATAAAGGATCTTACTAAAGAATTCATTATGTATCATCATAAAAGTACTAATACCATCCTCAAGCTAATGGCCAAGATGAGACTTATAATAAAGTATTGGGTAAATTATTGACAAAGATATGTGATGTTAAAAGAGATGATTGGGAAGATCACATTCCTATGATTTTGTTCACATATTACATACACTATAAGAGAGCTACAAGTTTTAATCCATTCTAATTTGTCTATGATCTTGAATTAATTATGCCAATGGAATACTTAATACCGAGTCTACGCATTGCAATGGTCATAAGACTAGGGAATCATGAGTCTCTCACTAACAAAGTTCTTGAATTTAATAAGATAGATGAGTATATATCTAAATAATCTTAGATGAAATAAGTTTATAAGTAGAGCTAGAAAGCATGGCATGATAGGAATCTGTGCCATAAGGAATTTCATAAATATCAATCAGTTTTATTATATGATAGTCATTTTAGAGCATTCCTAAGAAAATTATAGATTCAATGGAAAGGTCCTTGTGTTATACATGAACTATCATAGTAAGGAACCATTATTTTGAGAGATCTTTAGGGAATATTTTTATCAGGGTGGGTGAATGGCTATAGGCTTAAGCCCTATCACCAATAGTCTTAATTAATCTCATTATGATAAGTGAGAGGGTGTTGAGTAACGTTGATTAGATTAGGATTTCTATTTTTTTCATGTTTTTATGCATTTATTTTTCTATATTTGTGTATTTGGAAATGATCTCTTTATTACCATTTCAGAACTAACATACCAAGTATAGTATGCACCAATCATGCATAGGAAAATTCACATGCACCATCATGGATTTTAGTCAGAGTGAAAGAAAGAAATTAATTTTGATAAAGGTATGGATAAGTCACATTAACAAGATATTCATTGTATAATGGTCATCTACCAAAAATTAATTCCATATCCAAGGTTTGATTGACTTATCTTTAATAAATCAATGGCCCATCAACATCATCCACTCGTAGTCCTATACAGACATCAAAGAACATAATGACATATCTTCATACATGTGCCAATGACTAACTATCTTAATTTATAGGTTGGATAAGATTTTCCACATCAACCATTGCATTCATGTCTAATGGAAAACTAAGCATGACATTTATGTGAAAACCAAAAGATGTAAAATGTATAAATTCCTAAGCTTGAGAACAAAGTCAACATTTTCTTGCACATATTTTTGTGACCTTTAAATTCAAAGATCCGAGATAATTTTATTACACAAAGAGCTAATAATATTGTAATTTCATCACTTTGATAATCATGTATACTTCACAACTCATCAGGGGACTGATTGACAAATAAAAAGAAGTAATGGGCATTGATATAGCTCTAAAATAGACCAAATTCCATGATCTATAGCCCTTTGAATTCCTTTAATTAGTATAATAGAAGATATTTTGGCCAGACCCCATCAATGTTTCATAACTACTCACTTTCATAACCCCCCATCACTTCCACAACATAGATGTCAAGCACCTATTTTGAATGACAAATTTTGGCAACTTGGATGAGATTTCACAAGTCCTGCTTGACTAATATAATGATAACAACATTTACTTTGGCCTAGACACCACCATTATCATCAACATAGAATCCATGGCTTGAGCTTTGGGCATGCCTATGTGAGGAAACTCCCTTAATCCATATAAGACATGAATGCTAACTATTCTATATGAAGTCAAAAATCTATATGTTTGAGGATCCAAAGGGATCCCAATTAAGTAAATTTATGATGAACTAGTGCACATCCTTGTTGAATTCATTACAAGGAGGTTTTGGTAGATGACCAAGTTTATGAAACAAATTCCAAAATGGGTCATGGATATCACCCACCACATGATCCACCATAATGAGCAATTCAACTGGATACAGTACTTTATTCAGGAGCTAGTCACCAACATTGATAAGTGCCACACATCTCTAAAATAGACATTTTAGTACCAGTTCCTTATCTTCTTGCTCTACTTCACACAATGGAAATCCTTAGAGGGAGAAGTGTACCATGACATAGATTATTGGCTAGCGTAATAATTACCCAACCTCATCTAGACACCTGAGCATGGATACATAGCACATGAGGGCCATTTCAAAGCATGGTGAGAGGAGTGCCTAGAATTGAATGCTACACATCCTTGAGTGCCACTAGATGTAATGTAGTACTTGGGATAACACACTACTATCACCTTACTACAAAAAGGTGTATTCATACACATTCATGAGTTGTTGAGCTCATCCTTTTCACCTCTTCCATTTTACATCACTATGGACATGGCAAATGCTAAAGTCACAAAATAGAAAGCCTTTTCATCTAAGCATGCAACACCAATATAGGCCATACCACCTAGCATAACCATCTCTACATCATAGAAACTAGAATAAGCCATTAGTTTGTAGCCATAGAAGATAAAATGCAAGCTTTCCATCAAGCATCAATATGCATTTCCTCCATTGAAACACAATATATGAAGCATGGTAACCTAGCTAGATGATCCCAAGGTATCCTAGATCACAAGCTCATGTGACCTTCCATAGGTAGGCATGGATGAACAAGAAGTATACCAAGTAATGATTATAGACATGGAAAAAGATTTCTATGACAGATAGGAGGATAAGGAATTCTTCTTCTATAAGGCTATGTGTATAGTCTAAGAGTGTAAATAGGTTCCTCCAAATCTATGGGTTGACCTGTTACTATGTCCTACATTGATCATTATCGATAGTATGTGAGAAGAAGAAGAGTAGCTACAAAAAATGATTTAAAATTTTCATCCCTAGCCATCTCCTACCTTTACAACTGAGGATGTCTTTGTGCCACTACTAGAAAACCTACTAGAATCACTCATGCATAGACCCCAAACTAGACGTGAGGCCATGGTCTCACCTACACTAAAATAGTGAAAATTTGGTTGAATATCATAAGAATTAAAAATTATTCTAACCTCTAATTCACTACCACCCAAACATAGGTTGGTAACCCATATATGTAAGAAGGTATAAGTTTCTAGCTCAGTGGTCCAACCAAGTGATTCACTACCATCATCATAATTTCAAGAGGTCAAAGAGTTCACACTGAGTAACCCATAACAAAAGAACAATAAGCCTCAAGGGAAGAAGTAGATCATGAAACATAATGGTGAGTCATATAGGATGAGAAGAAACAACCCAAGGAGTAGGCTCAACAATAACAATAATGAGTAAGTATCAAGTCAAAGAAGTTGAGGCTGCACAAAAGGCAAAGGACACAAAGGCTAACCAAAAAAAAGCCATTGAAGTAGATAAAAAGGTATAAGAAGCTGAAGATGTAGCCAATCATGAAAAATAGGTGAAATTATAAAAAGATAAAGAATCTAAGCTCGCTATTAAGGCTAAGGTAAATGAAGAATAAAAATATAAATAGGACACAAAACTATAGGTAAAGCAAGCTAGCAAAGTTGCCATGCAACACAAAAAAAAGTAGAGGAAGTGGTAAATAATAAGAAGGAAGAAGAAGATGAATCATTATGATATCATTAGGCACAATCATAGGTATAAGAATATGCACAAGCCTAGGCACATGATTTAGAAGAACAAGCTAAGGCTATGACCCTAGAAGAACAAAAGAAAGAAGAAGAAAATATGCATAATAGTTATAGGAAGAAGAAGCACATGACAAAAAAAAAGATATTTAGGAATAATTTATCAAGAAATTAGATGAGTAGGAATACATCAAAATAAAGTTGGTTGATGCTGTTGTGCAGTAATTCAAGCTAGTAGTAGAGGCCATGGTGATGCAGGAGCATCAACCTAGAAGAATTCATTTTTGAGTTATTGTCAATAGAGGTCATAGTTAGCCCATTTTTGGGTTAATTTGAGTTTTAAAGATCATATAAGATCCATTTGTGTCTTTATAATTCCATTTGAGTCAATGAGAGTGAGTTCTATAGGCTCTAGGAGTTTTCCATTCAAAATTGGGAATTTGAAAATTCAAATGTTTGAAATAAGTCAAGAGTGGCCAAAGCATGGTGTAGAGTGGATAGATAAGGAAATTATGGTTCAATAAGTCCATGAATCCTTGTAAAATGTGTTTCTAAGTCATATGTGTCTAAGTCATAAGGTTATAGGTCATGTTTATAAATGTAACCCACACTCATATGTTAGGTTGTCAAGAAAGGAAGTTATGTTTTATAACTAACCAAATAACAAACGTTGGAGTTGGTAGAATTGAAAGGTGGTACATTAGTTTTGTGGAGAGGAGATAATATATAATATGACATAGGTCTCTAACAAGAGAGATAAGGATAAAAGGAGAGAAGATAGAAAACCCTCTCAAGGAAGTTGATCAAGTCCTTCATGGATTGTATTGTAATAATTGGTGCTTCAAATAATAAAGATATGTTTACTAATGTGTTGTTTCCTCTTAAAGATAGATGGATTATTAAATTTTTATATGTTATTTTATATGAATCTATAAAGCCATAAATAGGCCTTTGATATGTTGGGTTACAACTTGGTGACAATAACCACAGACTTACAATAAAGTAAAGAAGTTGGCAATGGGGTTAAAGAAGGAAAACATTATTATTGAGTAATCATGATTTTATGATTAAGGTGATGATACCTAGATATATTTATACTATTTAAAATTTATGGAATCAAGATTGAATGTGGTTATAAAAATCTAACTTTCAATACATAGACAATATGAAGGTAACACCCTATTTATATAATCAAAACACCTATTTTCATAGTCATTATGAGTGGTTAGTAAGTGGAGTGGATGAAGTCAATTTTTTAAATATATATACATATTTATCTAGTTGTGAAATGAGGATGAATTGACTAATTAAGGTTATTTAAAGAGATAGACAACCCTTGAGTGGTACTAGTTGGAGAGCCCCCCTTTTTAGGCCTATTAAAGAACCCAAAATTTTTGTAAGCACTCAGATTAGAAGTTTGGCATGGATTAAGTAATGAGAATGGATTATTATAAAGGTAAAGGGAGTATGGAAAGGGTTGGAATTTTAACCTATTTTAGAACTTGAAATGCATTATAGGTAAATAAGGCTTACTAGGATTGTTATATAGTACTTCAAAAGACTTATTTTGTGTATAGCATGATATGAGATTAAGAGGGTTATTCAGGAACAAATAGCTATTTGGATAATTTATTATTGCTATCAAATACTTTTATAAGGTACTATAATGATTTTAAATATTGTCAAACTAAATATATTGCATTTTTATACTCCTCGATTTGAGTAAAGACCCTACATAGTGTTTCTTGGCAAAATATAGGTTTATGTGCTTAGAAAAGGATTTGAAACCCAAATTTTTTTATGAATATTTTAAAAACTATTCTATAGGTGAATCACATGGTTTTTTTTCATGTTTGGAGACCAGGATAAGTGAAACTTAGAGTTTCAGGGTCGAAGACCTAAATATAACTTAATTGGGGAACATTTTGAGCTAAAAACACACCATCATGGGTTATAAAGTTTTGATATTGAGAAAAAATTTCAATAAGGATAAAGGGTGATATAATATGAGCTTATTATTTTAAGGTGAGCTATGGAATGTCCCAAGCAAGGAGGTTTGTCCAAAAAAGGCTACAAGCCTAGCTTAGTATTTGTGAGCTTAGGGTATAGGATTAAACAATGTGTTGGGATTGAGAACTTGAAAGGGGTAAAGATAGGTTTAATATGATCATATAAGAACATTTATGAAAATATGTCACATTCATAAGAGCTACCTCAAAGATTGGTGTTTGAATCCTATAAATTATGCCTAATAGAGAGTTAGTGAGAGAATTGAATTCTAAAGAGAGACTAGTGTTATGAAATGAGTTAGGAGTGAATGTTAGTGATTAAGAGAGATGTATAATGAGACCAATAAGTGTATCTAAATAGTACAAGGGACATGTATAAAGTGAAGGAGGCTGTTAAAACCAAAGACAAATGAGAGATATCAATGGAGATGGTACCTTGTAGATAAAGTGAAGCATTAAATGAGATATTTTACATGACCAAAGTGGATGATTTGGAAACTTATTCCTAATACCTATATATCACATGGTAAAACAATTGAAGGTACCTAAGCAACAATAGGCTGAAGGGTTAAATCACATAAGTGAGTCCTACTTGGTGGCAAAACCCATCCAAATCTTAAAAAAATGGGGTTTGAATAAACCCCCTTCGTTCTACCCCCCATATGTACTTTTTGAATGGGATTAGAAAAAAGGGAGTTTGAATAAAGGGTTTAAAATGTTTACTTTATGCATTTAATTAATTTAAATAAAATGGTCAATGAAATGATTTATTTTGAGGGGGTTAGAATGAAGGTTGTTAGAACAAAGGGGGTTTGTTCAAACCCTCTTTATTCTAACACCCTTCATTATAACCCCATGTGGCATCAAATCCTCACCCATTCAAGTGGAAAGCTACTATTGGCCTAAAATTACCACTTTAGATGCCATGTATTAGGATGAAAAAATAAAATAAAAACATGTGGCTCTACATATAAATAGGTATTTTTATGGGCTTTCTAATAATATGATTTTTTTTATAAATTTTAATAATATTTAATATTTATTTTCATTTATTTAGTAAAATATACTTATTTATAAAATTAAATACCACATGTTTGAGGCACTAGGAAAAATAGGAGACTATGGCCAAAAAATTTGAAAAATATCACTGCACTCAAATTTAATGTCACTGTTCCAATGGCAAAAAAATTAGTCTATTTTGACATATATATAAAAAACTTGTGAGGATAAGTTATAAACATTGATATTCTTGCCTTGATCATTAAAAAAATAATATATATATATATATATATATATATATATATATATATATATATATATATATATTTTCTTTTTAATAAAAAACTATAAAAAATAATCTTGCACTATATCCATATTTATAAGACCTCTTTATAAGAAATATTGAGAAAATATTATGTTTTGAGAAAATTATGAGGAAAAATCAAGTAATCAATAAAACAATTTTTACATGAAACATACACAATGTGTATTTAGGTATTAAAAAATCTATTTTTTTTTCAAAATAAATAAATAAATGTAATCTACACTTAAGATGCAACTTTTCGTTAGTTTACACCATTTTGACATTTTATATGGTTAAGTCACTATTGTCTATACAAATTAAGAAATGTTCACATTTTCATTTTTTGTTGTCCCTTTATACCAAAGAGTGGGAAAAAATATTATGTTTTAGCCTGGAAGTAGAGAAGATAGAACTAGAAGAAGAACCAGTTGCATCTACAATAGGTCCTTATCTCATTGAATTACCATTGGGAAGAGTTTGGATTTGGGATGTCCCAGCTGTTAGTGCTTAACACACCACTTTTCTCTCCCACTTGAAACAATGCCACAACTAGATCCTTCAACAACTGAAAGCACATTGGCTACACTCCCACTCAAATAAAAATCCTCATTGGACATCTCTACACTCCCATTGAAGAAACAACTTGAGGGCATAACAGTATTTCAGGAGTCAATCATGTAAAAGGCTACCTCTTTAGAGCTAGAGGTAGATCAATCTAAGGTAGAGAATGTCAAGTTAAAGTCTTGATTCCATGAAGCTTCCAAAATCATCTAGGATGTCTACCTAGAGTTGGTCACTCAAGAAATTATGGACCAAGTCATGTCTGACCAATGTAGACTCAAGATTTTGGCCCTTGAGTTAACCAAGGATAGGTGTGCAGCCTAAAAAATCTGCACAATTAACACATTAGGCTAGGATGTGAATATCGAGGATATAATACTCATCACCTTGGTGGAGGAGTATCAAGGCATCCTAGACATTGTTACTTTTCAAACACAATAGATCATGTGTAATTTGTTTGATTGGAAGCAACAACTAGATGATTATTTAACCAATTCTATCACAGACTTTGCCACAGCGACAACCACCATGAAAAATATGGGTAGCCACACTACTTCTATAGATAAGAATGATAGAGCACTTCAAGACTTGCTCAATGCTAGGGATAACATGCATGATAATAATCTCAATTGGTAGAGTCAACTTCTACACAGTTCCTTTTCCAATCTCTATTCCTAGTGTCATGCAAACAATTTAGAGCATTTGAGTGGAAAGATTTAAACTAGGGTCACCAACACCAAGGCATCCATGAGCATCATTGATGACATGGATATCAAGTAGATCAATGTATACCATGCACTATTGTGCACCCTACTATGTATGATATAAGAATTCATGCTAGACTGTCATGTTTAAAATATTGATCTATCACCCTTTTATAGTGAGGTTTTCCATATTATCAACAACTTGTGTAAAATCCACCATCAAATCTCTAATAGATCATTACGCAGCATAAGGTTGTGCATTCCAAGGCTAAGGACTCTTATAGCTAGTCATCATCTACATTCATGTCACCTCCATCAAGTTAAGTATTGTCCAGAGAATGGATTTTGTCAAATTATGTATTAGGGATGACCTAGTAAGAGAAGAAGGGCCAAGATGGTTGAAAACCCATAAAGGGTGGCCACCTAGTTATGTCAGCCTTTTGAAAAGTTGAAAGGGTGGTAGGTTGGTATGCTACCTAGTTTAAAACTAGAAAGGGTGACTAAGTAGTGCATAAGAGGTGAAAATTAGAAATGATGCCTTGAGAAATTATTGTGATTCTTACTGGTCTAACCAATTTTTCAACCCTCTACTCACTTATGCAATTTTAAAAGATCTTATGATATTGTCTTGAGATGAGACAACATTTTAGGTCTAGGAAAGTGTTGGGAGAAGAAATTAGATTGTAAAGTTGTGCAAGATATTTTCCCTATATTCATTCATTATGTACTCATTGTTGTATATATATGTCTATTTTGTCCTATTTCTATGACTTGTAATAGGTTAGAATATGATAGACTCCACTTTTTGTACCAAGTATGAGAAGAATATGAGCAATAATAGACTACAAATGTCTATATATACTTATGTTTATAAGAATAATAGAGTTCCACTTTTTAAGAGATCAATAGGGACTAATTGGTTATGGTTACCTGTGTGGTTTCTTACTTTGTTCCTTTTGTGCATTCTCATGTATAATTTTTGTTTACTTTCTACCTAATTTAATCTAAATACTCTATTTTTGTTAATGAATTATTGATTATTTTTAATTCTCACTTAATGAATAATAATTCATCCTTGTTATGCTTTTGTTATCCAACCTTTTGTATGAATATGATACACTATCCTTCGCACTAAAGTATAATTTAGCTATCCTCATCCTTAGCATGTTTTGATGCTTCAAGAACCTGCCAATAGATAAGTTGATTAGGTTTTTGTGATACCACATTAAGCATGGTAGTTTTTTCATTTTTAGGTTCAGTTGACTTTACCTTGTAACTTCATTTGATGGTTTATGTGTTTGCTACAAATTTAAGTTTGTTTAATGAGATAAGTTTCATTTCATGAACATGAAAAATATGGCATAAGTCATTAAAATATTTGATTTTTTTGAAAATAATGCACTCATGTAATGGGGCAGTCAAACTTCACTTGATTATGTCTTGAAACCCTTTTTCCAGTGTTGGATTGGTCATTTTATCTAACCTTGTATTGTACCTTAAGACATATTCATTGATAGGTTCATTAGTTCCTTGTTTATTTTTTGTAGTTTGGGAATATGAAACCTTTTCATTGATATTGATATATAAGTGTGATAAAAATTGGTCTGTCATAGGTTTGAATGTGTTTAATGTTTAGATGGGTAAATCATTAAACCACCTTAGAGCATATTCCTTGAGGATCCTTGGAAATATTTGGGTCAAAATTTTATCATTGGAGGCATAATCAAGGTATTCCACATAGAAATATTGAATATGATGTTCAAAATCACCCTTGAGATCATAAAATGTGAATGTAGGTGCAATAAAAATAGTTGGAAAGGGGTGCAAAGATATCTATGGTGTAATAGGATTATGCAACACCTATTTTTAATCAATAACATAAGGTGATTTTTTTTTCAATATTTGTAACCTTAGTTTTCAAAAGTTTTATGGTTTGAAAAATAGCTTTCACCCTTGGTCTTGTTGGATATTTGAGAAGTCACTAAAGGAGGTGCACCCAAAGGTTGGGTAGATATAGGAATTGAAATTGATAATTGGGTTGAAGTACTTAGGTTTCCCATGTAATATGTGCCAATATTAATTTCAAAGAACAAAGGTGTGAATAAAAATGTCATGACCCCATTAAAAGTATGAAGTGGTGATGTGCTCAAGGGTAGGGTTGTTAGTATATGGGGATGACCCATGGCTATAATAACATGATCAATAGATGAACCTACTTGTTCATCTACACTTTTTGATTTTTTTATTTCTAGTATGGTTCTTAGTATTTCATCAAGATCTTTAGGGTTTTGATGAATACAATCACAAAATAATGTAATTTATTGCACTTACTTGTGATATATTTTCCCATGTTCATAAGTTTCATTAGACTTAATTTTCATTATCAAAATAAACATCATAACTATGTTTTTCATGTTCAATATTTGTATCATTGTGGACCATAGGATTAGGCCCTTCATTAGTTTGAGACATCTTAGGTGGTGGGAGAGCAATTTTAATGTGTTAAATAGACACATCTCCCAATATAGGGATACACCTAGGTTGCATAAAAAATAATATATGTAGGAAATTAAAAATTACAACAATCTAAAACCCCAGCTGATTGAAAACCCTAAAAATTAGAAAAAATTGCATTCATATAGATTGGCTTCACCAAATGTTTAAACCTAATATATAGATTAAGGGATATAGGGTTAAAGGGGTAGAGATATCCTACAACAAAATGGTGATAAACTATCTCTATAATAGGCCAATTATTATAAACTCAAATAAATAATATTATGAATTTAAATACTGAGATATTCTAGAAATAGTAAGTACAACCAATGATTGATATTTCAGCAAATGGAAAATAATGGTACTTAACTAGATTACTATGCACATTTAGATTTGATATGGAGCAAGATGGAAATAGATTGGATCTATATTCTATATTAGTCTTCAGATTCTATAAATTTGAATAATGTGGCCTTGGATACTTGCATCGACCTCAAACATTGTGTCAATACTTCTATCTAACATAAATGCAAGTGTCCTATACAAAATACCTACTAGATATAGATATAACCACCTATGATATTTTAGGTTTTATTTCACCTTCACTCTATAGTTCTCAAATCTAGATTATGGGTTGTTGATCCTTATCAAATAGCAAAACCCTAGTTCTTCATCTTTATAGTGACCATGGGAAAATGGGTTAGTGGGCTCATGATGTCGAGATAACTCCAAAGACCCCTCTATTAGTGCATGTTGCCTACATAAAAAATACTCTAAATAGGGCCTCAAGCTAATGTATCTCCCCCTTAATGTGTTGGCTTGTGTGGGTACAGGGGTGAAATATGTGTAAAGTAATTATAAATGTGACCTAGCTTGTAACTTGGAAAATAGGACTCATGGCACGGTCCTTAATTAATTTAGACCCATAGATGTGTTGTACCTATGACCAATATGAAAATAGGATGAAATAGGGAAGATTTAATCACTTCAATGCTTGATTGAATGATTTTGGTATGTATTCTTGTGAGATGTAAGATTTTTTTAGGTCTATGCTAGGTGAAGAATTAATAAGGATTGATCATCCATATATACCAATCTTTTTGGATAATATATTGCATTAAAGTACTTAGGCTGACCATAGGGATACATTTCATTTATAATTTGGATGAATTTAGGGACATACACACTTGCATTAGAATAGGACACTTGTGTCAACATAGGTGTTTGATTGGGACACAAGTGTCTAAGTAGCCAGAAAATAGGGACAGGTCCAAAACTTGCTGAGTCAGAAGATAAACAAGTTTTTAAAATTCAAGTATGATAAAAGGTTTGAGTCATCATAATAAAATTGACTAGATTAAGATATAAGTAATGATTACAAATAAATAACATATACAAGCCTTTTTGTATCGAGAAAGGTTTAGAACTGAGAGGACTAGCCAAGGTCTATATTTTTTAAGTGTACAAGACTGAGTTTCTATATACTTCAAAAATAGTGTCTATAGAGGCTACACTTTATGGTTTTTAAAACATTACATCCCAACTCCTAATTTCTAAAGCCTTATTTTAAAAAAAAATTTAAAAATATTCAAAATTTTGACCTCACAATACTTAGAAAGAAGGTGGAGGCATAAATTGTAGTGATGGAATTGAAAGAGGCTATGAAGATGGGTTTGTTAGATTTTTTGTTGATGAATTCACACTAGTATAATATTGTCTTTGGATGAATTGACTATGAATGGATGGCTAGTTGAGAGAGTTTAGTGGATTTTATTTGTTAGAAATTTTGTTGGAGTTGGTTTGGTAGGATGAATTTAGGCTCTTCAATGATTTTTTTGATATAAATGTCCAGATGGGACACATCCTTAAACATATTCAAAGTGATGAGAAATTCCTACACCATACTAGTCATAGTGCAAAAAGGAGCTTAGAATATAATTATATTCTAGATTTCATCATCCTCTATTATAGTGAGGGTGGCCCTATTGTGTGACACTTTATATTGAATTTGTAATACCAACTCCTCCAATATGTTTTCATGCCTCTCCATAGATATGCCAACAAATGTATTTTTTAAAATCTCATTTACCATGCTTATAGCTTCTCTATCACATTATCTCTTAAATTAGGAGATGCCTTTAGTATGACATCAAGATGCTAAGATGTATCTTACTGGTCTCCCATTACTAATTTGGCTTGATTGACATTATAAAATATCAGGTTGGATTCACTCCATGTCTTGTTCAGTTACTAATTTTAGTCGATCATGATTTTATGCATGTGTTAGGCTTGGAGCATAACCATGTAAAATGACTACTTGGATTCCTTTAGGAGATCAAATATAGTCTCTATTTCCACCTTCAAGTTCTAACCTTGTGTACAAATCCATTACAACTTAAGCATAATGTTACAGTCTTTTTTAATATGGTATAGAAGAGCCATGAGTCATTTCTCCTTAGACATGACTTGGACACTCTGTAATTAAACACCTATAATAGGGAATGTATATTCAAATATTTTTTTGGCCTTGTTGAGGTGGTGATTTAATTTTATATTGTCCTATTTAAGTTAGGTTGCATCATGTTCCCATTCAAATGATTTTTTTGTAATTGATTCATGGAACACTTCACCTCCCCCAATTTTTTTCCAAGGACAACTTGGTCACATCAAGTGATGATTCTTGGGATATCATGGGCACCACTAATGAAGAAGTCATAATTATTTCTATTGATGGGTGGTTTTAGATATGTGCTATAAGGAGTGTGAATATTATCCTTTGTATTGATGGTGTTGGGATATATCACAACCACTTACTAGATATTAGCCTATATTATGAGACTTCTTATTGTGTGTTTCTCTAGGTTGATGTGGAGCCTTGTGATGTTCTAAACAATTATTTATATTTTATTGTCTTCACCTATTTGGTCTACTCTATTTATGTCTTGGATGTAACTTCAACCTTCTTCTTTCACTCTTGATCTTCCTTGGATATGGAAGTTACCTCTATATGTGCCTTAGCTACTTCTTCTATCTTCTGCAAAACATCCTTGGTAGGTTACTCCTTGGCACTTTGATTATTCTCTTCTTTAAGATTTTGCAAGGCCTATTTATTTATCTCTTACTCTACCTTTTATATTGTGTCAACCTAAACATTTTTTTACTATGCCTCTTGTAATTCTTTCTCTACTTATTCTTTGTTATTTTTTGCGGTTTCTTATTTCTTCTTGTTATTCTACTATTCTTCTTTGTATTGCATCTTATTTTGCATA
Organism: Torreya grandis; assembly: GCA_037957365.1. Taxonomy (NCBI): domain Eukaryota; kingdom Viridiplantae; phylum Streptophyta; class Pinopsida; order Cupressales; family Taxaceae; genus Torreya; species Torreya grandis. Next base: position 368,722 of record JARHVA010004877.1, read on the forward strand.
GATTCTTCTAGTTTATTTTCTTTCTCTTCTTCTACCTCCTTATTTTATTTTAAATCAGCTTATTTTTATTCTTTTTCTTCTTCTCCTCCTTCCTTATCCTATTCTATTCTTTCATTTGTGCCTTCTCTTATGCTATTTTGGCTTGTGCAATTACTAGTTATACCATAATATCATTATGTGCCTTTAGATGCTTTGACTATTGGTACTCACTTGTTTGAGATTCCTACACATGAATGGGAAGGATTAGAGATGGATATGAGGACAAATATGAATGAACTGGTGAATCATTATGGGAAGTATATGAAGAGGACATCACCACTATGCATTATCTTACTAATGCCATTATACAGGTAGGTAGAAAAAGAAACTTCTCCAACTACTTGTATGCATGGACTGTCACATTAGGCTATTGATCCAAAGCTTGTTCTTCCATAGAATCAATATTATCCACTACTTGTGGTGTAAAAATTTATCCTGTGTGTTTTTAAATGGAGGGAGATATCCTTGACATTATGTGAAATCTGGGTCTATGCAAAAGTGGTTATTGAGGGGTTGATTGTTATTCTAACCTTGTGTTGCCTTTTTTTTATTGTGTATATTGTCTTGAAAATGGTCCTTATCCCATTGTGTGTTATTTATCATTATGTCTTTTCTCTCTTTTTCCTTCACAATAATGTTGACTATGATTGAAATTGGTGGTAAGGGGAGATCAACCATTAGATTTTTTGGGTCATTTTGGTGTACTTGAAAAGTGCACACTATTTTCTAGAAGAAAAAATGTTTTTGTGTTTGTTGTTTTGGAGGTGCCTACACTTCATCTTGTGACTATGTTAAGGGATGTTGTGGCAATCATTATTATGCACCCAGAGGCATAAGTCAAAATGATTTAATAATTTTGGTAGCAAGGGATTTATATCATAGAACTTATACATGTGCATCCAAAATGGTGATGAATAAGGGAAATGAAGTGGATGTTATCTTGGGAAACTCATGGGCTCTGATTTGAATGCCATCAATATCTTTCTAATGATTGTATGTTACCCTAGGTATTTTAAGACATCTTTGGGCACACAAGGGTGAAAACTGATGAGACCTTGAACCTCCACCCACCATGTGTTGAAACATATCAACTGATCATATTGATAACTGATCTTTGTCCATGAAGTGTTAGAAAAAGTGGTCACACAACAAAAATAGATATCATATGTTACAAAACCATCAAGATACTTACATTATGTGAAACATGGAAAAATACTTTAAAATGGTATTTAAAAGCTTGTGATGTGCTATTGATGACCTCAACATGTATGATGAGTTTGGAGACTAAAAACTTAGGTTAGTTAAAGTTCTCATTCTACCTAACCATTTAATATGTAATATCAATGACCCCTTTGGTAGCTTGTCTCACACTTATGATAGCTTGCCAAAAGTGCTTGGTAATACATTTAGACAAAAATAGTACCACAACATTGTTGACCAAGTCCATAGGTATCCCTATGGATTCCATGACATACTTCTCTCTAGTCTATGAGTGAATGAGATGGGCCTTGGTTTTGTACCACATAAGGGATTTGCTTCATGATAGAAGTCATGTTTTTTTTTCCATTATTTATAGGTTGATGGAGATGGTCACATCCTTGGATAGATCCTTTATTGTAGTGATTCAACAATGTCATCATTAATTCATCCAATTATCCAAATGTAGGGAGCTTAATGAGTCAGTCTACATCTAATCCTTATAGAAAGTGTTGAAGAGCTAAGGCTTGTAGTTGTGTTATTATGGCTTAGTCAATGGTAAAAATATTAGCTTCTATAGTATCAATAAAATCAAATGGATTTAGATCATGGTACCATGTTTGCCTTAGTTTTAGACTAATCCCAATTTGTTTTTTCTATGCATTTATTAATAGAATCAAAAGTTATGACTGATTCATATTTGTTATTTGGTAGGCTCTCTGTAAATGGATGTAACTCAAATTCTTGTTTTTCATAATTCTACACTTAGTTGAATGAATCAAGCTCAAATCACAAATGACTCTTGTTTGTAAAGGATTATACTATAATTTTACTCTAAATGTCCTTAATTAATATATCTTTACTTTTTTGGACACTTGTTTCACATTTTGTATTCAATTATGTGAACTATTTTCATGCCACTATGATCTAGGTTTAAATGTCATTAGTTGTTTTGATGTGACCCTGGTGATTCACTAGATAGGTTTAATGCTTTAGCTTAAAAAATTCTTTGATGTGATGTGTTGCCTTTATTGTTATATAACTTCCCTTTATTATAGTTAACTTGAGTTCGATATTCTAATCTACTTTAGGAAATATGTAATATTTTAATTTATTCATCATTAACTATGTTGTGAATTAAATTTGGTTACCTATCCTCTATAACCATTTTTTCACCACTTCATTCCCAAACTTAATTTATTGATCTCATGTTGACCTTGTTTTGACTTATCATCTTATTATTCCTTCATTTTTTTGCTACTTTATTTTGATATTCTATGATGTTGAATTTTTAAAGTAAGTTATGATAACTTGTGATATATAGATCAGAATATACACAACTACACTACAAACCTACAAAAAGACAAAAAAATAATAAATGAAACAAAAACTCTAACTACATGGTTCTACTCAACACCCATCTAAATTTTGACATGAGATTAATAAAGATCATTGACAATAAGTCTTAAGCTTGTAACCATTTACACACCCTAGAATATTGATTCCTTGAAGGTCCCTTATCACTATTGTTACTTTATGTGATATTCCATGGATGACATAAGGTCCTTTCCACCAAATGCATAAGTTACCACGATGTGATCAAATATGCTATCATATAATAGATCTATCTACTCTGGATAAAATTATTTAGATCACAAATTGTGATTAGGCCATGATTTTTTACTCTATTTATTTATTTCATATGTTCAAACCATTATCTATTGCATATGTTTCATGTGGGCTAGATCTAACACCCTCGCATGAAATGAATCCTAATCTCCTAGCCACATTATCAATGAAATTCATAGATTTAGAACTATATATTCCATAGGCATAACTACTTATATTCCATAGACTAGATGGAAGGGAGTGAAACCTATCACACACTTATAATTAGTCATTTATGCCCATAGGATCGCATGAATTTGATACTCCCAATCATCTCTATTTCACATTGTATATTTTTTAAAGCATATTATCAAGTAATTTATTGGATGCCTATGAATTTCCATTGGCTTAAGGATGATATGTTTTGATTTTATGGTGAGATATTGTAGATTATTTTATTAGTGTATTTATAGTGCTATTTATGAAGTGTGTGCCTCTATCACTGACCAAATTCAACAGACATTCAAACTTGGTAATTATGATATCATAAAAAATGTGAATGGATCTCTTGCACTTTAGTTTGGTGTCATAGTAGCTTGTACCCATTTGGTGAAGTAATCCATTATAATGATTATTTACCTATCATGACTACATTTTCTTGGAAGCTTAATAGGTTGTACAAATTAAATTCCCCATTGCTCAAAAGCTTGCATTACTAACATCAAATTTAAAAATCATTTCATCTATTTGATTTGGCATTCCTATTATTTGAAAAATGTTGCAGTACTTTACAAATCTGTGCACATCCAATAATAAGGTAGGCCATCATAGGCCACTCTGTAATATCTTTATCATAGTCTATTTAATTGGAAGCATCTTTTTATAATTTCTTAATGCACTTATTACAAGAATTATTGTCTCTCATGCTTAAAGGTTACTCTATGCAACACATCATTCTTACCTATTTTTTCTAGAAAACCATTGATAATAATAAAAGGTATGGATCCTATGATTAGATGTTTATTATATTTTTAAACATATTGTGTAGAAAACACTCATTATTAAAAATTGGATATGTTCTTTAGATTTATAGAATCATAGTGAATTTGACTAAGTGCACATCTAGTGACTCATCTTGTAATTTTTATGGCTCCTCAACATTACTTATTATACTAAGATGATATGGTCCCACATTTTATCTTCCACATTTCACATTGATCTCTAGTTGAAATTCCTAGAATAATATTATCCACTTCGATATCCTTTTGCCTAGCATAGGATTATTCACTAGGTATTAGATATCCTATTGATATGTAAATAATTAAAATGATGTTGCTAAAAGATAGTTCCTAAATTTATAAAGTGAAAAAATCATATTCACTTCAATATTATTCTCTGTTTCTAAAAATTTTCAACTTGTGAAGTGAATGTGGTGATCCAAACCTCCGTCTCCTATATGAGCTAAAACAACTCCTATTATGGTTCCTGAAGCATCTACATGCACACGAAATGGATTAATCCAATTAGGAGACACCAATATATGAGTTGTTACCAACCTCTATTTCAAATCCATAAAATATGCCTGACACTTATTAATCCAATCAAACTTCATATCTTTACGTAATAATCTCTCTATTGGAATAGATATAGGTACATACCCTTTGTTAAAATTATGATAATAGTTCATATGTCTAAGGAAGGATCTCACTTTAATAGAGATTTTAGGAGGTAACATTCTCAAAATGATTTTGGTTTTAGCTTAATCAATTAAAATCCCATTGATGAACATTATGTGTTCCAAGAAAACACCAAATAGTTTAGAGAATAAATAAATTTTAAAATTAAATGTAATATATAGGGCTCGACACCATTATAACATGAGTCATAACTTGGATAAGTGTTCTTTGAATAGAGATAATACATCCCAATCATCAAGATAGACTTCCCATAAGTCATGGATGAAATCTTTGAACATAGTGACCATAACCCTATATAAAATAAAAGAAGCATTCTTAAGACCAAAAGACATTATGTTGTATGCGAAGGAGCTCCATTTGATTTAAAACATGATTTTATCTTGATCATCAGCTATGATAGGTATCTAATGATAGCCAATGAAGTCATTAATGAAGGAATAGACTTTGTGCCCTATGATTAACTTTAAAACTTCATATTAAATAGAATTAGAAATGGGTCATTTACATGAGCATCATTCAATACCCTATAGTCTACACATACATTGATTTATACTAAATTTTTAGGTTTCACCAACATTTGACTTACCCATTCTACCTTATCTACTAGAAAGATAATATTTTCTTCTTGCATATAGTCAATTTTAACCTTATATTTAAGATTCATATTGGGATTTACCCTATATAGGTGCTTATTAATAAGTCATACACACTCCTTGATTTATATGTGCATCTTTCCAAATGAAGGATATATACCCTTAACTTATAAAAACATTTTTTAGAACACATATTGATAATCTTACAACAATTACAAGACTTATGATAGCTCTTACTATGCCTAGTATCCAACCAAAGTCACAATCTTTGGTGCATCCTTGGTAAAGATGTTCCCTAATTATATATTTAATGGCTCTTGATATATATTATTAGACCTATTTTGGCATAGTGTCTCGAAGTATCCTCTACCCTTATTATTCTTAAATTCTTAAATATTATAGCTATGCATCTTTAGTTTGCTATTCAATTTATTCTTTTGGTTCTTATACTTCTCACTCAGCTTCAAATACTGCCTTCAAGTCTAGGTTTTCATCACTATCATTAGATTCTATCTATCCTCTATTATCCATGATTCTATTATAGGGTTACACTAAAAACTACTCTTTCTAATTACTATCCTTATAAATTTTTATAGTAATATTCAAATCTTTAGCTAATTATTCATGTGAAGAGGAGTTTTACATAGTACTTATATCCTCTTCTCAGCCATGACATAAAAAATTCAAATTCTAAATAACATTCTACACTAGGGGATTCTAATCCTCAAATAAAAAGGTTTGAGTAAAATCTTGTTAAAATTGTGTCCAATTTTTAGTTTCCCACTTTAATTCATAGTACATATGCCATGTTATTACAAGAGGTATTAAATTATACTTGAATACATGTACTAATTATCTAGGTCATATACTCTATAAAGACCATACATCAGCAAATTTATGAATATGCATTTCAGGACATAATCTTTTTATGAAAAATAGACATTGATTCATCATCATAGGTGCTATTTGAAATCAAGCTCATATTAATTCAAAAGCATATTCCTAGTGTAATTGATTTGACATGTGTACTACCCACCACATCACAATTTTTCTATTTAGATTATAATTCAATGCATTGACTCAATGACCTACATTTAGAAAATGTTACTCTACTCTAGAAATAAACTAGCCCAAGTCCTCAATTGCAAATTATTAAGGTAATTATCACTTTTTACTAAAAACATTCTCATTGGTCACACCTCATGGTCTCCTCTTATCTAATTTATCATATGGATATCTAAATTGTTGATTCTTGACAATGCAATTTCCCATGATAGAACACCTTTATGAGTTGGTTTAGTTTAATACATTTCTATCATACCCACTTAATATATCAGATCTAATTTGAACCTTATTAGAGACCACACAAATGGAAACTTGAAATCCCATATATGGAACTATGTAGTTTTTTATTTTGTTATCATAGGTCTAGATGAAGGCTATTCTATTTTTTTCAATAAATGAAATGGTTCTATCTCAAAGGAAAAAAATGAACTCTGTAGCTTGTAGTGTGTTATTCTTAGGCTCTATGTCAAATTTAAACCAACTATTTACATCATAGTCATAAGGTGAGTAAGGTTATTTTGGAATTATATAAGGTTTGATTTAAAATTTATTTAGAGGTATGATAATAGTATTATCCCCTGGTGTACTTTCAACTAATTATGTACTATGTTGATGGTCATTTATCCATCATATGCCCACTTTTTACTGATAAATGCATGGTAGTGTTTTTCATCTATCTTCATAACTATGAATTTGAAATCACTTCATAGACTTAGATCAACAAGTTTTATTTCTATATATTTTATTCACCCAATAGGTTCTACCCTTTTATAGTCTATAAGACTCAATTTAACTATGTTGTAATCGAGATCAAGTCTTCCAATGGCTTCCCATGTTAATTTAGGGATCATATTTATTATACTTCCAAATACAAAAACAAAATTTGAAACCTCATATCCTACCAATTCAATATCCATTTGAGAGTAAACATCCCATGCTTTCTTTGTCTTTACATACCATACAACCTTATCAGTGCATTATTGCCCTATTTATGCACAATCAAACATATTATATAAGAGGTTGGTGATGTTATACAAGATATCATCATTTATTAGAGTGGTTACCAATTTTATTAGATTTGTCAAAGTAGTAACTACTCCACCCTGCCTCATAATGTGCATGATTTGACTATACATCTATGTGTCAATGATTGTAGCATCATAGTCTGACATAGTATAGTGTTGTATGTATTACAAAATATATGCTTCCTGATACATCATACCATTTTATCTTGTAGGAATAGTATTTTTATCCTGATGTACCTTTATAATTTACTAATCTTTTAGTATCTCTAATGGTGGTAGTCCTTGTTCTATGTGTTGATGTCGAGTGACTACTTGTATGTACATAGGATCCCTTCAATGAAAATTTACCATGTTTACATTTTGCATAATTTTTTATTTTATCTATTTTTATAACATGATAATACTCCATATGATGTTATCTTATAAATATAACATATGTTTAGTAGACATATATTTGTGGATTGGTTGTGAAATTATGTGTGAAGTGATTGTATTCTCCACACAAATAACAAATAATAAATTTTAGACCATATCGCTCACATGGTTTATGATTACCTCCTTGGTATTTTCATTGGTACCCACCTCTATATCCCCTTGTCTATAATTAAAATACAAACCTTTCTATTTATGACCATCATATACTCATTATCTCTATGGTGATCCTTGCCTTTGTTTTTATTGACCATCATATCCCCCATATGGCCCTTGGGGAGAATATGAAGCCCATCTTATTGGTTTTTGTTGGGGTAAGGTTGTGTTTCATGACTATTGATATTAAGGAGAGGGAAGAGTCCATATTTTATAGTAATATAGAGATTATGGTGTCCATATTGATAATCCCTAAGGATGATATTGATTTTTAATTGTCATATATACATATGGGCTTGGAATCCCTAGTTTTATAGTAGGGATCTACTATATAGCTACTAAAAATACATTCTTGGTGATGTCTTCCTTCAATTATTGGAGACCTCTAATTTTTTTATCTTAATGATTATGTGACTTGTAAAAATTATATTATAGACTCTGATATTGGTGGGTATATTGCTGTAAGAGATGATATTTCACAATCGCATGTCCTGCTACCTAACAGATATTATTGAACTCTATTTTGAATTTTGGGTAGTCATTCACGTGGTTCCACTCTTTTCCAAAATCCATATATCAAAATCCTAGATTTATAATGTTACTTTCGTGTAGCTCATCCATATTGTGAAAAACATCTAACATTATGCCAACTTTTGTACTATACTACAAACTTTCCCCATAGTCTTCTATCTGCACCACCTAGAGTGCAATTACTCTAGCATACACAATGAAAGTGAGATATGTTTGAGCAATGGAAAGTATAATTTGAGGTCACATACATTATACAAACCATGTAACCACATCTATATATTGAAACAAAAAATCCACTATGTTCCTTACATCATAGAACCTGTGAGCATCGTCCCAACTAACTCTTTATATTTTTGATAAATTTATTTCAAATATTGTATTGTCTTATTCATAAATTTAAACATTTCAAATTATCCTATCATCTAGTTTTTGACATCTAAAAATATTAGTTTGGAAACAACCCTTTTGTACATAAACTCTATATCTCTTCATATTAGGGCTCTTATGAGCTTGCACTTTTTTACATCATATGTAGTTACACATTTAACCTACCATTTCATCTCAAAGGTCAATAAGGTATTTGTTATGGTTATTATACCCATCATATGGTGCCAAAATGATAAAAAATAATTGTAATGAGATCCATGATTCTTATGCTCACACCTAAATCACTATCTATTGTGGACTAGACTTTGCCAATGTCTTAAGATTTGTTGTGACCTAAAATCTAGCCTCAATTAATTTCTTCTTATCAAAATTTTTATTAGTGTATTCATTATATTTATAGAATTTGTTTATAAAATATTCAAACCATGTATTAACTTTACCAATTTCTCCACTTTTTTATTCTACTTTTTGTTGATAAATTAGGCTTGTGTACTCTTGAAATTAATGCTATTTATTTTAAACTCCCTCTTTGTTTGAACTTAAAATTTATTTAATCCTATAATTTAACATAAATTATTCAAAATATTGGTCCTTCTCTTCTCCAAATAATATTCTCCCTTATAACTATGATTTGAACTTACCTTCTAACTATTCTAACTATTCCTCTACACTCTCTCCACTCTCTTCCATCTCTTATGAATCCCTTTTCAAATCTATGTCCATTTTGTGCTCTCATGTGTGGCTTATCCTCTTTCAACTCTCTCATTTATTCATATTCATAATCTCCATACTCTCTATATCCTCTTTGAACTCCCATTCCTTCTTTATTTTATAAAATATCTACTATAATCCTACTTTTAGATACCTTAGGATTATTATATTTATTCCATCTCCTCTATTATCATAGTTCTTTCTTTAACCCCATAATTCTCTTTTCGTTCTACTTCTATGTTTCATCCATATTCTAGGTTTAGGTTCAAGTTTTTATTTTCATTTATTAATCATTCAATTCATTATCTCACACCACCATAATTAAAAAAGTGAATACTCCATGTTAGATGAAATAGGCACTATGGTCTTTTCCACAATAAAAATTTTAAGCAGGATAGGTAGTCATTTCAAAAAAATTCCTTGGATACCTCTTACAAAAAAATCATGTGAAATTTTGACATGATGTACCCTGACATAAAAAAATCATTTATATATCCATAAATTCTAATCTTTATCCAATGATCTATTACATGCATCTAATCAGTGTCTAGATTTTATAGCTTATTTATTTTTTCCTCAATCCAAAAAAAGTGCTTTGTTTCTCTTAGACTAAAGCAATTGTAATCAATTCTTGATAACCATGTAACTAGAAACCTAGGTAATTTGCACCAAAATATTTTATATATCTCACTATGTATATTCCCACGTATAACCTCTCTAACATATATTCCTTTCATCTTTGCCTCATCTTGTACAAATTGTGATTTCTCTCATCCATCTATTCATTCAAATCTATCTATCTAGGTAATCATCTTATCATGTGTCATATTTCCAAGGTCACTACACCATTATTAGTATATATTCATATAAAACCCATTAGAACATGCTATTATGTTTTCTATGTGAATTAAGTTGTAGGTTCCAAAACACATGCAAAATTATAAAAAGATTGAATATTTATTTAGTTTTGAATTACATGTTTATTTAGAAAACACAGACATAAAATTATACATATAGGTTATTCATGTTATGAAATTAAACATATGTAATCAAAATAGAGTATACACTACACATATAAAAATTATAAAAATACATTCATAAAACCCATCATCAAATATCTATATTGATCTCTATCATTTAGAACTCTTTTCCTTTACACTTAATCAATATATATAGAACTTCAAAATCTCTATCGCTTCACATTTTATCTTTCCATTTATATCTCAAATAAGTATATTTATATTTTTTAATATTTTTGGATACATACATAAGATGAATACATATAAAAATATATACATTATATAAATTGATATACATCACACACTTATCATGCATCTACACTATGATTTGCAATTCTAAGTCTACTATCAAAAATAAAAATTAATGCACTATAAATCCTTAAAATTCATCTCAATAATGAGCACAACATTCATCAAAATATTTTTGGAGACAACCCCAAAAAATAAACTAAATTTGACATGAAACAATTAGTGTGCAAACATTGTAAAAAAACACAACATATGTGCAATGAAGAAAATATCCCAATACAAGGTTTGGAATAAAATGAATGTTCCAAAACATAATTATGCCCCTCCTACCACTCTCCAACCCTAATAAAAAGGTGTGGAAATTTATAATTATTATGTTTACAAAAAATAATGAACCCCTCAAACCTACTTAAAATTATTCAATGTGCTTTACAATAGAAAATTTCAACAAGCATAAAAAAGGAAAGGACCAATAAATAAATAAATTTTGTGTAGTATGAAATTTATATGAAAAAATTTATGGAAATCACACAAAAAGACACTTCAAAAAATCTATTTAGCAATCAAAAGATATTCATAGTTGAAAATTGTGCTTGATAAATGCCTATAGGGTCCTATATTAACAAATGCATTATTCATATAATTTGAAACTAAATAGATAAAAAATATAGAAATATTTCAATAAATTATCAAAGTATTTAAAAATTTTAAAAAACACCTTAAAAATCAAAATATATTCTTTTTTTGAGGTTGCATGAATGGGGTTTTCACATGTTCCTTTGGTTAAAATAATGTTTTTAATGGAGGATGTGACTCAAAACCACACTAGACCCTTCAAAAAATGTCCACATTCAAAATACAAATCTAGAAAAAGGTAAATTTAGGTTCTTCTAAAGTTTCTTAAAAATTCTCCTAGAGTGAAAAGAGGCAAGGGTAAAAGGATCTCCAAGGGTGTGGGGCATAGTTAGTGGAGGATGAGAACTATTATGCTAGAGTAGTGGTGATGAATATATTGAGTGATGATTTTTAGGTGTTGTGGTATAAGTGGTGCAATAATTATTCTATTATATGGAAGATTATGTAGGTAGTGGATTGGAGTGTAGGCAATGGCTGAGTAATGAGAGTGACATAGTGATTAGGTAATGGTAGTGACATGATAGATTTTTAGTCATATAAGGGGAGGACATAAATTCTAAAGGCCATAATAATCTGGAAAAAAAATCCACAAGATATCTACAAATTGATATTTCATAGATTATTTCACATTAGAGAGGTAAAAAGAGTTGAATATAGAAAAATTGATGTTGGTCCCTTTAATGTGTTTTTTTTTTAAAATTTGAAAGACACAATGAGATCAACCAATCCCTGATAATTCCTTATAGGATCTTCAATCATTATGTTTAACCCTAAAAATTTAGATTGGGGTTATTTAGGGTTAAAGGGGATATAGATAGCCTAAGGTACAAGGGTGATAAAATATCTCTATATTAGACCAATTAGATGCTAAAATCATATATAACATATGGTGAATTAATAAACTAAGATTAGTTAAAAATAATAAGTACATCTATGATATATATTTAAATAATAAAGAAACAAATTACTTATTTGGTTCTGATGCTAACATAGTTATAGATCTAGAATAAGAAATACGTAGACTAGAAGTTGATTCCAGAATAGTCACCAAATTTTAGATTAAGTGCCTCTAGAGATACAGACACTAGTGTCATCCTTGGATGGTTGTGTTAACACTACTATCTAAACTTGATTCTAGTGTCATTTATGAAATAATTACTATAAAAAATATGTGACCACCAAAATGTTTTTAGGTTTGTATTCACCTTTACTCTAGTGTATTCAGATCTAGGTCATGGATTGTCACTCATAAAATTTTAAAACCCTAGTTCTTCATATTCATAGTGAGCTTGGGAAAAAATGGGTTCGTTGGCACATGATGATGAGTTAACTCCAAATAGCCTTATATCAGTGAGCATTGTCTACATAGATAATACTTTGAAGAGGACCTTAGACTGGTGTATTTCTCCCCTATGTGTTAGATTGTGTGTGAATCATGTAATATGTGGAAAGCAAGTACAATAGTGACCTAGGTTATAACTTGGAAAATTGGTATTTTAGGCTACTCCTTTATTACTTAATTCTTATAGATGTGAAATCCATATGACTAACATGGAAATAGGAATAAATAGGAAATCTTTACTCAATTAAATTATATTTGAATTTTTTTTGGTATGAATGCTAGGTGAGGAATGAATGAGGCTTGATATTATATTTATATATATATATCCCTTTGGAGAGGTAAATCACATTAAATCACATAGGCCAACCATTAGGATTTTTTTCATTTTTAAATTAGATGACTTTAGGGAATTGGACACTTGTATCAAAGCAGGACACATGTATCAATGCAAGTCTCCATTTGAGATGATAGTGTCTAGGGAACAATAAAGTAGGTATATACTCAAAGCTTTTAAAAGTGGAAGATAAGTAGGTTTTAATAATTCTTTGTAAGATAAAATTTCTCATCATCAATGTAAGACTGGTTAGACAAAGAGATAGGCCAAGGGGGTAAAAGATATAGTAGATGTGATACTTATGAAATGGGAAAGGTTTTGAATTGAAAGGAGCAACCAAAATCTAAGTTTTTCAAGTGTATAATATTGATATGATATATAATCCATAAATATCATCTACATTCCCCCCTTTAATCTAGTAATAGAATTACTCATTTAAAGGATAATAAATACATACCTAGGTGTGAATAACACACCTTGAATTTATGTGAGTCCAAATTAAGTGTTTTTATAGTGATTGACCTACAACTAAGAGAATGTTATAGTACATAATCAATGCATATAAGTTGTAATTAAAAGTATTAAAAATATTTAAATTGAAAGAACAAGGTTTATGAGTTAACCTATGTATTAATGTAACTACCTTATATATTGGCAAGTTGATTTGAAAGATGTATCATTATAAGGCTCTAAAACTAAGATTAGGATAAATATATATAAATATGGAAATCATATATATCTAAGGAGATAGAGATAAATATATATTTTAAATCACATGCCCACAACCTTGTATAAAATGTGAGTTACCACTGGATAATTGAGATTAGGTCAACTGTGCAACACAATCATACGTATATTCTAGTGAGTGTGAGCGAACCAAGTCAACTCACACTATTAAAATACTGAGGATGGATGATATTATTATTTCATACTTAAAAAATTGGAAAGATTGCATGATTTAATCACCTCAACCATACCAAATGTGAACCAACTACTATATTAGTTTTACTTAATACAGTCCGTAAAAGTCCATCCTAGTGGGTGATGATAATCCCTAAGAGTGTTTTAAAATATGAAACTGATTTAGATTTTATAATATCATGCTCACAATGTATAGAATATTCACCATAGATATATCTCATCCTAAAGTTGTGTCTGATAATGGTACCAATGTATAGAATTCTACCACAACTATGAACTTGAATTATACAACTACGTGCTTTGGCCAATTTAGAAACTATGTAAGTGTTGAGATCATGATTCCAAAGCATTCCACCACTATATATGGATAAATATGAGAACTAAAATAAGTGCCAATGTGGAAGACATTTTATTAAACATGCCCCCACTAAATTTGGGTGTGCCAAATACTAAATTAGTGTGGAGAAAATGATTCCAAAGCATGCCCCCAATGATTCCAAACCATGCCAAATACTAAATTAGTGTGGATAAAATGATTTAAAACAAGATCAAAAGTCAAACAAGAAAATAAATAAGATCACTCAAAATAAATTCAAAATATAATGGTCCAAGGAGACCAAAAATAAGGGGTGTGTTCAAATATGACACAATTGAAGGGACATGACTTAGTCAAATGTCCACAAAAGGAAGGATGACATATTAAAATGTATATAAAACAATTAATGACATATTAAAATGTCAAAATAATTAAACATAGGCATGTGGAATGAAAAAAAGTATCATATTTAAATTCTCAAATAATCAAGACAATAGCAAGGCAAGAAACTTAACGAAGTACATAAAGGAAAGCATAAGCAACTAACATAAGCATGCCATGGTATCTTATGGATCAAATGTGTTAGTAAAAAATTTAAAGTGCATATTATATCAAGTAACTTATACAAGATATAATCATGGATAAAGGCATGTGTAAATAAATATAATCTCAAACATGATGATGAACAATGATCATCGAATTATATAACCTGTGTGTATCAAGACCAAAAAAGTGAATGCCCCTAATGTCCAGATGACATGAGTAGAGGGAAGGCACAACATATGAAATAGGAATAGATAATATATCTATGTATCTTTGTATCATACTCTCATACTCAAGTAGAATCATAACACACACATATGTATAAATAATTTATATGCCATCTAGCAACATGGAACTAAGACATAGATGCTAAGGAGCCAATAAAATATAAAGGTGCTGAAAATGTTTTTGGATTTTTCAATGTTTATTTTTTTTTGATATTTTAGGAATATGTGAAGATGTCTAATCAAGTAAGTCCTCTTCATTAAATTTTTTAAGACCACCTATAAAATTTATTAAGATTTATTTATATCGATGTAATGTCACCTCTTCAATTTTTTTGTCTAATGGTTTACCTAAAGCCGATGGTGCAAGTAAATAATCATACCCATCATGTTATATGTAAATATCTATATTCATATCAATAAAATTAACACACATGATTATAGTATATAGCTTATAATTCCACTCAAATAGCCAATTTTTTCCAAACTTCAGTTTTATATGTGGTTTGTGGTTTGCTATCCATATGGTGTAAGGTTCCACATGTGGGAAAATGCTATAGGTAATTAGGTAATGTATCCTCAAGATTTCAACATTAATGGAGATTATATTAGTTCATTTTTAGTATGTCCCAATTATGTGATAAATTTAGTACCATAAGTTTTATCCCACTTTTTATTATCAAAATGGAGATGATGGAAATATGCACCATCCATATTAGTAGTAATATATAAATCTTCATGCCTTGGTCATTTTGAGAGATAATTCTCTTTTCAAAGATAGGAAATATTTTTCCTTTTTCTCACATTGAACATAATGTGTGTGCATACTTTATTCTTATATTTCAAAATTATTTTATTCAATGCCTCTTGTTGATTGGTATTATGGTCAATAATATGATGATATCTATAATATGGTACCTTGTCTTATATAGGTAGAAGTCTACAGTGTGATTTATGCCTAGTAGAAGGTAAAGAAATCATTTTATGTTCAAGTAACATAGATAACATGGTATTTGGAGTATCTTGTTGTGTCATGATTTGTAAACTTTATTGTCAATCCTTTTGAGAAGACTCCACATTGTTAACATGATGAATTTTCATTTAACCCTTGTAACACTGACTTAATGTTTTTAGCCAAGAGGGATCTATGGAATAATAAGCATTTACATGTTCATCTACAATTTTTGTTTTTCCCTTATTTGGAATCAATTTTGTATCTCTTAAAAGTGGATTTAGCTTATATGTATTAGACTTTTAGGTTCTAATAGGTTATGTGATAAGGGATCAAGTGGATCAAATTTTAATTTTTACATTTTCTCATCTATCACATCATAAGCTATATGATCATCACTGTCATAGTAATATGAAACATGAACATATTTTTTATTAGAATTTACCAATAAATGAAGCTCAAATTTTGGGTGCTTTTTAAATTTTATTAACTATTTTGGTAATGGCTATTTATCTTTATGTGCATCTATGTGTACCTAAAAATTTAGTGCCTTATTTGTATTTGGAGAAAAAACATCCATTGTACTTGAGTCACATATTTCATGTGTGTATATTCTCAAGAGTGATGAATTATTTAGGTGGAACTTTGATAAGAATCCCTTTAGTTTTTAAATGTATCATTTTATAAAATTTGAAGGGTTCATCATCAACAGGCATGTATAATAGGGTCCCATCATGTATGAATTTTACACATCAATGAAGTGTAGATGGGAAAACATCCATTGAATGTATTTATGGTCTACCCAAAAGTAAATTAAGACATTACCTAAAAATTACTTGATACTATTTTTGGTTCTAGTGTCACATCCAATGTGATTTGACCAACTAGAGGGCTTTGTGAATTATCAAACCCTTTTATGTGCATAGCTATTTTTTGCATAATATTTGTGCTAATACACATGGTGGTTAGGAATTTTATGCTATACCTATTTAGGTTTGATCCATTATCAATAAACACCCTTTTGATGACTTTATTTTACATGGTCACCTGTATGAACATAAGAAAATTTTGGTCAATAATATATTTGAATGGTAAATCTATTGGATTAAATGTAATGATCTTGGAATTTTTATTGAAATCATTCATGATATCTATAAAATAAGTAGGATCAATATCACTTTTAACTCATGTTGCATATAATACCTCATATAGAATATCATTTTAAACATTAGATTGATTTAGTATCTCAAGGATTGAAATCTTAGCAGGCATATTACTCAATTGTTAAATAATGTCACATCCCTTAGATTTTATTACAAGCCTATGTTTAGGAGGCACCCTTTTTATATTAACAGGTGGGGTAATGGGTTGAGAAATCTTACTTATTTGATTAGTAATAACATGGATCATAAAATCCAATATAAGTCATGGGTGAATAATGAGTGTGGGATGGTAGCTATCATCCAAATAAGATTTAGGTATAAAAAATGATTTAAAGGATGCACATTGGTGTCTAGATATTGGATCTATAACAATGTAAAAGGAAATTTGAAGAGAGACCAAGTGTCGTTTCAACTTAAAAACACTATCATGATGTTTGTGATTTTTTTAAACAATTTTGACAAGGGAAGTGATATAACAAACCATAAAAACTATCATAAATTAAGACCTAATATGGGTGATAGATGCATCTATATTTCACATATTTTATAACAATTAGGGATCAACAACATAAAAATAAGAAAAACCTAATGTCCCTAGGGTTTAGATTTCAAATATCGGGTTCACCAAATGTTTAACCCTAAAAATTTAGATTGTGTTTATATAGGGTTAAAGGGGGTAGAGATAGCCTAAGGTACGAGGGTGATAAAATATCTCTATAATAGGCCAATTATATTTTAAACTCAATTATAACATATGATAAATTAATTAAACTGAGACATGCTAAAAATAATAAGTACAACTATGTTAAATCTAGAAATGAAAAAGAAACAAAGTATTTATCTAGTTATGATGCTAAAATAGTTCTTGATCTATAATAGGAAGGAATTAGGGAACAAGATTTTAGAATAGTCACCAAAATTTGGATGAAGTACCTATGAAACTATAGACACTAGCATCATCCTTAGATGGTTACATCAACACTACTATTTAAACCTGATGCATGTGTCTTAAATGGAATACCTACTAGAAAAGGATACAACCACTTGGATGCTTATGGGGTTGTCTTCACCTTTGCTACGGTTCATTTAGATTTAGGTCATGGACTATTTCCCTTCATGAAATTAAAAAACCCTAATTCTTCATATCCATAGTGGCCTTAGTGAAAAATGGGTTATCAGGCACATGGTGTCAAGATAACCCCAAATACCCCTCTATAAATGACCATTGTATACATAACCAATACTCTAAAAAGGGCCTTATAATGATTTAGTTATCCCCTATGTTTTGGCTTGTGTGCGAATCATGCAGTATGTGGAAAGCAAATACAATAATGACCTAGCTTATAACTTGGAAAATTAGGATCTTATGTTGCTCCTTCAATGTTTCATACCTATAGATGTGTAGGCCCTATAGATGAGATGGAAATAAGAATAAATAGGGAAGCTTTCCTCAATTGAATTCTCTTTAAGTGCTCTTTGGTATGAATTTTAGATGAGGAATGAATGAGGGTTGATATTGTACTTATATCAATCCATTTGGTGAGGTAAATCCCATTAAAGTAATCAGGCTAACCATTAGGATACCTTTCATTTGATAATTAGATGACTTTATGGCACTTGATAACTATGTTTGAGTAGGACATCTGCATCGACGCAGGTGTTTATTCAAGATGCTAGTGTCTAGGGAACAAGAAAGTAGGTACAAAATTAAAAATTTTAGAAGTGGAATATAAGTAGGTTTTAATCATTATAGTCAAGATAGAAGGTCTAGGTTATCAACATAAGACTGTTCAAACCAAGAGATAGGACAAATGGCATAAGATAGAACAAATGTGAGACTTCTAAAAGTGGGAAAGGTCTATAATTGAGAGGATTAACTAAGGTTTGATTTTTCCAAGTGAAGACTGAGGTGCTATGTAATCCATAAGATTTTCCACACATTAATACTTTCAAAATAATTTATATGATGAAAAAATAGGTCTTTTAAAAAAAATGTATTGTACTTTTATATAATTTTTTTCATTTCCCAAATAGTTTCCTTTTTCCACAAAAATCAAATTACAACAAAAATGCTCATTTAAAAAAATCCCAAGGAAAAAATAAGAAGGTGTTTCAAAAAAACCATTATGCCAATGGGATGAAAACATGACTGAGGAGATAAATGAGTGAGATAACTTAATCTTGCTAAGATATTCATAAAAATGGATATAAATGATGTTAGCTCTAATGTCATGTATAAAATGGAAAATATCTCAAGATAACCTATTTATCACATATCATATCCTAATAATAATTTCATTGCTCCTTTTAACAAATAAAATATAAAAAGTGAATATTATATTCTACTATCTCACCTTGATATTTCAACCCAACCATACATAGATGGTGAGGGTATTTGTATCTTAAGCAAGAGAAAGTTACCCTTATCTTATTAGACATATAATAGGAAAATATAATTGTCCTATAAAGAGGTGGCTTCTTACTGGATAATATATTGGCTAACCCTAATCTTATTATAATCCTAGATTTTTTTTCACTATCTAACCTTGCATAGAAAACTATCCCAAGTTAACATAAAATAGGTGCATATAATATATTACAACATAAACATTTGAAGGAAAAAATTGAGATGTTTGGTTTTTTTTTTTGTTTGATTATAAACATATATCCTCTTTTTTAATAATTTATATTTATTATCTTTATTTTAGTAAGCACAAGGAGGCATAAAAAATTATATTTCATGCTAGAACTAGAGGTTCAAGATATGAAACAAAAAACATTTTATTGATATGAATGATTTAGATTTAACTATTGTAGGTGATGGAACTAATTTTTTATATATTGAAAATCATTTACCAATATAAGCATCAAATATGTTAAAATAAATACATATTACCATGTAGATCAAAGAGCATAGGTGGGGTATCCCCCACTAGCAATCTAAAAAAAAGATAGTTTAATATAAAAATAGCTCCAAAGAGGTAGCCCAAAAAAAGAACCAAATAAATTAGTAGTAGCAAATTGAAAGGTGCCAACTAGGTAGAGCAGTGAATTCAACCAAATACCATAGTCAACTAGACAAAAAAGACATAGAAATTTAGTTGGAGAAAATAGAAGGCCACCCAAAGGTGGTAAAATCATAGCTACAAGTTAAGAAACCTACTACAAGAAACACCATCCCCATCATGGCTACCATTAGAAGTAACTGAGACATTCCATTTTGAGGAAAATTTATCACTGACATTCCCCCTCATTTTATGTCTAGGAAGCATCTGAATCAGGTAGTGATCAGCTTGGTCCAAGGTACCTTTCATATTATTATGTCTTAAAAAATCTAATACATCTTCCATGTCCTCTAATCCACCACCATCAATTAGCTTCTCCAATTTTTTGGAGAAGGTAATTATATTATCATCAATGTATTTCCAGATTTTTACCTATGTTCACTAGAGAGGAGAATTAGGAAAGGGAGTCCAGGATGAGGGTCCAACCAATACATTTTCCTTACCATATTTAGGATAAATGTTCAAGTCAAATGATTTGGAAATTTCCTTGCCTCCTTGATGAGGTACCCATCATGTTCTTCATTATAGAGATCTTAAACAACACTTTCATTCACCACCACCCACTCACTACTACCATTGTTATCTGATTCGAAAGGAGTGAACCATTACTTCAAATGATTATCCACCTAGTTAAATTAGGCATCCTTGATGTATTCCCATTAAAACTCATAAATCTCAACCTCTATAACCATTAGGTGGGAGATAACCTAGTCTGGGTGTGGGCTCAGTCTCAGGTATCTTCCTATGTCAAGCAAATAATTTGAAGTCACCTTAAACAACCTTTTTATGAGGAATATTTCAAGATTATCATGTGGAATATTTATTTGAATAAAAATATACAAGGAAAAAATTTGAATAATGACTTCAAATGTGAATTCAGTAAGAACTCTAGCCTTACCTTGAAACACCTCTAGGTTCCTTTTTTCCATAAAAATGAAATAATTTTAGTAGAAACAATAAGCAAAAATTTATGTAAAAAAGGATGAACTTATAATTTGGGGTAAGCATAACTAAATCAATATTTAACCATCCAAGTTAATATCCAAAAATAAAGTTCCAGATTTTAAGACATTTTTGCCACATGTTAGATGCAAATGGGAAGGAATAGAATATGTGCTCAACTAATTCAACATCACTATAAAAAGCACAAAGAGGATTAACAAAACCACAATTATTCAAAAAAGCACCCATGACAATTTTTTTGTATAAAAGTAACCAATGGAAACATGACTTCTTAGGCTCAAGACATGAGGACCAGATAACCATAAACCTAAAGACCACACATGCAAGGGATCAAACACATACTAAATATGATTGAGGGTAAGGTAGGGGACATTGGAAAAGGAAAGATTATTATACAACATCTATGTTGAGTATTTAAGTAGAGGTGGGACTTTTTTACACTTCACACTATCCCAAAATTCATCCTCATCATCCATAAAAACAACCTTGTTATACCCTTTGAGATCTGTTTGAAGCATGGTGAACGTTTTTTTTTGGGATTCTAGGATATGAAATCTGATCTTAAGCTCTGATAATGAGGCTCATTTCCTATTAATTAAGAGATACTTAAATCTTATAAAACCTTTAGTATACCAATCAAAGGCTGAGCATCCCTTGGTGAGAGCTAGAGGATTCCTATTGACACCCAAGTTTCACCAAATAGATATATAGCCTTGACATGTAGTCTCATTCCAATTAAAAACCTATGTTGATGTAATGAATGGCTTGGAAAAGTCCTATGAATTCTAAATGGATGAAAAAATTAGAGAGCTAACCACTTTAGTAGAGAAAGATCTAGCAAGAATATTAGTAATATGTAATCCCTTCCAATTTGATTTCCCTTTAGGAAATCCTTGCATGATATTATGCCTTACCAACACTTTCCAAGGCTCATTCCAAATTGAATCTTTGACAATCCATTTCACATATAAGGTTATCCCCTATATCCAAAGGTCCTTTAACCCTAGTCCTTTGATGTTCTTAGGTTTTGAGTAGAACTACCATGAGACTGCATGTCTTTTCTTTCCCCTTTTTCCATCTAACCATTAGAAATATCTTATGATTTTATGAAGCATGTTGGCTTGTGTTTTTCCAAATAACCAACATGAGGTATAGTAAATATTGTAGGAATACAACACTTTCTAGCAAATTTGGATTCTTCCTGGAAGTGAGAGCAAGTAGCCTTGCCATTTTCCAATTTTTTTATTGATTTTATCAAATATCCAATCCTACATCTTCTTAAAAGAAGGGGTTAAGGAAAATAGGATCCCTAGATATTTAACCATCTCATCGAGCCCTTTCTAAGTCCAACCAAAATTGGTCAACCAATTCGGTGGCCATTCCTTCCACCCCAGAATGAATGATTTATGCATTACAACTTTGGACCCTGAGATAAAACAATAAATATTAATCTTGTTTACAACTTGTTTAAGATTACTCTATTCCAAGTTTTAAAAAAATATAAGTGTCATCATCAAATAAGAAGTCAATAAGAGATTCCTTGTTTGGGATAAAAATACCTTTAACCAAAGGTCCAATGCTTGAGAATCTAAAGAGTTAGTGTAGAGCCTCTGTAGCTAATATAAATAATGATAGAGCTAAAAAACAACCTTGCTTTATGTAACATTGAAGGACTATGGAGTATGTAAGTTCACCATTGACTTTAATGACCACTGAAGCATCCTTGAAAAGTACATTAATCATTCTAAAAAATCTATCTTGGAACCCAAAATCTCTCAGCATTATTTCAATGAATGGCCACTCAATTATAGCATATGCTTTCTCAAAATCAAGCAAGATCATTCCAACTTCTTGGTTTGAGTCTTTTTATAAATACATGCCTTCTCATATGGTGATAAAATTTTCTATAATGTATCTTCCTTCCACAATCTAGTTTATGTTTATTAGATAAGAAAGGGAAGGATTGAGGAGACCCTCCTTGCTAAGATTTTTGCTAATATCTTGTAGGAGACATTAATAAGGGTAATTTGTCTCTAATTTTTAACCAAAGATAAATTACCATCCTTTGGTATAAGCTTGATCACCCCTTGATTTATGTCTAGCCTAAGAGTACTAGTGGAAAATGTCTCATTGAAGACTTCTAAACATTTTTTGCTGATCCAATCTTTATTAAATTTGTAGAATTCCATAGGGAATCCATCCATCCCCAGATCTTTATCATCCTTTAATAAGTTAATAGTGTTTTTGACCTTGTCAAGTGAGATGATATCCTCCAACTATGAGGCCTAAATTTGTGAGACTTTCTTGGGGATACAATCCTTTCATAAGGATCTATTTTATTCAATACATTCACTTGATCCATCAAATTGAAAAAAGTTAGAATAGAAATAAAATAAAGCTCCTTTAATACTATCAACATCTTGAACATTATACCCATTGAATTTAATTTCCTTAATATATATTTTGGCATATTTAATTCATAAGAATTTGAAGAAAAATTTAGAGCCTCTATAACCAAGCTTAGACCATGTAACCCTGGGTTAGATCTATGCCCCTTTAGTAATATATTGCAAAACCTAGTAAACTTGGTAATTTAAGGAATTGAGTTCTTCAAGAAGAACCCCATTTTTTGGATCAAGCTGCAGTAAGCCTTCTACTCAGATAAGCTTTTTTTTAGTATCCTTATCAAGTTTTATATGCTTCCTAGCTTTAATTTGACCATAGGTTCTTACAAAGTTTTTGGTGGTAATCATATTGTAGTTTTAGATATCAATTTTTGAATTAGAAGTGCAAACAACTTTTTCAATGCTCCATGATGCTTGCATAGCTTCTATACACACCTTATGTAAAATATGTGATACATTAAATTTATAAATCCATTTGAAGTTAGAATAAGTCTTCTTTTCTTGCCCAACTAGTGAAAAATTCATTTCAATAGGGTGGTGATCTAACATAGTATATGGTATCACAGTTACAACATTACCATTCATGAATACATCCATCACTAGAGACTAAGTATTCAAGTAGAATATGTGTAGCCTTAAATACAACCTCATATTATAACTCTAATTATTTCACCAAGTATACCATATGCCTCTGCTACAATTCTTCCCTTTTAGGAGAGGATCTTCAATTTTATGTATTCATTTGAACTTGGACCAAAAAAATAGCTCATTGCCCTTCCATACAAGGTGTTCCCCTCCAATTTTACCCTCCTTATCCTCCACCATGTTGAAGTCTCTACCAAAATCTAGGGAACATTTTTAATATTAGTAGCTAACCAATTCCACATGTTAGAACATTCCCTATAATCATTTGGAACATAAATATTACACAATCCCAAAGTCTGATTTTGTTATTTTATCAAAATACAGACAACCCTATTATATGGAGACTACCATGGTTGAGAATGCATTCTTAACACATGGGGTTAACCAAGATAGAGCCCCCCCTTACCTTTAACATGATTAGAAGAGAACTAAGGAGTATTTGGCTAGATGAAATTCAAAACCATATCTGATTGTGTGCCAATAGCCTTAACTTCTTATAGGAAAAGAAAGTCAAGATTATCCCTTGAGAATATAAACTACCTTATGACCAATTTTTTATCTAAAGATTCTAACCCTCTAACATTCCAATTGACAATCTACATGAAAAACAAGGGGGAAGTTGAAGAGGTTAATTTAATTGACCATGGGGCTTGGCCCCACCATTATACAGCCTAGTGAATCAGTCCAAGACTTTATTCTCCTTACCTTTTCTTTAGAAGTGGGTTCTTTCAAGTTATGATGTCCCTCCTTAATCACTCTCTTTTTCTCCTTGAGCATGGTGTGATCATTCAAGGCTAGATTGAGGCTTATTTTAAGCCTTTTTCCACTTTCTTTGGATACCTAATTATCCACCCATACATAGATGGGGCTTATTTTCAATGGGCAGTCCATTTGGAATCTCTACCACATTGATTTAGGGCCTTGTCACTTCTTTCTCTAGGGAAATAGCCATCGATATAGTAATAGTAAAAGAATTGTCAAGAGTAATTCTAATAAAATCAACTATCAGGATAATGTTCACTTTAGAGGCCTCAACAAGGATTAACACATATTCTTTAGAAGAATGATCCTTGAAGGGTTTATACTCTAAAAGAGCATCATCTAGGTCTTCAAAGAGGTAATAAACTAGATCAAGTGAGGGATTTTCACCCACAATATATAGAGCATCCTAAACCTGAGAGTCAATAGGAGGGCCTTCTATGCCACACTCTTCTCAAGAACTAGGCTCAAGTGTGTCAATAGTTTCATCAATGGGTGAACTATCTTTCAATGGTACACTAGATAATAGAGGATTCTCAAACACCTACAAGTTATTAAAGATAGTCTCATCTTTTGTATTGGTCTTTCCTTGTTGTTTACTTAGGAAATTAATTTTATTGGCCAACAAAGGATAATTTTTCCTAAGGTGGTCATCTTTTTGGAAAAATAAACAAGCATTTAAACCACCAAAACCTCTAAGGGCACATGTGTGAGACTTCCCTTTTATTTTGAAATTAAGATCTTACAGGAAAAAAACTAAGTATTTTAGTGATATCAAAACCCTAGCATTCATATGAGTAAGGGAATTTCTATTATCCTCAATATTCAACATTAAATCAAGGGCTTTTAGTGCTTATAAGAGAAAATTCTAGATTTGAATCGGTACCTCTTCTATTTTAACCCATCTAGGGGAAGTCTCGAAGACAAGGTCATTTTTGTCCATTTTAGGAGATAAGGGATGCCTTAAAAATTGATTGACCAACATTCCACAAGGTCTTATTCATAGCTCTATATATTTGAGTTTTTAAATAAGATCATGAAGACCCCTGTCTCTAGCATCCTACAAAAACTAATATCTAAACCCAGTGTTTTTCTTGACACTGAGTTTAACCAATTATTAAAAAAATCCTAGACAGGAGAGCATTTTTGTTTAAACAGATAAAAATATCTCAACATTTTGAATTCCAATTTCCTCTTGCTAAAATTCAAGTTCCATGGAAACATTTGGAGTGATAGTTAAGGTTTTAGAGAGGCTATAAGACTTATCAACGTGGCCCTCCCTGCACCGATACTCACCATTATCTTCCTTGATCACCATGAACTCTACTCCTTTTGAATGCCTAACCACTTCTTCGAACCATAAATTTTGATAAAGAGTAATTTTGGAGGTCTAGATGCTTTAATTTCCTCCTAAGCTAAGCAATGGTCACTGCTTGATTTAAATCCACCCTTATCACCCCTTTTAGCATTATGTGCTTTATTAAAAATGCCATGCTTCTCCCTCTTTGCATGTTCTTGACCATCAAATATAAGATTTTCTATACCTTCCAAGTACTACATACATGTAATTTATCAAGTCCAAAGGTTACATAATCAAAGGCCAAGGAAAGGACTCATGTGTCAGTAGTACAGTTCAACCAAGGTAGCACAGACAACCCCAAAGACAACATTGCCAATAACAAAGAAATAATAAAACAAATAAACAAAAAATAAAATTAGAGACCACCTCTAACATAAATAAAGATAGAAATAATAGGAGACAATAAAGCAAAGGTGACCAAGGTGAGATCTAAGGAGAAGGCTTGAAGCACCATTAATGGAGGATGACTCTTAGTCTCCCCATTACAGAGCTCCAAGCTTCCCCTTCTCTCTTCTAGACGTAAATTTTAAAATAATTTACGTGTTATCAATTTTATTAGGGTGAATGAATTTATGAAAGGAGATTAAATGAAAGAGTTGGATTCCACATAATTTATTAAGAGGTAAGAGTAAAAGGCTAAGTATAAAATAAATCATAACCCATGAAAATTAAAATATTATCAAACATATGTATTATATTAATTTTGTATTATATTTAATAAAAATTCAACACATGGTGTTTTGTCTATTTTTCTAGTGCTGTTAATGTACTATTTATGGCTTTTTTGAAGCCTTTTTACTTTGGGGGCTATTTTGTATAGGGTTTAAGACCCTTTTTTCCTACTGAACTTATCAAAAACAATTCAACACATGGTGTATTATTTCCTTATTTTTTATTAAACTGTTGTTTCATTGTATTGATGTAGTTATTGGTGCTCCATGAAACAACCCTAAATAATGAATTAAAAAATATTATTATTTAAATTATTTGTATTTAGAGTATAAAACAAAACTATGTGTAGGGCTTGATACACACTTCTTAATGTGTGAAAACATCCTTTCAGATTTACACATCTTTGCATAATAATTAATACCCAAATTAGGTCATTACAGATTTTTATCTAGGGATAAACACCTTTAGAGGGTTTTGTATGTAAGAATGATGTTTCCATTAGAATCATATAGTTCATAGTGCATTAGTGTGTGGGTTTACATTGATGAATCTTGAACTCTATACCACTAGGTTATCTTCAAGATATGATCATCTAATGGTTATTAACCTTATCTAAGCATCATATTATCCCTAATGAGTCCAAATAATGGTTAGAGTAATTAGATAAGATATTCACAATGAAGACACTGATAATGTGACAAAAATATCCAAGGTTAATCCACATAGACAAAATTAGGAATTGAGAAAGAGAAGTTAATGAAATTTGACGTTATCTATCTAATCATTCATCTAAGCATGTAATTTATAAAATAGAAACAACATATTAGTGTTAAACACAAAAAATCAAATTTTTAACATAAGAATCATCAAACTACACTTTCTTAGACAAGGATTTACACATACTCTATGATCAACAAGCAAGAGTTACAAAACTATTTCAAAAATAAATACAATATAAGCTTTTGAAACACTTTAAATCTTTAAGATTTATGTGATAACAAGCCATTCTTAATTTATATCCTCTTAGATAAATTTGACCATGATCTTTATCATAGGAATTAATGTAATTGAAGTCATGAAATTCATTGCACAATTTACTATAGCATTCTAGCCTTATATAACTCATGTTAGTTTTCATCGAAGGTGTAAAATAACCTATAAGAATACATCACATCAACTAAATAATTAAAAAAAATATTAATTTTAATCTCACATTCAATATACTTGATCATCTTGTAGGTCAATAAATAGAGGTCTTATCTCTATTTTCTACCTACTTGTCCCTTGGTTTTTGTAATTGCTTAGTTATTAATTAGGAAGATATCAAGATCAATAGGAGTACAAATTAGATGCCTCAAAAACCATAGTTATTTTATTAGCCTTATAATATTTTATAAATTCCATGAAATTTTGTTACCTTGGCTTGGTTTAAGTTAAATAAATCACCTGAGCTAGATAAATCCATAACTTAATATCTTCAATTTACTTTACTACATACGCATACAAATTGATACCTATATTTATATTTATTATTTTATTCTTTAGTATTCATAATATATGTAATACACCTTTTAGCATATAACTACTCCTATTTAGTGACTTCATGATAAATAGAAGATTAACATTAATCATCTAATCAAATTATATAATAAAAGAGAAGACCACTTCTAGCAGAGCACATTCTCATACCCAATTCTTTGAGCCCAACCATTGGTGTCCTTAACCACCCCAACCATCATCTCAATGGAAAAATTAAACATCTAGGATTGGAGAAAGAGCATGAGCATGATAGTTATAAATTGAGACAATAGTCACAAGAAAAAAAAAAGAATAACACACACTATAATCAACCTTCAATAATATTTTAAAGAAAAGAGACACTATCAACTAGACCATTTATTCTATTGGAACATACATGCATAACTAGTCAAACAACCCACTAGAAACTTGAGAGAGATCATTCACATTGATTTACACCAAATCAATTCAATTAATTATATGTTTCCTCACTTAAAGAGAACACTATCATTTATCCTAATTAAAAATTTGACAAAGAAATTTCAACAATTAAATCAATAAATCAACTTTTACTTAAATTCACATGTTAGAGTACCTCGATAGAATCATAAAAACACCAAAAAGCATCAAGAAAAGATTTAGTCTGCAACATCCTCAAGAACCATGATGTAGGAACATCATAGTAACATTTCAAAGTTGATGTAATTAGGAATGTGATAGTGTGAAGGACCTAATAGGGTTTCATAGGAGGTGTTAGGAATATCATAAGTCTTATTTTTTATGTTTTGATAGTCATTTTGGAGTTTCTCTCCAAAATCCATCATTTGAAAATTTGAAATATCATCTAGGTATTAGAGTGAAGTTTGATTTTTGTGAAAAATAAAAATGATGGATTATGTTTATTGAATGAATTATAATGCCCTAGGTTTGTATTAGGGATTTTTTTTCCAATGTGGGAACCATGATGTATAAGGTGAATTAAGTGAAAGGTCAAGGAGGATTTGTTTTGTAACTTCCTCCTACATGGAAGAGATCATTATGAGAGGCATTATTTTTGAGAAATGTTATAAAAGGATTAGTTATACATGTAGATAGTTAAAATGGTGGTAATGGGATAGAAGGATAAAGTGTTAATATTCAAGATTTATAGGTGGTTTGAGGGAGAAAATGAGAAAGGTATAAACATGAGAAAACTAAAGAAAAATAAGTGTACTCCATGAAGGACATTGGTGTCATAAGAGAGTACTTTTATAAATATTATCAAGAGATAAATAAACATATGTTTAGTATGTTTTTATGAACTTACCTAGCATGGAATTTGAATGTGTTTTCATATTATATATGTTTTAGAGTGCTCTTGAGGCCTTTGAGAAGTCTTTTGTTTATGTTGTAGGCTTGTATTAGAAACTGTGAGGTGATAGTCAAGCCAAGTATTAGTTTTTCATTTATGAATGGTTGTATATGAAAAATTAATTGGTGTGTAAGATAATTAGGGATATTTTTAATACCATGAAATATTTATATTGATATCATAATGATAAGCAGATTGAAAATAATGCAATAAATAATCTTACATGTCCTGAGAGTTCTGTATGTAGTTTGAGCTTATGTTTGAAAGAATTAGATAAAGAAAAGTGATTGAAGAACTAGTAGTAAAATACATAAGTATAAATAATATTCAATATTGATAAACTTATTATTTTATGTGGAGGTATTTCATGGTTATCTTCTATTCTGAGTTCTTATGCATAGTTTACTTGGAAAAGATACAACTCTATCAACACACATTATAAAAAGCTTGGTATGTAATGCATGTGTAATTTTTTTTAGGTAATTTTTTATTTTTATTGAATAAAAAATATAGTATATAGTTTATCCTTATTAATATTTATCCTTTTGAAGGTTCAGGTATCCCTTAGAATAGTAAGAATATAATAAATCTTAACACTATCTTATAAATGCTCCTAGAATTTTATATCAGTGGGTATTGAAGGAATTTATAGATTCCTCAAATATAAAAAACTCTCGGAGAATTTGAGAGGACCTAGGGAAGACCTATCCCAAGTGATATAAGTTGATGAAATTGTCTAATCTATTTTTTTACCCTCTCAGACTTACACAGGGTTGTGAAAATTAGGTTTAAGTTTTGGAAAAAGAAAATTGAATAAATTTATTTGTATTTGACAAAAAACCATAAAAATTTGGAATAAATTATATTTTTTGGATTAATAGAGGATTAGTCTAATTTTAAGTTTGTAAATATCCATATGCTAAGTATTTAAGGACTGTATCAATCAACTATTTCTAAAGAAGCCTTAAGAAGCCTAATTGCTTAAGGGAATGTTTGAGTTTGAGGTTGTGCCTTAATAATTATGTCCTAATATTGTGAATTAAGTTTAAGGGAGATAATGGGTACCTATAAATGGTTTTGTTTTGTCAATAATCCCTATGTATGGTCTAAACTAAGAAGCTTTATGTGTTTGCAGGGATACAAGGAAATTAGCCTTGAGATTGATAAGAGGTGCATGTAAGAGGTTAAAGATGGAAGGAAGATTAACGATGAGTTGGAAAAATTTATTATGATAAAGGGAGACTAGATAAGATGTGTGGATGAGCTCTTGGAGTGCTAATGCAGATTTGGGTTTATGGAGCTAGTTAAGTAAGAGATAACTATAGGTGAGGAAGAAGTAATAGTGTGAGTCAATAAGATAATGACAAGATTTGGAAATAAAGTATAGAGAGATTATGGTGGAGGACAAGATATTTTATTATAATTAGTATGGAGTAAAGGGTATGTAATTTTTTTAGAATAACTTCAGCCTTACATAATGATAAGTGAGAACAAACTGGAATGAGAATTAGCCTAAAAATAAGCCTAGTGGATAACATTAGGAGAAAAATTGAGTTTTTGAGGTGTAAAAAAAGGAGTAAGGTACAGAGTCTAATAAAATGAAGAGAGATCAAGATAAAAATTGATCAAATCTAGATAAGAGGAAGCAAAGCAAGTTAAAAGAACCAAGTGAGTATATATTTTTGTTAGTTGCTTCATTTAGTTATTCAGGTTGGAGCTCTACATCAAACCCATAAAAATACAAATGAACCTATAATAATACCATTCAATATTCATAAAAAACTCACAGATTAAACATGTATCAATTATTCCATACCAACATGTGTCTAACATAACTAAATAAATATTCATGTAAAAGATTAGATTGTTTACCCAAAAAAACACAACTGAGAACACTAAACAGTCATACTTAGCAATCCAAGTTCTCAACCATTATTTTGAAAGAATAAAAATATTATATTCTTATTAAAAATATACCTATAACCAAAATAATGAAAAAACTTCACAATATAACATTCACCATTCCAATGACCCCAGCTAATATTTCACCACTACAAAACCAAATAGGAAAATAATAAAATAAACAAAACTCACAGAGAGTAAAATTATTATATATATCCATCCATAAGGGACCTTGTTCAAGAAAGAGGATCAATTATATTAGCTGGGTTAATTCTCACCCCAAGAAAACCATTTCCAAACAATAATTAAAATGAAAGGCTTAAAATACCATCCCATGACCCAAAAGGGTCATAATATAATGAGGCTAAAATACCACTCAATCCTCAAGAAAACAATAAGAACCCAAATTAAAAAAAACCCTCAACTAGATAGGGTCTCAACCAAAAAGAGATTAAAATGGTTCTATAGGGGTTGTACCCAAAAGGTAGAAGACAGGAAAATTAAAACATCAGGTCTCAAACCCATTACCTCATATACATTTATCAAAGCATGAACATTAATATTGATTCAAAATGATTATAAGCTGAGTGTGAGTTTGCTATGAAGTTTTATGACTTCATGGTAAATTGATAGACATTTTTTTTTGAAGAGATTCACCATGAAGAAACCACACTCACAGTCCTTCACCCATTTTTAAAAATTTAAAGCATTACTTACTTGGATTTAAATTCTAGCCCTATAGAGAAGGAAAATGTTGAATGCATTCTTATTTAATTTTAGCCACCACAAAAAACAAGACCCCCCTTCCTTTTCTATGTGGACCCCATTTCACCTAGCTACCATTAATGGCTTGTGTAATAAAATATTCCATTACTCATTCTTACACCATCAATTTCATCCTATGATTTTAGCCCATCTAGATGGTTCGATATAAAATATCATAGATTCATAAAAACTCTATGCCCCTACTTAGGAGATGAATCAAGTGACACATCAAAAATAAAAAAAATGATCAAAACCTAAAATCACATTCAACAATATTTTCTCATGAAGCTTAGAAGCAGATCAAAATGCCCATAATTCCCATAGGCTATCATGACCCTCAAACTAACCTAGAGAAAACAACACCATACCCCTCAAGCTAATGAATGGGTCAAACATCATTATCACCAAAGGGGTCCACAAGATCCAAATAACCATGGCTTAAACAAGCCCTTTTTGATAAAATATGTTAAATTAACACAATAAACAACCCAAAGACATCACCAGACCCAAAAAAGGCACATCTAGACTACATGCTAAAAGAGTTTAAGATAAAAATGCCACCAAGCATATGGAAGACAATAAAAATCAAGATAAAATAATATAAAATCAGATGCGGAGACAAATGTGTGTAATAGATAACAACACATAGAGTGCAAGAATGACCAATAAAATAAGTTTGAAAAATCATCAAATTAGGATGTAATAAAATAGGGAATGTGATAGAATGGTAATGAGGTATGATACCTAATTGCATTATTCCAACTATTAGTGTCAATTGACTACTCATTCCTCTTTCATTATTACCCAAACTTTAAAAATTCCACTATCAAGCCTAGCTCATATAACTTATCCTTGTAGTCATGAAAACATACGTCAATAATATCTAGACATGGCATTACATAAAATAATAATACAAATCTAAATTATATAGAATGTAAACATAATAAAAGGAATCATATATAATCATCCACTATGGAATCAGTCATAAATATAAAATTAAGATATGAATTCAAAATATAATGTCAGAATCATAATCACATATGCAACACACAATTTGAATAAGCATCAAAATATAGAAAGATATACTATAAAAGTATCACAACTAGAAACAAAATGTATCTTAGGATTGGGTCATGACATCCTCCTTCCTTAAATGATAAGTCATTCTAGTGACTACTCAAAATAGTCAAGGATAGTGATTCTTGAACATTTGTACATCTTCCTAAGTGGGGCTTCTTTCACTCAGGTAGGTCCATTGTACTAAAACATGTTAAATATCTCTATTTTGTAACTTAACACTATGGTGGTCCAAAATTTTTACTAGTTTCAGCTGCAAACTTTCCTCTTCCATAACCTAGATGTTTTTCCAATCCAAGACATGAAAAAGATCATGTATGTACTTCCTTAATAAAGAAACATTGAAGATATCATGAATTATGGATAGAGAAGGGGATAGAGCTAGCCGATAGGCAACATGGATAATCTTATACACAATGTCAAAGGGTATGACAAAGCATGGAGTTAGCTTGAAAGTTTTTATAAATTTGATTGAAATTTTCTATGGTTTAATATGTAGAAAAACCTTATCACCAACAATAAACTCATGGATTCCTCTTCTGATCAACATAACTCTTTTTTTAATCTGAGGTAACTCTTAGATTCTGGCACATCAAGGTCATTTACTCATCATACTCTTACAGTACCTCAAGGCTAGTAATGGTTTTATTTTCTAAACTATTGTAACCAAATACGATCCTAAATTTTTGCTCATATATAAATTTAAAAGGATCTATTTTTAGCACACAATGGTATGAGTTATTATAATCAAAATAAACTAAATGGAGATATTCTTTCCAACTAATTTGATGGTTTATAACATAGATTCACATCATGTCCTCAACCACTTGATTGATTATTTTAGTTTGACCATATATTTTTAGGTGGTATGAAGAACTGAAATTCAACCAAGTGCCAAATGCTATAGTCAAGGTTTAACAAAACATTGATGTGAATAGCTTGTCTTGATAATAAAATATCACTTTAAGAATACCTTACAATCATACCACCTCTTTTACAAAATGCTCCATAGACATAGACACATCATGTATTAAGTTTTTAGTAATGAAGTTGCCAATCTTTGTGGATTTATCAATTACCACTAGAATAGTATCGTGTTTGATATGAAACTAAGGCAACCCAATAATAAAATTGAGGGAGATCATAACCCACTTGGCATTGCATATATTATGAGGATATAACAAACCCCTAGGGTGGAAATGTTTAACCTTGACATGTTGACATTCTAATAATTTTTCCATAAAATTGGTGACATCATGCCTCATCACATGTTAAAATTAATTCATTTTTAGCTCATGTGTCATTTTGGTGAGACATAGATAAGAAAAATATGGATATGTATGTGCTTCTTTTAGCACAAAACTACACGTCCCCTGAATCAGCTATAAAAATTATATTTTTTACTTCAAAAGGCCATCTACCTCAATAGAAAAATCAGTAAATTCTTTTTTTAAAGGTTTTTCAGTTAGCCATGCACTTACTTCTTGGAGGTATTTGTCAATAATTTATTATTATAATATAATAATTTTGAAATGTCCCCATAGCACAAATAGGGAAGCAAGATACATGCCTTGGTTGAGTACATCAACAACAAGATTTTTATTGCCTTTAACATAAGATATGTCTATGTTAAAATTTCTCACAAATTCTAGCCAAATTAACTGACATGCATTCAAATAATTCTAAGAAAATAAGTGTTCCATATTGTAGTGATTAGACTTTACCTTAAAATGATTTCCTAATAGGAAATGCTTCTATTTTTTTAGAGAATTCACTATGGCAACAAGCTCTAAATAATGTGTAGGATAATTATTTTCATGCACCTTAAGCTCAAGAGACTTATAATCCACCACTTTACCATGTTGAGTTAAGATTCCATTTAATCCTTCCTTAGAGGCATCAACCCAAATATTAATATTACCATTTGGGTTAGGAATAATCAATTTTGGAGCTATTTTCAATAACGCTTAAAGCTCCTTTAAATCCTCTTCACATTGAGGCATCCAAACAATTTTTTAACCTTTATACTGCAAAGAAGTGATAGGATTAACTAGGTAGGAGAAATCTTATAAAAACCAATGTTAACACCTAGCAGTCCCATAAAACTTCTCACATTGTACATATTAGTAGAAGCATGCCACTCCTGAATAGCTTGAATCTTTACTAGATCTATAACAATGCCTATTATTATAAATAATATAACCCAAATAATGTATTTTAGATTGGTAAAAAACAAATTTAGACAAATTTTCATACAATTTTTGCTGACTTAACCTTTGTAGAACTAGTCTTAAATGTAAATCATGCTCAGTTTCATCCTTTGAATAAATAAGAATGTCATCCAAGAACACAAGTACAAACTTGTCTATAAATTCCTTGAATATATTGTTCATCAAGTTCATAAATGTAGTCGATGCATTATTTAAACCAAATGGAAAAATAATACACTCTTAATGACTATATTGAGTTCAAAATTATATTTTGTGAATGTCTTCATCCTTGATTCTCAGTTGCCTGATCTTAAGTCAATTTTAGAAAAGAATGTTATGTCTTTCATTTGATCAAACAAATAGTCAATCATTTACAATGGATAATGATTCTTAATTGTTACCTTATTGAGCATGCGATAATCAATACATAGTCTTATTATCCCATCTTTCTTCTTTACAAAGACTACTAGAGCACTTGAAGGAGAAACACTTGGCCTAACTCTTTCGCTATCCAAAATTTCTTTAGCTGAACCTTTAGCTTTTGAAAATATACCACATTCATTTGATAAGGAGCCTTTTATTCAAGGTTAATCCCTATCATAATATATATAGAGAAGTCAAACTCATGATTAGGTGGAAGAGCATGGAGTCTTTTAGGAAAAACATCTATAAATTCCCTTAAAATTAGAAAATATTGATAGGACTACACTTTTTCCTTATGTAACTCTTGTAACTAAACTACATAGAGCTTGAAACCCTTTTTCACAACCCTTTTTAATTGTATATGTGATTATACTTTTCATGTTTTTAGTCTTTATATGCCATGTGTTTCTATAAGTCTTCTATATTCATCAATGTATTGCATTCTTTTTCTAGAAAAATCAAGTGTTGCTTGATGTTTTTGTAACCAATCCATGCCCAAAATGACATCATAGGACCCAAAGGGTGTTTAAAATTTTTACCTTGGTTATAAAAACATCAAAATCAAGCTCAACATATTCTAAATACTCTTGGATAGGCACCCTCTTACTAGTGCCAAACTTAACTTCCCATCTTTCTATTATCTAAACATGTTTTACTTTGCATTACATATCAATAACTAGTGAAATAAAACTATCTACTACATTAGAACCAATAAAAATAGTTACATAAATATAAGCTATAGTACTTTTTGTTTCAATTATGTTAGCCTAAAAATTATCCTGTCTGTTATCTATAACTATGTAAACCTGATGGTTTACTAGTTGTCCTGATTTTAGTTTGGACCAGTCCTTGTGGTAGTGGTTATAATCACATTTCCACTATACAATAGTCCTTTATGGAGCTATAAAAACAATATTTTTTCCTATGACTAGTCCATTGACTATTATGGTTCTGATATTTGCTTTAGGAAATCATTTTTT
The DNA here is from genome assembly GCA_037957365.1 of Torreya grandis. Taxonomy (NCBI): domain Eukaryota; kingdom Viridiplantae; phylum Streptophyta; class Pinopsida; order Cupressales; family Taxaceae; genus Torreya; species Torreya grandis. The sequence goes on from JARHVA010004877.1 coordinate 405,957, forward strand.
GAGGATCCTTGGGACTTAAATTTTTTTTGACCTTGAAATATATTATATTTTTAGTTATTTCCTTGAAACCTATGATTTTTATTTGATTTTCTAAAATTATTAGGTAAAAGAGATATATTTTTAGCCTTGTATTACTGTGTAATCATTTTGAAATATTTTTGCACTTTCCCTTGATACTTATATTTCTCTTTTATCCTATGATCAGATTCAATAGAAACTAACAAAGTTCTTGGGTTTGCCATATTAATGTCATGCATTAATATCACTTTCATCCCTAGCTTAAATTTAGTCACTTTTGTCTCCTCATCATGCATATATTTCACATGATGTAATAGATTCAAACCCTATTTCCATATTCAATAATAGTCAAGTTTTCTTGTTTTAATGATTGAAAATCAATAAGTTTTTGATCCTTGAAATTGGCACTTAAGTACCTCTTTCAAAATTGTTTTTCAAAGGTTGTATAGGTAAGAGTCATGAGTTGATACCCCTCCAAATCACATAGGTGATTCCACCATAAAGTATCAAGTCCAACTAGCTAGTAGACCATCACCTTAGCTTTTACATTAGATGGCATATTATGTAGATCTAAATACTTATGTAGACTCACAAGCCATACATCAGTTGCATCTCTAGATTATTCCCTTGAAAAGGTGGGTGGTTGGATATTTTTGAGTTCTTTGATGATTCAATCAACCATATCCAAAGGTACATCTTGGAGTACTTTCTCTTCTATTTGACTAATTTCTAATTAGGTCACTTATTCATGAGGAACACCTTTTAGGTTATTTAACTCGTGTTCTTAATTTTCCATCCAGACTTGAAGGGTATTCAATGCTATTAAAATCCCATTAAGGAATTATTATTTCTTATCAATGGGTTTATCATTGGATACATTAAGACTAAGTATCTCATTGATGTTGTTAGCATTATTATGAGGAGGTTCACCCCTATTTTGATTGAGATGTTTGATATCATTACCCCTACCTCTTCTTCTACCACTTCCTCTTGATAATATATCATTAACTTGATCATTGCCAACATTAACACCAACATATATGGTTTTAAACATCTTCATGATAAGTCACATAACTATGTTTTAGGAAGAGTACAGATTTAGGAAACCATCTCCCATAATTCCTTTAAAGTAGTAAACCTACTTTGATACGAGGTGAAACAATCCCAAATAATGAATTAAAAAATTAATCTTATTAGAATTATTTGCATTAAGAGTATGAATATAACTATGTGTAAGGCCTACTACATGATTCTTGACATGTGAAAGCATACTTTCATATTTTCACATCTTAGTAAAATAACCAATAACTAGATTAGGTCACTACAGATTCTTATCTAGGGATAAACACATTTATAGGGTTCTATATGGAAGAAAAATGTTACCATCAAAAGCATACCGTTTAAGGTGCATCAGTTTGTGGGTCCACATTGATGAAACCTAAACTCTATACCACCAAGTTATTTTCTCACTACGATCATATAAAGGTTATTAACCATATCTAAGAATCTTGTTCTCTCTAAGAGTCTAAATAATAGTTAGATTAATTAGATAGGATATTCAAAACTGAGACACTGATAATGTGATAAGAATATCCCAAGTTAATCTGCATAGATAAAATTAGGAACTAAGAAAGATAAGTTAATGAAATTTAAGGTTAGCTAGGTACTCACTTAGCTAAGCATGTAATTTATAAATTAGAAATAATTAAATAGTTTTAATCATATAAACCCAAAGTTTTAATAGAATTAACATCGTACTAAGCTTTCTTAGTCAAGGATTTACACATATTGTCTGATCAACAAGCATAAATTACATAATTATTTCCAAAATCAATACAAAATAAGATTTTGAAACACTTTAATTATTTTTAAGCTTCATGCAAGAATAATACATGCTTCCTTGTTATCTCTTATATCAATTTGGCCATGATATTTATCTTAAGAATCACTGCAACTAAAGTCATGATATTGATTGCACAAAATCACTATAGCATTTTAACATTTCATAAGTTTGATTAGTTTTCATCAAAGATGGAAAACACCCCATAAAGGACCTTCACATCAACTAAATAATTAATAAAAATATTAATTTTAATATAGCATTAAATATACTCAACCATCTCATAAGTTAGTGAATAGATGTCTTATTTCTATTTTCTACCTACTTGTCCCTTGGGTTTTATAATTACTTGGTTATTAAACAGGAAGATATAAATATCAATTGGAATATAAATTAGATGTATCAACAACCATGATTATTTCATTGGCATTATAATATTTTAGAAATTCTACGCTCTTTCATTACCTTATCTTGATTTAAGTTAAATAAATCACCCAAGCCAGTTAAAACCATAACTTAATATCTTCTATCTACATTACTACATACACATAATAATTGATACCTATATTTATATTTGTTATTTTATGCTTTAGTTTCATAATAGATTAAATACACATTTTATAATATACCTACTCCTATTTTGTGACTTCATCATAAATATAAGGTTACCATTAGTCATCCAATTAAATGATATAAAAAAAGAAAAGCTTTTAAATCACTCAACTAATTGTTAGACTAACTTAATGCCATAATAATGTAGCTATGGTAATATATGTGAGAATTAATTATTGATAATATACTTGGTGCACAATATTTCCATTTAAAAACTAAATGTAAATGCAAATGTTAAGTAATGTTATCAATATTATATTTGTTTCAAAACAATAACTAACAACATAATCTTAGTGTTATCATTACCATCTAGTTAGCTACCTAGCTGAAATGCCAAAATCCATTTAGAATAACAACATTGTATTGAAACATAAAATTTTCCTTCCATATAAAAATCAAATATTCATTTTGTTAGGACTTGTTCCAAAGTCTCAACTTAGCTTAGGATTTTGATATGTTAGAATAATTAATAAATGTAAATGGGGCTTGCTTCTTTTATAAAGACACCCCCATAAATAGATTAAGTTAGATTTACTTAGAGTTGTAGAGTTAATAATTGAACTACCTTTTAGGTGAAATTCCCATAGATAGTTGGCTATAGGAATTATTTTGTTTTTACCGGTTCTAAGGTAAAATCTATTTATTTCCATGTGTAGGTTAATGAAGTATTGGCACCCTTTTTATGTACTTGTTTTATTTTGATCAATAAAATACTTGTGGACCTACCTCAGTGGGCACAAGATTCAACCTAAGTGTTTTTTACCTATCACTGGTATCAGAGCTTAGTAATTGGGAGCAGGGTGAATCTGAGTGAAGGGCAAGGTGAAAAATTCTTTCACGTGCAAATAAAGAGGCCTCCGTGAAGTCAAATTGGAATATCAGGTGAACCATAGAATGTATGCCTTTTTTAAATTTTGGCTTACCCATTTGATACTTTAGTTAATGTTAAATTTTGAAAAATTATTAAAATATTTAATTTTTCAAATATTTTACATCTTTTTATGGCCTATAGTAAATCTGCATGAGAATAACCCTGTGTATGGATTTATATGACCATCTCCCTGAATAGCTCTTTATGCTCATTACAGAACTCAAATCCTCCATTTTAAATAGTTTTAAAGCCTGTTATATGATCCAATCTAATTTTAAAATCCTATTTTCTTCCCAAATAGCCATTTATACTTCTTTTTTCAACCTAGAAAGTTTTGTGTCAATATGGTATGACTACCATTTTTTATCTCATTCAATATAATTAATTTTTTAATCTATAAATGAGTCTCTAAATGCCAAAAAAACCATTACAAAATACATCTAAGATGAAATTTAGATTCAATTTTTGAGTGGTATGGCCCATTTATGTGCTTGTATGACCCTTTCAATTCCTAGGTTCCTCAAACAATCCATTTACTTGATAAAATTATTCAGAAACAATATCTAATAGTTGGATTTTTTAAGTTGTATGGCCTTGCATGGATTTATACAACTTAGAAGAGAGGTAAAAAAGTTTAAAAAAAACTCAAAGCTACCATGGCATCCCTATGGCATTGGAAGCTTCAGGGAGAATAAAAATTTGATTTTTTTAAAGGTTTCAATAGTCTTTGCAAAAATTTAGGGTTGAGGAGAGTCTGACTAAAAGCAAGGCAAATGATTTATTTTTAATTTGGGATAATTTTTTTTAGATAAATCATATTTTACAAGCCCATTTAATTTTTTTAAATTTCTCATAGAGCAAAAATTAGGTTTATATATCAAATTCTCTCTTTATAGACTTGTCAATGCTCTTAAATTAATTGGAAGGGTTAATTTTATGAAGTGCTTTGAAAGGAGGAGGTCAAGGGTTCCATTCTTCTCTTTTGGAAGAATTTTCTTTATGGCATATGCTTTTGTGAAAGGAATATTCCCTTTTTAAATTTTTCGTATGCTTTGCAAGTTGTAAAAAGTATACACATTGTATAAATTTGAATACAAGTTAGAAAAAGGGAATCAAATCTTGTTTCTTTTGCATTATTTTTGTGAAATAAGGGTGTACTTGGTGAAATAAGGTTGTATTTTGGTGACGTAAGGGTGTAATATTTTGATTTTTTGGTGTGGTTAAGTGCAAAACCCATCAAAAATCTCTTTTTTTCTCTATGTGGAGGTTAAGTGCAAAACCCCATAGAAGCAGTGTCTTATGCAAAGTGCTATCATTGAGTGTGGTGTTTTTTTCATTTATCACAATTATTTTAAATTATGTCACACTTAATTTTATTTATCACACTTTATTTTTTAAAGATGCCAAAGATTCAAAATTTACTTTTAGATGTTGATAGATAATTATTTCTAATTATTCAAATTGGAAACATTTGATGGAAGATTCATTAGTTTTTAATGAGTTATGGGATATTATTAAGAATAAAAATCCCACATTGCCTATAGAATAGGCTAAACTTGATGCATTTAATCTACATGATTTTAAGACCTTAGCTTTAATCAAGTGTTGTTGTACTCCTGATACTTATATAAATGTTGAAATTTTTTCTCATAGTTATACTGTATGGAAAACCTTATCTAATTTATATGATAAGAAACTTAAGCATAAGAAGATATAAATTCATATGCAGTTTTTTACTTTATTGTTAGAGGAAGATGGGGATATGTGAGAATACATGTCTAAGTTTAAGAATATTGTTACTAAATACACTAAGTTGGAAAACTAGATGATGATCTCATAGTTATTACTTCATTGAAAGGACTACCTAGGTCCTATAAGAACTTTTTATAAATATTACATGTCTCTGATAATATCACAGGCATCACTTTTAATAAATCAAATTAGTTACTTATTCAACATGACCTCTCTCTACCTGAGAAATCCAAGAAAACTAAGGAAGCTCATGTTTTAGAGACTAAACCTAGTTCATCTTCTTCTAGTCAACAAAACAATAGAGGGAATAGTTGTAGAAAGGGTCAAGGTTATAAAAGAGGCAGATATCAAAATTGAGGTAGAGGTTAATCAAATTAAAATTAATCTAGCCATTCTCATTCAAATTAGATGAGTGATAGAGGATGTGGTCACAAATCTTATAGAGGTAGAGGTCAAGGTAGATCAGATATTCAATGTCATAGATGTGGGAAATTTGCTCACATTGCCTCTCAGTGTAGGATTCCTTTTAACAAAATTTAGAGGCCATAGAAAGTGACTAATTCTAACTCTGATCAATATGATAATCATGTTTATGATGAGTCTAGAAATATTGCTCATGAATCTACATTCACTGCTTTAGGGCACATTAATTATATAGAATATGAGGCTAGAAATGAGTTCATAGATGTATGGGTTTTAGATATAGGAGCAACCAAACACATGACATTAGGTGAGACTTATTTTAGAATTTAAAAGAAGCTTATCTCTTTCTAGTATCCTTATAAGATAAGTATTTTCATACTCCATAAGGTCTTGGGTCAATTTGGATTCTCCTTCTTAATGGATCAATAAAATAATTAGAGAATGTTTGGTATGTTCCCACATTGTAAAAACATCTTATTTCCTTGGTAACTATTCAAAAGAAAGGTTATCAAATTGTGCTTGAAAATGGGCTCATTTATATAAATTTAGTGAAGGATGGATACAAAATCATGTATACAAGATATAAAGATGGAAATTTTGTTAGATTACATTGTACAGTGCTTCCCCCCATAGTGGAATCGGTAGTAGTTGTAAAATAGGTACACGTACTATGTCTACATAGTGCTTGTGGCATCTCCGCTATGGAAATTTGAATGTTCAATATTTAGTGGACTTAAAAATATATGGTATGGTGAGTGAGTTTTCCACTTTTTGCAAAGATAGTATTCTTTGTGAATCTTGTGTTTTGGGCAAACAAAATCAAGAAAAATTTCCTAAGAATTCTTCATGGAGAGATAATAGATGTTTGTAGTTAGTTCATAGTGATGTATGTGACATGAAGAAGTCATCCATTAGAGGGTGTAGATATTTGGAGTTGTTTATTGATGATTTTTCTAGGATGACTTGGGTCTTTTTCATGTAAAACAAATCAAAAATTTTCAATAACTTTATTGATTGGATATACTTAATTGAAAAAGAAATGGGTTCACACTTATCCACTCTTTGTCTAGACAATGGTGGTGAGTATACTTCAAATGAGTTTTTGGATTATTTTTTGGAACATGGCATTCATTGATAATACAATAATGCTTACACTCCACAATAGAATGGAGTATTTGAATGAATGAATAGAACTTTAGAGGGCATAACACGATATATGTTACACTATAAACAACTCGATGATACGTTGTGGGATAAATCCATTAGTAATACAGTGTATTTGAAAAATAGGTCCCTCACAATTGCAATTTCAAGACAAACTCTATATGAGGCTTGGTATGGGTTTAAACCAAAATTTAAACACTTGAAAGTTTTTGGATTGCTTTGTTTTACTTTAGTTCCCACTAAACATAGAACTAAGTTGGAACCACGAAGTCAGAAATGCATCTTTCTTAGATATTCAAAAAATAAAAAGGGGTATCATTTGCTTGCATAGGATACATGAAAATTCATAATGATTCAAGATGTAGTATTTGATGAATTTGGTACTATGAACACTTTAAAGATTGATTGTCAATTTGATAGGTTAGAGAGGAAAATTGAAAAATGTGATAAGGGATTGAATAATGAGGTCAATTATTTGAGGTTGTGGTATGAGAATAATTTCACTTCAATTTACTCTCCTTCATCTACTAATTCATAGGTTTATGACTTAGAAAATGTTGAAAATTCTCTAAGTCTTCCTTTGAATGGTGCACATGATGAGAATTCTTGTGTTTATAATTTGAATAATTTGAATAAGTATCTAAAATGGGCTCAAAGTAATTTTTATGACTTGAAAGCAAATGAATTTGGTTTAACAGGTGCTAGGATTTCTCACAAATAGGTGAACTATGCAATGGTTGTTACTACTTCTTCCACTGAGTCATCTACTTTTGAGGAGGCCTTTACTGAACATGTTTGGCAACAAGAAATGCAAAGTGAGTATTATGTAATACTTAACAATAATACTTGGGTTTTGGTTGATCCTCTTCCACATGTTCAACCCATAAGATGCAAATGGGTTTATAGGACTAAGTATAAATTGGATGGCTCCATTGATAAACATAAGTAAAGACTTGTTGTGAAAGGATATACACAATAAGAAGGTATTGACTATGAGGAAACATTTGTACCAACTACGAAATGGCACACTATTCCTATGGTACTTGCCTAAGCTATATATAATGCTTAGAAGGTACATTATATGGATGTTAAAAGTGCTTTTTTGAAGGAAGAACTATACAAGAAACAACATCAAGGTTTTGAGAAAGTGGGTGTAGAACACAAAGTGTGTAAATTGATAAAATCTTTGTATGGGCTCAAATAGGCACCCAAGGTTTGGTATGAGGAAATGGATTCATACTTGAAGAAAATTGGCTTTCAACAAAGTGAATCTGATGATACTCTCTATTTTTGGGTGCAAGGTAATAAATTGGTTATTTTAATTCTCTATGTTGATGACTTGTTTATCATAGGCAATGATGAAAACCATAATAAGTTTGTGAAGAAGGAATTAAAAGATGGGTTTGAGATGAAAAATCTTGGAATTCTTCACTACTACCTTAGCATAGAAGTAAATCAGAAGGAGCATATTATTTTCATTTCACAAACTAAGTATATATCTGAGTTATTAAATAAGTTTGGCATAAATGATTGCAAACCTACCCTCAATCCCATGGAAACTAACTTAAAATTGTCTTAGGATGATAGCAATGACTTTATTTATGGCACCAAATATAGATAGTTAGTGGGAAGTTTGATATATTTGATGACTACCAAGCTTGATATATCATTTTTAGTTGGAATTTTTTCTAGGTTTATGCATAAGCCTAGAGAAATTAATTGGCATGCAGTAAAAAGAGTACTTCATTACCTTAATGGAATGAAACATATGGCTTTGAGTACCACCACAAAAATAAATTCAAACTTATTGGGTATTGTGATGTAAATTTTGGTGGATGTGTGGATGAAAAAGTGTCTACAACAAGATACACTATGCATATGGGTTCAACTGCCATTGCTTGGTGTTGTAAGAAGGAAGATATAGTGGAAAACTCATCATAAAAAATAAAATACATCATAGCATGGGATGCTTCCAAAGAAATTATTTACTTATGGTGCATTCCTGAAGATCTTTAGGTTTCTCAGATTGATCCTGCATAGTTATACATTGATAATAAAAGTGCAATCAAGATGTCAAAGAATCCAATATTTCATGCCAAAACAAAACATAAGGATGTAAAATATCATTATCTATGAATGTTGGTGGAAAAAAAAGATCTTGATCCAATATATTTATTGACTACTGATTAGACAGTTGACTTATTTATTAAACCCCTTGACAAAATCAAATTTGAAAAATTTAGAAAAATACTTGGCATGTATCCAAAGACCTAACTTTGGATCATAGTGGGGTTTGTTAGGACTTACTCCAAAGTCTTAAAATAGATTAGGATTTTGATATGTTAGAATAATTAATAAATGTAAATGGGGCATGCTTATTTTATAAAGACACCCCCATAAATAGATTAAGTTAGATTTACTTAGAGTTGTAGAGTCAATAATTGAGCTACCTTTTGGGTGAAATTATCATAGATAGTTGGTTATAGAAATTAGCTAGCTTGTATTGGTTTTGAGGTAAAATCTATTTATTTCCATGTTTGGATTTTTAAAAGGTTTAATATAGTATTGTCACCCTTTCTATGTACTTATTTTATTTTGATCAATAAAATACTTGTGGACCCGCCTCAGTGGGTACAAGATTTAACATAAGTGTTTTTTACCTATCACATTATAAAAATCAACTTAACCATTTATTTCCAATGTCTCATGATATTCACCATTTTAAATATATTTTTATATTTCACCTAAACCATTTTGAATTATTTAGTTTTCCATTATCAATCTAGATGTTAACAAGACCATATTAAAATAGGAAATATATAATACATGGATAATAATTCGTTAACTTAACTTTGAATTATTCCTAAAGTAGCTAGAACTTAGGTCTTAATATCCTTAACCATTATACCCCATCATTTATAATTACAACATGATTAAAATAAATACACCAAATTACATAGTCTAATGACTTCATGAGACACAATACTACTATAATTACACCAAGAAGAGTAACTATATTAAAAGTTAATACAATAATAATATACATGATCTAATCATACCAAATGAATTAAACACAATAATGCTTTTAAATTGAACATTTTAAGTTAACATTAAATTCTATGTATTACCAAAATAATTATAATATAAGCAAGCCATGAATTATTAAATATAACTCTACACTAATAAAAACAACTTATTAAGGAACTCAACCTTCACACATCCCTGGATTAAGGAACTATGGAAGCAAGCTCTACCATGCTTGAGCTGGACTTTATGGAAAGAGCAAAATCACAAAATTTTTAGGGACACTGCTAGAAATGCTGCTTAGGTGTTTAACTCCTTTGCTAGGACCATCCTGGAAAGTGTTAAAATAGCTCATATTAGTGTTGCAGAGAAACCCCTATCTAAATTTGAAAGTCAAATTGCTGCCAAATGGAAGGTTTTAAACCTTATCCCTGGGCATGATAATTCCAAAATTCTTCAGAGACTTCATACTAAATGGATACCACCTAAACACAATTAGATGAAACTCAATTTTGATGGGCATCCAAGTTGAGTGGTAAAGCAAGTGGAGGAAGAATAATAAGAAATGAAAAAGGAGGGATGTCTGCTGTCTATGCTAGTGGCATGGGTTGCCAGAGTAATAACTATGCTAAAGTTATGGCCTTACTTTGGGGATTAAAGTTAGCTATATCCCTAGGAATTAGAAATTTGAATATTCAAGGAGATTTTAAGTTGATCATAGATGCCTTTAATAAATAATCTAACATTGGTATCCATCTAAAAGACATCATTACAGACATCTAATTTATTTTACAAAAGTTTTATGAAATTGAGATTACCCACACCTACAAAGAAGGTAACAGGGTCGTTGATGCTTGTGCCAACCTTGTTCAGTAATTCTCAGGATGGAGAGTATGGCGACAAGGGGCTCATATACCCCCTAACATTAGAGAGATCATTCAGAAGGAGATGACAGAGCATGAATGATGGACATTGATGATGAAGATAGCTTTCAAAGGTGGTCCATGTGGAGAAGGCCATTGCAGATCATGGAAGTGGTGGGTAATCCAAGGAATGCTGACAATGCAGACAATGAGAATCTTAAGGATCTTATTATTTCTATAGTTATGTAGTTTTGTCCTTTCTAACTCTGGTATTTCTAGTGTTTTGTTTTGCTTCTGACTTTGTTTCTTGGCTGTGCCATTGGTTTGGTGCTGGCATCTTTTGTTTTCTAGCCTTCCTATCTTTTTTGACTGTATAGGGTTCAACCCCTAGTTTTTCGACTTAATTAATCAAAAACAACTTATTAAAGTACAAATAAAGCATAAGAGCATTTACATCAAAAATAGAGAACATGCCGCCAAATTGAATTTAATTATATAGTGAATATCACTTCTAACAGAGTAAATCTTCATGCCTAGTCCTTTGAGCCTAACCATTGGTGGCCTTAACCACCCAAACCATCAACTCAATGGTGGAATCAGACATCTAGGCTTGGAGAAAGAGAATGATCATACTCTAAGAGATTTAAACATGGGTATAAAGTAATAAAATAATTATAATAAAAAAGGAACAACACATGCTACAATCAAACTTCAAGAATGTTTTAAAGAAAAGATATGTTATCAGCTATCCCATTTGTTCCATTGGAACATACATGCATAACTAGTCACAAAACCTACTGGTAGCTTCATAAATCTTGTTGACACTAATTTACACCAAATAAATTCAAATAATTATATGTTTCCTCACTTAAAAAGAACATAAAAATTTATCCTAACCAAACTTTTGATAAAGAAATTTCATTAATTAAAGCAAGAAAATAACTTTCACTTGCATCTGCATGTTAGAGTACCTTGATAGAATCTTAAAAACACCAAAAAGGGTCAAGAAAATATTTAATCTAAAACATCCTTAATAACCCCTAAAAGTATAGTTGTACACACAATACTTCCAATTGATACTCCTCAAAAGAAGAGAGTCATAGATTAAACATGTATCTATTATGACATACCAACATGCTCGTCCAACATAATAGAATATCCATTTGTATAAAATAGAAGATTATTTACCCCAAAAATAAAACACAAATAAGAAAACTAAACCATCATACTCAACCATCCAAGTTTTTAAGCATTATTGTGAAAGAATACAACTATTTTAATCTTATTAAAACCCCACCTACATCCATAATAATAATAATAAAATTTCACAACATAACATTTACCATTATAACAACCCCAACCAATCTTTCACCACTACAAAACCAAATATTAAAAGAGTAAAACAAACCAAACCCACATAGAGTGAAATGATTACAAATATCCATCCATAGGCAACTTCATTCAAGAAAGAGGATCAATTATATCAATTGGGTCAATTCTTACCCTAGGAAAACTATTTACAAACAACAATTAAAATGAAAGGATTAAAATTCCATGCCATGAACCAACATGGTCACAATTTTAATGAAGCTAAAATACCACTCAATCCTTAAGAAAACAAGAAGGAAGAACCCAAATTTAAAAAAACATCACCTAGCTAGAGTCTCAACCAAAAAAACCTTATAGTGGTCTAGCCTAAAAGGTAGAAGACAAAAAAACACAAGGTCTCAAAACCATTACTTTATATACATTTCTCAACCCATGTAGCATTAATATCACTTCAAACTAATTAAAAGTGACTGTAGGTTCATGATGAAGTCTTATGACTTCATGGTGAATAGACAAACTTTTTTGAGCTAAAGAGATTTACCACAAAGAAACCACACTTGAATTCCTTCACCCATTTTAAAAAATTTAAAGCATTACTTATTTGGATTCTAATTCCATCCTCATAGAGAAGAAAAATGGTGAATTTTTCTTATTTTCTTCTATCCACCACAAAAAATAAGTAACCCCTTACTCTAATTATATATTTATCCCATTTCACCATGCTTACATTAATGGACTACATAATAAAATCTACCATTAATCACTCTTACACCACCAATGTTCCCCTAGGGTTTTGGCCCATCCAATTAGTTCAAGTCAAAATCTCATAGTTTCATAAACACTCCATGACTTTGATCGATAGACAAGTCTAGCAACACACCAAAAATAATAATAATTATCAAAACCTAAAATCACATCAACCAAGATTTTATCATGATGCCTAGGCGTAATAAAAAAATATTGCAAGTCACATAGGCCATCATGACCCTTGAACCAACCTAGAGCAAACAAAACCATATCCCCCAAGTCAATTAATGGGTCAAACATCATGATCACCAAAGGTTTCCACAATATCCTAATAACCATGGATTAAACAAGTCATTTTTAATCAAAGTCATTAAATAAATAAAATAAACAACCCAAAGACATTATTAAATACACACAAGTAAAGTCTAGACCACATGTTGGTATAATTTAACATAAAAATGCCACCAAACATATGGAAGAAAAGAAAAATCAAGCTAAAAGAACATAATATCAAGTGTGGAGACAAATGCATGTAAGATAAAACAACACTTACAACACAAGAAATACATTCTAAAAAAAGTTTAAAAAACCATCAAATCAGAATTGTGATAGAACAAGGAAGGTGATAGAATGGTTCTAGATCTCATTTTATTATTCCAACTATTAGTTTTATCTAACTGCTCATTGTTCTTTCCTTATTTCCCCAACTACTAAAGTCCTTCATTAAGCATAGATCATATAACCTATCCCTACAATCATGATAATGGACAAAAACAATATTTGGACATGGCATTGCATAAAATAATATAAATCTGAATTGTAAATAATCTAAGCATGATAAAATGAATCATCTATAATCATCCACTATGGAATCAGTCATTAGTAAAATAGTAAGCTATGAATTCAAAACATAATGTTAGAATCATAGTCACATCTGAAACACATAATCTAAAAGAACATCAAAATCAAGAAATATATACTATAAGAGTCTCATAACCAATAACTAAATATATCATAGGATTAGGTCATGGCACTTTAATAGACCCAAGGATAAGATAAAGGATACAATAATGGATCAAGGAAGGAGGATAACATGTATTATAAGATGGAGATACAAAAAAAGTCATCATCAAGGTTTTATATATAATTCATGATGTCACAATCATCATATACAATTATTGGAAGCACCTAAATGAAAATTATGTTTTTTTCCATGGGTCTAATGAACTTTCTAGAAATAAAAAATATGTGAACACTCCTAAATGATCAAGGGAGAAAAAATGGACACATTGAACCCTTGTTTATGATGGGTGTTCACATTGACACAATTTGTGAGAAAATTGTTTTGTATGGGTCATTAGATGATATTGCATGCCCAATGAATTTCTAATTTATAAAAAAAACATGTGTTCAATAAATTTAATTGAGTACATGGTTTGAGTTATATAAAATAATATAAATATCATAAGTGTTTCATGTTGAATCATAAATGAAAGGCCCAACTTATTTATTTTCAAAAGCTCAGAGGGGAAAATATCAATTTTAAGGGCATGCAAACATAATTGAAAAGATAGATGGCATGTAACACCCCATTTTAAACCCTTTTGTTGTTTAAATATTGATGATTGAAATTGAATCACGTAAATTGTATTTGTATGTATATATGTTGTTTTGTGACCAACTCGTTATGATCTTCTAATGTCATTAATTTGATACTATTTAGTTTTCTTTGTTAAACTTGTATATGTAATATCTAGTCTTTTGGAACTAGAAATGTGATAGGTAATAGGAAGAAAACTCTATCATAATCATGACATGCATGAATTTAGTATCAAATTAATTTGATACTGATTACATGAAAATGAAAAACATGAAAATAATAAAGTATGTGATTCAAAAATTATAAAAAAAAATGAGATATATGATTTTTTCCATGGTTTCCATGAAGATTTATGATTGTGGAATGTGTGATGTATTCATATTATAATTAAATACATAATTTTGATTCTATTGAATGCTATAAAATTGAAAATTTAAAATTAATATTAAAATGTTAGTTTTGATTTTGAACCAAGTTATTATACCAAGTCTCATTGCAATTGGAACTCGGTAGGCATTGAGCATTATTTTTTAAAGTTAATTTTCATATGAACAACTATTAGTATTTAAAAAATATAAATATGTGTTACAATAATCTATGAGTAATTAATATGTTATGCTTTGATGGTTGTATACTATTTTGGATGCTTAAAGTTGTTTTTATGATATTTTTTGGATATGTGAAAATTCATTGTTGTGTTGAGTTGTTGAGTTAATTTAAAAATTATTGTATCATGATTATAAATATTTTTTTAATTATTGTATTTGAATATTTATTTTTTTAGGAAAATTATTTATGTTATTTACTCTACTACTTAGTTATGATTGTCTACTCACTTTCATAAATTTTTATTTTTATTTCATGGGGGTTAATTTTGGTTTGAAAGACTCCAAAATATAATAACAACTTTTTAACAATTACTTAAAGTATTGACCATACTTCAAATATTAAAAAAAACAACAACTCATATATATTTATTTATATGTGCATGTAATTTTATAATCTACACATATATGTATCTAGAATAAAAAAAAATATTATATTATGTGTGTGTGTATTCATATATATATCATGGTAATGTGTGATTAATAGCAAAAAAATAAAAAATAATTAAATGAAATAATAAAATTAATAAAAATATATAAAATAAAAAATTATAAGGGAAACAAATCAAGGCAAAGTGGCTTGCATTTGTAGGACACTTGTTCAAAAAGAATAAACATAAATATTAAAAATGAAATGGAAAAACTAGAAAATGGACTTATGATTTCATCTTAAGAAGTTTATATTAAAACTTTTTCTTGACATTAATTAATATTAAAAAGGAATAATTTATATAAATATTAAAAATGAAATGGAAAAACCATAAAAGGGACTTATGATTTCATCTTAAGGAGTTTATATTAAAAATTTTTCTTGACATTAATTAATATTAAAAAGGAATAATTTACATAGATTATATGTGGAATTGAGAAGAGCTATAAGACTCAAGGGGTTGCTTGAGCAAGATGATTTTATTAGGTTATTCTATTTTAAATAATTGAATTAGAAATATATTTATAAATTATTACGTGTATAATTTTTTGTGTATATAATTTTTAAAATTGAAAAAATAATCTTAAGAAATGCATTAGGAAGTTGTAAAGTTGATAAGCAAGCTACTTGGCATAAATTATTTTGATTAACCCCAAATATGGATGCCTTTCTCTATTGACTAGAATTAATTTATTCATTAATATTATACATGGTAATTACATAAATTAGTTCTTATAACTATTATTTGTAAAAAAAATGTAAAATTAATGTATAAATTTATATTTGAACTTAGAAATAAAAAAATATACAAAATTATACATATACAAATGAGAAAATTATTTTAATGAAACTGAATACACATTTTTTATTTTAATTATGATAAATAATTCCTTAATTATGTAGAGTTGGGAATTGTCTAATACATGTTTAAAATGTAGAAATGAAATAAATGAGTGCCCTAATGGGATGTTGTGGGAAAAGTAGAAAAGTTGAAACATAATTTCTTAAACACACTTTTAATATTTGAACATTTTATTACGTTTTTTTTTTAAACACACAATATTAAAATAATTTATGGTCATTGGCATGGAAAAATAATATGAAATAAGATAAAAATGTGAAATAAATAAATAAATATAAATTAAAATGGAACACCCATTTCCATTGTAAAACTCAAAATTAAAATCCATGTGGTGTAGGTGTAGATCTAAAAGCCCTTTCTAATGTGAGTCTATTTTTTTAACATAAAAGCCTTTGTTAATGGACCAAAGTAAATTTTAAAAAAATGAAACTAAGTGACTATATTGTGTTGTTATTATTTTTAGGAAAAATAATTTTTTTTTCAAATTTGTTAGCTTAAAATATTTAAAAAATACTCAAGATGGATAAGAAAAAAAAACATATAAATAAAACAAAATAACTTGATTTTTAATTAAGGATAGAAATATAATAGACCTAAGAGGGACACTCCATTATCATGCTTCAAAACCCTATATCTCTTGTTTTATTCCCAAAACCTTTGCATATAAAGCCCGTATTATGCCTTTATTGTAAGAATAAAACACAAACAAAATTAAAAAAAAATTAGAACTTAAAGAATATAATTTTTTAAAATTAAAAATGAAATGTTTGAAATAAAATATGTATATATTTTAAATAAAATTTTGTAGAGATTATTTCATAGAATGGGACACCCAAGCATGAGAATTATGCCACCAAAATTTTGAACATTTTCTTATGTTTTGACTTTGAAAATACTTTCCCATTCTCTTGATTAATTTTGTCAGTGTTTTTTAGGAAAATGGAAGAAATGTGAATAGAGCCTCTTATAAAAATCCATAAATATCTTTATCATTACCTCAAAATTAATGGCTAAGGTTGATTTCACCCAATCATCATGACTTAATTTTATGTTGATATTAGAGAATGATATTTTATGGTTTTTGTAATTAAATATTAATAAAATATCATAATTAGTTTAATTTTTATTATAAAAAAGTTTTTTATTAATTGGTTAAGAATTATATATTTATTTAAAATTGATATTTTGATATGGGCATTGTGTTTTTGTCAATTGATGTAAATGAGGGTTGTCTATTATTTAAGCAAGCTAAACCAAATTATTCTTGAGCTATTAAATTCAACTAGAGATTAAAAACACATGTAATAATGATAGGTTTCATAAAAAATTAGGGTATAAAATGGTGTGATATACGTAATTAAAAAAATTTCTCCCATTTGAAAACTAGTCCAAAAAATTAAAATGGATTTTTAGACAATTTAAATAAATAGAATTACATGAATAAATAATATGAAATTTTACAAAAATAAATCTTGTAGATAGATATAATAAACCCACTTAATATTTCTCTTTTACCATTTTATTTTAATTTATGTCTAAATTTAAAAAAATAATATTACAGAACCATGTCTAGTGTTCATTGTTGAAACAATCAACTTTGACCAATTATTGTGTAAAAGCCAAAATCTTTTGGAAATGATATTTTTATGTAGAAAAAACTAATTTAGATTTATTTTTATTTCTATATTTCTTTGTTTATTTGTAAGCAAACTTCAAAATATTATCACTATAAATTATTTTTCTTGTGTAAATTATTAGGCACAACCAACTTTAACATAGAACCATGAGAAAACTACAAAGAAAAAAGTTATAAAAATTTGTGGATATTGTATTGGTAGATATATAAATTAAAACCAATTAAATACTTGTTCCTAGCTATAACATTTTTCATGGAATATATTCTTAAAAACATATCTGTAAAAAGGAGAAACTAGGGTTTACCAATTTTGTATAGAAAATTATGACACAAATTATCTATTGTATATAAAAATTTATGATAGTTTGATTAAATATTTGGATGGGATAATACTTCATAAAAAAAACATTTATCATAGGATAAACAACATATTTTTTTTGAGTAGGTCCTATTAAGCTATTGAATTAGCAACATATTTTAGATTTTATCTTCATTGTGATTCTTGCATCTTATTACATTAATTTATGTCTATATTTTCAAAATAATCTATGGTTAAATTATGACCATTAAATAAACATATTTAATTATTTTATAAAATTTAAATCATGACACATCTCAATTAGTTAGAGGGGTTATAAATTTATAGATTATGAGGTAGTAACTAATAAGTTCTACAGGGGATATTACACTTGGTACAAAAATAGATTTGAGAATGTTTCTTAACACCAATGTTATTATTTATCATATAAATTATGTGAAGAACGATTGGATGTATGAGTAGTTAGAATAAACTTAAGGTAACTAACAATAGGAATTTACATATATTATAATGAAAATAAAATATTATATATGTGATCCAAAACTTAGAAGTTATAGTTGATAAATATTTCAAGAACACAAAAAATGACACATTAATAATGAATTCTTTGAGAAGACATGTATTATTACTTAAGATCACAATACAAACATATGCTTATCTCTGGGAAGAGATGTATGATTTTCCATTTTAGGTTACATCTTCATCTATACCTATTTTGAAAGTAGGGGGAGGATGTGGAAGGTCACAATTCTCAAGGGATATTAAGTGGTTTAACTTCCATGCTTTAAAACAATACATAATTTGAGGAATTACTATTTTTAGAAACTTACTATTTTTAGAATACATTACTAAAATTGAAATTTGGGGCACTTCCATTGGGTTTTATGGGGTCAAACTTCATTGAACAGAGATCAATTCCATCTCATAGTGTTATTCTCATTCTCATCTTTCCAATGATTCAAATGGCAAGTCAACTGGAGCTATGTTGTAAAAGTTATGGCTCCCAGAAGTTCTGTCATCAATTGGGGTGGAACCGTCACCCAAATTGTCACCTAAATTGCTGCTCAAATCATTCCTCCCTCCTTGAGAAGTAATGGTCCCCATTGATTCAATGTTCCTCATTAGGTTTGGAATTTGTGTCTTGATTTGATTCTCTGTGAGCCACTCACCTTGGTGGCTAAGCTGGCCCCTTTTGACCACTCGATAAAGTGGAATAGAGCATCCTCTTGTTGTCTTCATCCAAGTGTCCACAATTTGATCCTCCTCCACTAGAGCAAAAATTTGTAGATCAAGCTCATCAATTTCAAGTTGTTCTACTACAACTGAAGTGTCTAATATATGTGGATGATATGGTTTGAGGAGCTCCACATTTAATATTAGATGCAGACCAAGGTAGGATGGTAAGTTCAACTCAAAAGCATTTTCTCCAACTTTTCTGGTGATGGTGTAGGGACCATATCATAGAGGCTGAATTTTTCTGTGGACCTACAAGTTATTCCTTCTGAAGGCACAACCAAACCTTATCACCCACAACAAAATGGTGTGCAATCCTATGTTTTTCATGGCATTGTTTATACTTCTGATTCATCTTCTCCAGGATGTCATGAACTTGTTGTTGGATGTGTTGCATTTTTTCAATGAAATTTGTTGCTTTTGCTGCCTCAAATATTCCATGAGGTGTGTATTCCATGGTGGAGAATGGAATATTTATATCAATTGGTGCCATGAGTTGAAACCCAAAGCATACTTGGAATGGATTGTGCTTGGTCAAGCTATGCAAGGCCTGATTATATCCATGTTGTATGAAAAGAAGCCCCTCATCCCATGTTCATGGATGTTTGGAGTGATACATCCGAATCATATGAACAATCAAGTAGTTCACTACCTCTCTCTGACCATAAGTCTTTGGATGGAAGGCTGTGGACTTCATCAGCTTGGTATCCATCATCTTCCATAGGGTGGACTAGAACATGCTCAAGAACCTTCTATCCTGATCTGAGACAATGGACTTGGGGAGACCAAAATGGAGCCATACATGACTAAAATATAGTTGAGCAGTTTCTTCAGTAGATATATTTTTCTTAGAATAAATCATGATAGCCATTTTTGAAAAATGATCAACTACCATAAAAATATAGTCCTTACCATGTTTTAAAGTGGGCAAACCTAAGAAAAAATCAATTAAGATAGATTCCCGAGGCCTGGTTGGTTCTGGCAATGGCATGTACAATCCTTGCTTCTTATTTGTTGTCTTGGCTATCACATATGGGGTGCAAGATTTGAGATATCTTTCCACATCCTTTTGCATATGGGGATAGTAGAAGTGTTTTTGAAGAATTTCCAATGTCTTCTCTATACCAAAGTGTCCAGCTATCCTACTAAAATGTGCTTCCCATATCATCTTCTGTTGCTTTATAATTGGAACACAAATGTGCACAATATGAAAAAGGACATTAAACATGTTTACCTTTTTGAAGTATCTAACATGTATTAGTAAAGGTAGGATCTACTTCATATAGAGTACCCCAAGTAGCAGTCTCATGTCCGCACGAGTCAAGAACTATTGTGAGTTCAGTAATTGGTGAATGGCTCAAATAATCTACAACTGTATTTGAGCTCCCCTTTTTATGTTTGATTATTAGATGGAATTTTTGAAGATATGTGGCCCACTTTTGGTGCCTCTCATTTCATAGTTTGCTCTATGTCTGGATGAATTCCAATGGTCTGTGGTCAGTGTGGATGACCGTCTCTTTTCCCAAGATGTAGTATTTCCATTGTTTATAGGCTTGCACAATGGCATAGAGATCCTTATCATATGTTAGATATTTCCTGACTATATCAGTGAAATTTTCACTATGAAATGCAACAAGATGGCCATGTTGTATGATGACATCTCCCATTGCATATTTAGATGCATATGTCATCAACTCAAAAAGTTGATGCAAATTTGGCAAGGCAAAAACATGGGCTGAGCAAAGCCTATTCTTCAAATTCTCAAATGCACTTTGTTGTATTTCACCCCACTGAAATGTAGCTTTATCTCTTCATTTAGTCATTTGGGTTAGTGACCAAGCAACATGTGAAAATCCAAGAACAAACCTGTGATATAAATTTGCAAGACCCAAGAAGC
Organism: Torreya grandis; assembly: GCA_037957365.1. NCBI lineage: Eukaryota > Viridiplantae > Streptophyta > Pinopsida > Cupressales > Taxaceae > Torreya > Torreya grandis. The sequence continues at coordinate 427,182 of JARHVA010004877.1, forward strand.
TATGAAGTTATGTGAGGGCCCTTGGTGTGGGCCATTCTCAAATAACCTAAATCTTTTCTAGATCAACATGGACTCCTTCCTCATTCACAATGTACTTAATGTACTAAAGTTTTGTCATCATGAATGTAATTTATCAAGATTTACATACAACTTGTGCTCTTGAAGAGTTTGAAGCACCTTAGGAACATGTTGTAAATGTTCCTCCCATGTTCTATTATAGATGAGTATGTTAAATAGGTAGACAACCACAAATGAGTTGGTGAAGGGTCATAGGATGTCATCCATCATCCTCATGAAGGTTTTAGGTGAGTTAGTTAAGCCAAAGGCATAACCAACCATTCAAAGAGCCCATCCTTAGATTTGAATGCAATGTTCCAGACATCAGTGGGATCAATGGGAATTTGGTGATAGCTAGATTTGAGATCAATTTTGGTGAAGAACTTTGCACCACAGAGTTGGTCTAGTAGGTCATCAATCCTGGGGAGAGGGTAGTGATTCTTCACAGTGATTTTATTCAAGGCTCGGTAGTCAATACAAAGCCTCCATGTTCCATATTTCTTTGGTACTAAGACAATTAGGCTGCCATAGGGTGAAAAGCTTAGCCTGATATGACCCTTTTGGATCAATTCTTAAATCTATCTTTTTATCTCATCATTCTCCAAAATTGATCTGCGATACATAGGACTGTTAGGCAAAGGTGATCCTAGGATTAAATCAATAGAATATTTTACCTAACAATGTAGTGGAACTCCTAAGGGTGACTTGAATAAGTCATCATATTCTCCTATGATTCATCCTATCTACTTTTATTGTTGTGTTGATTGTGTAGTTAGGACTGCAACAACAACCTTCTTGGGTTTCTATGGTTTGACCACCATGAGAACAAATTGCTTTGTCTTCTCCACCAATCTCTTACATTGATTAGCACTAATAAGGTAGATAGATGTGGGAGGTGGTACCTCTGGTACCCTATAACATCATGTTCCAAGAGTGAGGGTGATTCTTTGGGTTCATGATTCATAGATGCCATGTCACTCATACATGAATGACTGACCAAGGAGTACATCACAAACATCTAGATTGACCACATCACACGAGACTTCATTTTGGAAAGGTTTTATTGCATATAAAAGAAGACACTGATGGGTGTCACAAAGGTCTCTCCCTGGGCTCAACCATCCAATATTGTATGGATTTGGATGAGGCTTCATGGATAGATTCAAAATTTTCACAACTTTAGCAGAGATTAAATTCTTTTGACTCCCACTATCAAGAATGAAATGCAAAGGCTTACCTTTTAACCATAATTTAGAGTGAAATAATATTTCCTTATCATCTAGCCTTTCCTCATGGGTCTGTGATGAAGGGATGATGATGTTAGGCTCAACATATATAATTTATTCTTCATCCTCTTTGACTGTGTGTTGAGACAGAGTAGTAGATGTCAAGTATTGTGACTCAAAAAGTAGTGACTTGATGGCTCAACATTCTTCTTTAGAGTGAGTTCTAATTTTATGGCAATCACACCATTTTCTAACCTTCCCATTCAGGGGTTTCTTATCTTAAAACTCCTTTTGCTTCCAATTTTGGCCTCATGTTTGACTTTCATTGTCACTTTTCCATTTTGAGGGCTAACTCTTTGTATTCTTTCTGCCATGCTTCTGATCAATCTTCACTATGAATTTGTATGCTTCACCGAGGGTTTCCAAATTAAAGAGTTCTATTTCCCCCCGTATGTACCATTGTAGTCCACCACAATATTTGAGAGTCTTATGTTTCTCACTTTCTTGGATGCCCAATCTTGCAGACAAAGAATGAAAAATATCTGTGTAATCTTGAATAGATTGGTCCTTACCTTGGAAAAGTTGTTACCACTATATGTACAAATCATCATATGCTCCAATGGGATAGTATTCTTCTTTTACCACTTCCACAAAATCATCCCAAGTAGGATCCACCTCAAGGCCAATGTCATCTGTACTGAACCTATTTTTTTACACTACCCACCAATTTTTCATGGGCAATGATTCTTTCAAAAGAGCAAAAGTGTTCTTTTCTCCATCGATGAACTTGTTTAGAGAGAAGTAGGAAGACAATTGATATAACCTATTTACTAGTGCATTAACATTGATTTTGCCTTCAAATTTAGGAATATAAAAATTCATCTAAACCTTGAAAGGTGTTGGAGCATTGAAAGGATGTTCTATGGATGAGGAGCTAGGAAGTGTAGATGAAGAGACAAAATTTCCCATCAAGAGTTATTGAAGAATTTAGGAAAATTATTGCAACATCTATGTTTCCTGCTAATAGAGGGATTCATTCACCATTTCCTTGAAAGGATCAGATGTCTTGATGTTGTCCACCATTTGAAGTTGTTTGGAGTGAATAGGTGGATAGTTTGGAATCTCTGTTATTTTCCACCAAAGCTTCTTGTAGCCTGACCTCATCCTCAAGATCATACACTCTCAATAAAAAATGCTCTAATACCAATGATCCAAAACCTATAATTTATAGTTGATAAATATTTCAAGAACACAAAAATAACACAGTAACAATGAATTCTATGTGAAGAGATGTATTATTACTCAAGATCGCAATACAAATATATTTTTATCTCTGGGAAGAGATGTCTAATTTTCCATTTTAGGTTACATATTAATTTATACCTATTTTTAAAGTAGGGTGAGGATGTGTAAGGTCACCAATATTAAGGGAGATTAAGTGGTTTAACTTCCACACTTTAAAACAATATATAATTTGAGGAATTACTATTTTTAAAAACTTATTATTTTTAGACTGCACTACTAAAATTGAAATTTGGGGAACTTCCATTGGGTTTTATGGGGTCAAAATTCATCAAAAAAATATATATGACATCTCATGGTGTTATCCTAATTCTTGGCTTTATAATGGTTCAAATGGTGAGTCAATTGGAGCTACGGTGCAAAAGTTATGGCTCCCAGAAGTTATGTCATCAATTGGGGTGGAATCGTCATCCAAATTGTCACCTAAATTGCTACCCAAAACATTCCTCCCTCCTTGAAAAGCAATGGTCCCCATTACATCAATGTTACTCATCAGGTGTGGCAGTTGTATCTTGATTTGATTCTTTGTGAGCCACTCACCTTGCTGGCTAAGCTGGCCCCTTTTGACCACTCAATAAAGCAGAATAGAGCATCCTCTTATTGTCTTCATTCAGGTGTCCACAATCTGATCCTCCTCCAGTAGAGTAAAAATTTGTGGATCAGTCTCATCAATTTCAAGTTGTTATACTACAACTTAAGTATCTAATAGATGTGGATGATATGGTTTGAGGAGCTCCACATTGAATATTGGATCAGACGAAGGTAGGATGGTAGGTTCAACTTATAAGAATTTTCTCCAACTTTTATAGTGATGGTGTAGGGACCATATCGTAAAGGCCAAATTTTTATGTGTGGGCCTACAAGTCATTAATTATAAATCCACAAACAAACCTTATCACCCACATTAAAATGGTGTGTAATCTTATGTTTGTCATGACATTGCTTATACTTCTGATTCATCTTCTCCAGGATGTCATGAACTTGTTGCTGGATGTGTTGCATTTGTTCAATGAACTTTGTTGCTTTTGCTACCTCATATCTTCCATGAGGTATGTATTCCATGGTGGAGAATGGAATAGCTATATCAATTGGTTTTATGGGTTAGAACCTGAAGCATACGTAGAATGGAATATGCTTGGTCAAGCTGTGCAGGGCCCAATTGTATCCATGTTGTATGAAAAGGAGCCCCTCATCCCATGTTCATGGATGTTTAGAGTGATACATCTGAATCATATAAAAATCAAGTAATTCACCACCTTTATTTGACCATCATTTTATGGATGGAAGGCTATGGACTTCATCAGCTTGGTATCCATCATCTTCGATAGGGTGGAGTAGATGATGCTCAAGAACCTACTATCTCGATTCGAGACAATGGACTTGGGGAGACAAAAATGGAGCCATACATGACTAAAATATAGTTGAGCAGTTTCTTTAGTAGATATATTTTTATTACAATCAATCATGATAGACATTTTTGAAAAATGATCAACTACCACAAAAATATAGTTCTTACCATGTTTTGAAGTGGGAAAACCTAACATAAAATCCATTCAGATAGATTCCCAAGGCCTGGTTGGTACTGGTAATGGCATGTAAAATTCTTGCTTATTATTTGTTGGCTTGGCTATCGCATATGAGGTACAATATTTGAGATATATTTCCACATCTTTTCACATATGAGGCCAGTAGAAGTGTTTTTAAAGCACTACCAATGTCTTCACTATACCAAAGTGTCCAGCTGTCCTATTGAAATGTGCTTCCCATATCATCTTCTATTTCTCTATAGTTGGAACACAGATGTGCCCTATATGACAAAGGACATTATCTTGTAAATATAAATTAGAAACATATTTACCTTTTTGAAGCATATGATATGTATCAGTAAAGGTAGGATTTGGTTCGTACAGAGCACCCCAAGTAGCAGTCTCATGTCTGCACAAGTCAAGAACTATTGTGAGTGTAGCAATTGGCAGATATCTCAGACAATCTATAGTTGTATTTGAGCTCCCTCTTTTATGTTTTATTATTAGATAGAATTGCTAAAGATGTGTGGCCAACTTTTGGTGCCTCTCATTTCATAGTTTGCTCTATGTCTAGATGAATTCTAATGGTCTATGGTCAGTGTGGATGACTATCTTTTTTACCAGCATGTAGTGTTTCTATTGTTTATAGGCTTGCATAATGGCATAGAGCTCCTTATCATATGTCAGATATTTCTTGATTGTATCAGTGAAAGTTTCACTATGATATGCAACAAGTGGCCATGTTACACGATGACAGCTCCCATGGCATATTTAGATGCATCTATTATCAATTGAAAAGGTTGATGTAAATTTGGCAAGGCAAGAACAGGGGCTCAGTAAAGTTTGTTCTTCAAATTTTGAAATTCCCTTTGTTGTTTTTCACCCCACTAAAATGTAGCTTTAGCTCTTCCTTTAGTCACTTGGGTTAGTGACCAAGCAACATGTGAAAATCCAAGAATAAACCTATGATATAAATTTGTAAGACCCAAGAAGCTGTGAAGTTTTGTGAGGGTCCTTGGTGTGGTTCATTCTCAAATAACCTGAATCTTTTTTGGATCAACATGGACCCCTTCCTCATTCACAACATACCCAAGGCACTGAATTTTTGTCATCTTGAATGTGCATTTGTCGAGATTTGCATACAACTTGTGCTCGCAAAGAGTTTGAAGCACCTTAGGAACATGTTGCTAATGTTCCTCCCATGTTATGTTGTAGATGAGTATGTCATCCAGGTAGACAACCATAAATGAGTTTGTGAAGGGTCATAGGATGTCATCCATCATCCTCATGAAGGTTTTAGGTGCATTAGTTAAGCCCAAAGGAATAACCAACCATTCAAAGAGCCCCTCCTTAGATTTGAATGCAATTTTATAGACATCAGTGGGATCAATGGGAATTTGGTGATAGCTAGATTTGAGATCAATTTTGGTGAATAACTTCACACCATAGAGTTGGTCCAGTAGGTCATCAATCTTAGGGAGAGGGTAGCGATTCTTCACAGTGATTTTATTCAAGGCTTGGTAGTCAATGCAAAGCTTCCATGTTCCATCTTTCTTTAGTTTCAAGATAATTGGGCTGCCACATGGTGAAGATCTTGGCCTGATGTGATTATTTTGAATCAATTCTTGAATCTATCTTTTCATCTCATCATTCTCTAAAACTGATATGTGATACATAGGACTGTTAGGCAAAGATGATCCTAGGATCAAATGTATAGAATGTTTTACTTGGCAATGCAGTGTAACTCTTATGGATGACTTGAATAAGTCATCATATTCTCCTATGATTTGTCCTATCTACTTTTGTTTTTGTGTTGATTATGTAGTTTGGACTGTAACATCGACCTTCTTGGGTTTCTATGGTTTGACCACCATGAGAATACATTGCTTTGTCTTCTCCACCAATCTCTTACATTACTTAGCACTGATCAAGGAGACAGATGTGGGAGGTGGTACCTCTGGTACCCTATAGTGTTATGTTCCAAGAGTGAGGGTGATTCTTTAGGTTCGTGATTCATAGATGCCATGTTTCTCACACATGAATGACTGACCAAGGAGTACATCACAAACATCTAGATTGACCACATCACACAAGACTTCATCTTAGAAAGGTTTTATTGCATATGAAAGAAGACACTGATGGGTGACATGGAGGTCACTCCCTGGGCTCAACCATCCAATACTGTATGGATTTTGATGAGGCTTCATGGATAGATTCAAAATTTTCACAACATTAGCAGAGATTAAATTCTTTTGAATCCCACTATCAAGAATGAAATGCAAAGGCTTACCTTTTACCCATAATTTAGAGTGAAACAATCTTTCCTTGTCATCTAGCCTTTCCTCACGGGTCTGTGATGAAGTGATGATGGTGTTAGGCTCAACGTATATAATTTCTTCTTCATCCTCTTCAACTGTGGGTTAAGATAGAGTAGTAGATGTTGAGTATTGTGACTCAAAAAGTAGTGAATTGATGGCTTGACATTATTTTATGGAGCGAGTTTCAGTTTTATGGTAATCACACCATTTTCTATCCTTCCCCTTCTGGGGTTTGTTATCTTAAAAATCCTTTTACTTCTAATTTTGGCCTCGTGTTTGACCTTCCTTATCACTGTTCCATTTTGAGGGCTGACTCTTTGTATTCTTTCTGCCATGCTTCTACTCAATCTTCAATGTGAATTTGTATGCTTCATTGAGGGTTTCAAAATTGAAGAGTTCCATTTCCCCCTGTATGTACCATTGTATTCCACCATGATATTTGAGAGTCTTATGTTTCTCACTTTCTGGGATACCCAATCTTGCAGACAAAGAATGAAAAATATCTATGTAATCTTGAATAGATTAGTCCGTACCTTGGTGAAGTTGTTTCCACTACATGTACAGATCATCATATGCTCCAATGGGATAGTATTCTTCTTTCACCGCTTCCACAAAATCATGCCAAGTAGGCTCCACCTCAAGGCCAATGCCATCTATACTGAACCTCTTTTTGTACACTTCCCACCAATTTTTCATGGGCAATGATGCTTTCAAAAGAGCAAAAGTGATCTTTTCTCCATCGGTGAATTTGTTTATAGAGAAGTAGGAAGAAAATTGATCTAACCAATTTTATACTACATCAACATTGATTTTGCCTTCAAATTTAGGAATATCAAAATTCACCTAAACCTTGAATGATATTGGGGCACTAAAAGGACGTTCCATGGATGAGAAGCCAGGAAGTGTTTCTGAGGAGCCAAAATTTCCCATCAAGTGTTGTTGAAGTATTTGGGAAAATTGTTGTAGCATCTATGATTATTTCCATTTGAGGGCTTCATTCACCATTTCCTTAAAAGGATCAGATGTCTCAGTGTCATCTTCCATTTGAAGTCATTTGGAGTGAATAGGTGGATAGTTTGGAAACTCTATTGTTTTCCACCCAAGCTTCTTGTAGCCTAACCTCATCCTCGGTATCAGACACTCTCAAGACAAACCACTTTGATACCACTGATCCAAAACTTAGAAGTTTTAGTTGATAAATATTTCAAGGACACAAAAATAACATAGTAACAATTAATTTTCTGAGAAGAGATGTATTATTACTCAATATCACAATACAAATATATGCTTATCTCTGGGAAGAGATGTCTGATTTTCCATTTCAGGTTACATATTCATTTATACCTATTTTGAAAGTAGGGGGAGGATGTGAAAGGTCACCAATATCAAGGGATATTAATTTTTTTGACTTCCATGCTTTAAAATAATACAAAATTTGAGGAATTACTATTTTTAGAAACTTACTATTTTTAGACTGCACTACTAAAATTGAAATTTGGGGCACTTTTTTGGGTTTTAAGGGGTTAAAATTCAATAAATGGATCTCAATTCCATCTCATGGTGTTATCCTCATTCTTATCTTTCCAATGGTTTAAACGGTGAGTCAATTTGTGTCACAGTGCAGAAGTTATGGCTCCCAGAAGTTCTGTCATCAATTGGGTTGGAACCGTCACTCAAATTGTCATCTAAATTGCTGCCCAAATCAATATGTGGGATGCAATTATACATGATAAAAATAGTAATAAAGACATACAAAATAATTTTTAATTCAAACTTATGCTTTTTTATTATAAAAAAATATTATCTTGGTAACATAACTACCTACTATAATTGCATGTATAACTATCTATAAACAAAAATGGAAAATTTAATTTGTAGGTGGTTAGATGTTAGGTTCAATTCAAATAATAATGGAGTGGAACTTGGACATTTAAGGGAGAATTTAAAGACATAGTATGAACCAAAAATATGAGAGACCTTAACCAAACACTTATAAAATGACCATTAGTGTGAATTTTCAAAGTTTTAAAATTGCATCAATATTTTATGACTATATTTATATTTGCATAGTATGACTATAATTATGTTGGACCCCTTTTTGGTGATACCTATTGGACCATACCAACTTATCACATCTTGGTGCATGGTAGTATTTTTAAATGATTTCTCTTTTGAAACCATTAGTGCTAGATGGAACAATCTTCAAAGATCTTTCACCAATTGGTAGGTATTTTCCTAACACCCAAGTTTTTAGGGATATCCCTTTGAGTGCTTGCACATGGTGGTTGGAGATCATGGGTGTCATATTAGTGGAGCTAGTGGTATAATGACCCCTAATGATAGCTCAACACCTAGCATGCACCCATCCTACCTGGTAATAAAATTCCCCTCCACTTATAAAAATGAGCTTGAACCTAAAGAAGAAGAGATGATACATTAATACAATGAAGCTCTGTATGATTAGTTATAGGATTATACATGAATTCTAGTTTAAACCCAACATGAATATTTTGGAGAATCATGATGTATTTCCAAATCTCACCTATGAGCCACTAGGCATGTAGTAGTTTATAAAAGATGTTATACTCTATTTATTTCTATAAACTATACCTTGTTGATGAACTGTGACTTAATAGAAATAGTATTTCATATTTACTTGGGTGTTGGTCCATTTCATGTAGTGTACCTTTAAGGTATGGTTTTGACTTGGTTTTTATATAAGTAATGATATAATCTTCATTATTTAGTGTGTTGTGATAAAAGGTCTTTTCTAGGTCGCTAATGGCATTGTTGTGCCATATAATGACTTTAGCATACCTATAAAATTGACTAAGTGTCAAATCTAACATACACCAAGGCCGTAATACCCATACCTAGAGTGATAAATTAAAGAATGAACACTTGAGTATAAGTCATTCCCTTGACTTAGCTAAGTACTTGAATGACCCTTAACTCATTATCCCCATAGATTGCACCATTAAGAGCTATACCTAGCTAGGCATGAAATCATGCCAAAAGACTTGTGACCTTGAATAAGCTTGTACCTCTTGATATTATCCAAGATAACACGCTCCAATAATTTGCTTAAGCTTGATTTGTAAATGAATAAGTCATATTAAGACTAAGGTTGTGCCATGTTTCAAGTAGCCCAATGTGGGCCCCAGTCCCTTCACTATTGCACTTCAGGTGAGCACAAAAGGCTTGTGCCTTGTGTGAAATTGATGCCATCATAGTAATGAATTTAAATGTTATGCACCATAGATATTTAATATGCTTATACCTAGTTATATCAAGGATAAAACTGACCTAGATTGATTTATAAGTGCATGACTAAGCACATGAGACTTTTATAAACCATTTTGGTTCTATTGCCAGGGATCATGTTGAATTTTGTTACGAAAATGGTGCAATAGAGTGATGCTCTAAATTTAACTTGAGAACATAAAGAACTTGATAGATCAAGTGGAAGATATTTTTGCACAAAAGTATCCAACGTGTCAAGGACAGAATTCAAAAGAATGAGTAAAAACCTACTTGTATGATGCTCTATATGAGGTGTTATTTTGAGAACTACCTAAAAATGTGTACCAGGGGTTAGTTTCCTATATCAACTCTAGAAGATGAAGCTATGGCCAATGCTTCGAGTGGACAAAGGAGCACCTAGAAAGGCTTAAAATCTTGGATGATGTTTGGACATGCAGTGTAGATAAGTGGTGGAATGGCACATTAAACAACTACATGTTGAAATTCATAGTGTCAACCTTCTCTTACCCTGAAGAAGTAAATTATGAGTTATTTTTCAAACCAAAGGGAACATATATAAGAGGGATTAACATCAAACTGAAGAAATGACTGGTGGATTTTGGTATTGAAATTTATAAGAATAGAAGGCTAAAATCCTTGTGTATGGGAAAGCATAGAAGGTGATAAGGGGAAGTATAGGTGAGGCAAGATGGAAAGGGATGAGCAAATTGACACTTGAGAGCTTTGAAGGTAGAACTATAACAAGAGAAAGTGTAGATTGATTAAGGACTTAGAACTTAGAAGTGTTGAGAGGACCCATAATGAGTAGGAAGGGCATGGGGAAGGATCCCTTAAAATGTATAAATATGATGAAAGAGAGGAGGAAGAAAGAGATCGAGCTCAATAGTTGGGTGTAGAATACCTTGGGTTCCTACAAGATGTAGAAAATGATGATGCACCAAAAGCACCTACCCCATATGAACTTGAATCATAAGATCATGCACTAAATTCTCCAATAGAAGATAGAAGAATGATAATTGACCATGTTATCGACATTAAATTTGGTATATTTACAAATTTGAACCAATAATTTGTAATTGAATAAGTGATAACTTATGAAAAATTGAACCAAAATACCATGAAACTAGTTATCACCAACCTAAGAATCTAGAACACAAGTGTAATCATTCCCATTTAAAAGATATTAGCTACACTAACTAGGCAACAACTTGTAGGAAGTGGCTCAGTGCCACAAGTGAGAAGTATCACACTATCAAGCTTGATGATGCAACCTACACCAACAAGGTCAGTGCTTAACCTTTCAACTAGAGGCATTAGAGGACCACCTCCAAAATAGATGCCAGGGGGAAAACACCTTAGATTCTAGCACCATGCCCTTAGTATATTTATTACAAAATGGCAATGCACTTGCCTGAGTATCATAACATAGATAATGTCATGGATCATGTGCTTAATTTTTAACTTCAACAATGCATTCAGGTTATCACCTAATCATAATATAACGTAACTCAATTCATGACAACCTTACTGGATCATGCCCATACCTGGTATCAAAAATTTGATTTGAACCAGGCTATGGTTGATTATTATATTTAAGGAGGCTTTCTTGAAGGAGTTTGATATTCCTGAGTTTGAGAAACAAAGAATTACAATTCTCAAAGAAATCAACCAAGGGATATTCGAGAGTGTATACCTATATGACACATGATTTAAGAACCTCTTTTCTAAGATTCTATATGATATCCAACCCTCTAAACATACATAATGGTTTTTTGGGGCCTATTAGTACCTTTTAAGAGAGTGTTATCCATGAAGACCTTTATGGACCCCTAAAAAGTGATTGAAGCCATACTCTAAGCTAAGGTAGTAGGCAACATCAACTAAGATTAACCTATTTATGGAGGCACAAATCATGTCAGTGGCCTCTCAAATATAGAAATGATTGTTGGTTCAGTGTGTGATGCTCATAGCAGATTATGGTATATTGACTATGAGATGAAGGGGCATAACAAGAATAATTTCCCACAAATAAATGTTCACACCTTACTTATTAATTGTGAAGTTTATCATGGGCTACATGACTTTTGAAACTCTCCCCTATTATAGTGTGCTAGTCAAGTAAACACTATTATCTATTGTAAAATATGTGATGCCTATACTCATTCAATAGTGGATTATAGATTAATTGATGAGATGAACCAAAATATGGAGAGAGGTGTGTAGTAGGTAATGACCATAGTCGAAAGGGGGTATGAAGGCTATGGATAGCAAAACATTGGCTATGGGAATCAACAAGGTGTATGTGGGAAAGGTAGAGGACATAGTGGAGGAAGATTCCCACTATGATCATTTTATAAGTATGGGTTGATTGAGCATTATCAACATGACTTCCCCATGCACCTAATGTTTAGGTATTGTCAAGGATCACATGTGGTCAAGGATTGCTTAGAATTGTATAAAAATTTGACTCAAGGTTGGCTTGGTATAGATAAGGGTGACTCCATGGTTAGGCATGAGAAAAAAGAAGAGAAATGGTCTCTCAAGCTACAATAAACTTATAAGGAGCCACCTAAGGTGTAGACCATGACTCAAAGTGGGTTCACCACATAGTCACCTACTACACTGACAAAAGAAATATGCTTAGAATATGTTGAGTCAAGCTGAATCGAGTGCATAACTTGACCTGACCCAAAATATACACCCTAACCTAACCCAAAATTATAGATGAATGTCTTTCAATAAGCCATGAGTGTAATAAAAAATTTAGGGAGAGCTATAACTGGCTAGAGATATAGAGGCACATGCAAGCACCTTACATTAGAAGCAAGATAGCTAGGAGGCTAAAGTACAGGAGTTGATTGAGATCCTACACCTCCTACAATCTAAAGGGATGATTCCCCTAATAAAATACTTGGTTTTAGATCATGTAGGTAAGATACCAAAGGAAGAGGTTGTGCCTCAGATGATTAAATTTGTTTCACTACATATGGAGTGATCACATGAAGGCATACTTATAATGTAGATTATGACCAAGAACTACTCATAAATTTCACCATTGATGGATGGTCTATTTTTTAGGTCCTTGTAGACATGGGCATTAAGATTAACATTCTAACCAAAATTGCCTAGGAGAAGATGGGATGGCCACCCTTAAAGCCCTCCCCTCATATGTTGTTTATGGCCAAAAAAACTCAAGTGCAACCTGTCAGGATCCTGAAGGGTGCCATTATAGATATTATGGGCATCAAATTTTGATCCAAATTCAAGGTAATAAATTTGGTAGAGCATTATAACTATATAGTGTTTTTAGAAGTCCATGGTGCTGTGCCAACAACACAGACATACACTTCAAGAAGTGATACATGAATTTTGAAAAAAATAGAGAGAGGGTGGTGATCCCCCTATCAAGTGATCAAGGGCCTCTAGATGTGTAAATTGTTAATCTTGAAGATGAGATCAACCACATTTATAACATCATGATGTGGGGCATTAAAAATCTTAACCCAAGTGACCAAGGAGTACTCGAATGGGATGATGGACAATAAGCTTTTGATACAACTAATGTATCATACAAAAAATGGGTCAAACATACTTATGAAATTATTTGCTAAAGGTGCCACCTAATATGAGAAAATATGCCAAGGCCAACAAGAATAAGGTTGATCAGAGTTGATTACACTCAAAAGAAATGGGTTTCCCATGTCAAAAAGGCAAGAAAAAGGGTGTTTCAACTGAGTAAATGGAAGCTTGTAGTGCTCCCAAAATATGGAGGGATCCATCCTATAGATTACTTTGTCCATGAAAATGAATCATGCATTCTCAAGGAAATAGATAGAATGGCCACACTAGTACATACCCTAAAGAACACTACTGCTCGTTGGTGGTTAGTGCAAAGGACTAGATTTACAACATGGCAAGATGTGAAGGAAATAATATGCACTAGGTTTGGAAAGAGTAATGAGGACTTAGGCATACCTAATTACTTAGTCTATTATAAAATAATCATGCATGTGTGCTCATGTGAAGAAACCTAGACTGTCTACAGTGAGAATGTACCTAGAAACCTATGGGTGCATGCCTTCTACATGACTTTTAAAATATGGGATGAGTATGGTACATTGTAAATGAAATGTGTTGAGAGATAGTAGATTGGGAGGTACTTAAGGAGAGGTTTTTTCACACCTTCTTCTTCTCTTAATATAACTTAGAGCTACTAGAGCTAATGTGAGTCATTCACAAGGCAGTGTTTAAGGACATTACCATCCTATAAGAACACCTTAGAGAAATGTTAAGGGAAAAAGGACTAGTGATCCTAAATTTTAATAAATAAAATGAAATCAATAATGATTCCATTGAGGAAGATGATGAAACCTAGAAGAACACAATTGAAAGGCTTTAACAAGAATAAAAAATTGTGTGCCACATGGATGATAGTGCCTCGAATGAAGAATATATGACACATATTTGAATTGAAATAATGGAAGGGACCAATAAAGTTAAATAATATCATCAAGAGAAGAATGAAACCTATCATGTACTAGTTAAGACCACTAAAATAGACATGAATGTAGAAGGTGATCCAAAGGCTGCCACTATAGGTGCTTACTAGTCTAAGGAAGAGATGGTACAAATTATAGACCTCCTAAAGGAGTTTAAGGAATTATTCCTACATAGATATTGGGACATGAATGGTACCCACCATTCCCTTAGAAAAATTATCATAAAAATGGTGGATGGCATGAGGCTTGTCAAGAAGCACCTATATAGGATGAATCCCAATATCCATGCCAAGGTGAAAATAGAGATTGATGAAATGTTTGCTGCTAGCATCATCTAAATTGTACAAGAGTATGAATGGGTGATTTTAATGGTCATAAGTATGAAAAATGATGGGCACATATGAATCTACATTGACTATAGAATTTTGAATGTTTCCTATGTCACTGACCCATTCCTAACCTTGTTTATTGATGAGGTCTTAGATGGCATTATATGTTATGACATATATACTTTCACTGATGGTTTCTTGAGCTACCATCAGGTATAGATCGATGAGGAGGATAAGCTTAAGACAACCTTTACACCTAAATGGGGTTGTTTTGATTATAATGTGATTACCCTTAGACTCAAGAATACACTAGCCATATTCTCTAGAGTGGTATCACTGCTTTCAAAGACTTCATCCATAGGTTCCTCTAAGTCTATCTTGATGACTGGACTATGTATGGCCTTATAAAGGAATACTATGGCAATTTACACCTCATGTTTGAGATGTGCAAGTAGTTATAGATATCTTTAAACCTAAATAAGTGCATATTCACAACTCCATTTGGGACATTAGTCAAGCACATCATCTACAAGGATGTTTTGCTTGTTGACCCTATGAAGATAGCCATCATAATTCAGCTCTAAAATCCAATGCAAAAAAATGTTAATGCCTTTCTAGGCCATCGTGGCTACTACAAGAAGTTTATAGAGAGCTATGCAAAGATCATAGCACCTATGGAAGAGCTCTTATGGAATGATGGCCCATTCTATTTTGATAAGGAATAAAAGGAGGATTTTGAAACATTAAAGTTGATGTTGGCTAGCATGCTAATTCTATAATTTCCAAATTAGGCTACTCCTTTCCACCTCCATGTCAATGCTTTAGGCTCTACCATTAGTAGCATATTGGTAAAACCAAGTAAGGAAAATATTAACCATCCCATCCCATTCATAAGTAGGAAATTGATGTAAGAGGAACAAAATTATACCACCATCGAGTGTAAATCACTAGAAATGGTCCATGCCTTACAAAAATTTAGGAAATATCTATTGGTAACCACATTCATCTTTTTCACTAATCACGAGGTGCTCAAGTACCTCATGAACAAGCCTTTTTTACATGGGCACATATGTATATGGATAGTTCTACTCAAATAATTCTAATTCTCCATTATTCTTAAACCTAGAAACTAAAACTTGGGGCTAGACCATTTATGTTGCATCAATTCTAGTGATGCAACAACATTGATTGACGATGACATGTCAGACGTGTAGTTATGTAGAGTCTAGTACATCCCTAAAGACTTGTTGGAGATTTATACTTTCCTAAAATCTAAGTTTGTACCCTAGACCATGTGAAATAAAGAGAAGATGTAACTTGTTGTTCATTATATCCCCTTCCAACTCATTGAGGGGGAGCTATATAAACTAAGTAGATATGAAGTCCTACATTGGTGTGTTCTAGAACATGAAAGGGACTCCATATTATAAGAAGTGTATGAGGGAATCATATGAGGCCATTATAATAGAGATTTAATTCCATGTAAGATATATAAAGTTATGCTTGTGGTGGCCAAGCTTGTTCCAAGATGCAAGGAGTGCACCAAGGCATGTAACATATGCTAGTGCACCAGGAATCCCAACAACTAGGATGAGATACCTCTCATCCACATTATTTCCTAGGCACCATTTGAGAAATGGGCTATTTATTTTTTTGGACCAATAACTCCCATATCATGGTGCATTGGTGAAAGGTATATCTTGGCAGCTACTGATTATTTCATTAAGTGGGATGAGGTCATACTAACAAAAGACTACACAACCATGATAATTATGTGCTTTATCTAGGATAACATAATTAGTCAATATGGGTGCCCATTAATTATTAATAACAATAGGGGCACTCATTTCATCAATGATTTGGTGTGTATCCTCTTAACTAAATACATGGTGGCATGACACAAGACCAACCTATATCATCTATACACAAATGACACCATTGAAGCATTCAAAAATATCTTGAGAACATGCATAACAAATATATGTGACATTGGTCACAAGGATTTGGATAATTTCATTTAAGTGGTACTATGGGAATACCTCAAACATATAAGCACCTAAATAAAGCTATACCATTTCAATTAGTGTTTAGTGTTAAAGCCATTATCTTCATGAAATTCATGGTGCCATCCTCACACATTGCATAGATTGGTCACTTAGACAACCAAGAACATTTAGGCACAAGGTTGGAAGAGTTGGAGCACTTGGATGAAAATCATGCCCAAGTAAGATAGAGTCAGCAAATTGAAAAGTCTTGACAAAAGTTATGGTATGATAAGCACATCAAGTGCAAGGAGCTAACTGAAGGAGTATTGGTGTTGCTCTATGAATTGAAGTACCTTAAGCACCTAAGAAAATTATAAATAAAGTAAATGGTCCCCTACACCATCCACCACATATTAGAGATAAGTTCATGCAAGTTGTACATGTTATCCTATGAAATAATCCTAGGGCATTTAAATGGTAATTGATTAAAGCCATATTGACAATAAGATGGCTCTTGTGCCATAAGAACACCATATTATTGGTCACTAGTAAATTTGAGTTGAGATGACCAAAATATAGTTTGGCACAAGCCAAACTATTATTTTTATTTTATTTTTGTTCTTTATATTAAGTAAAGAGGTAATAAGTTGTACATGGTGGCCATAAGGACTTATCTACTGATACTTCATGTAAAATTTCAGCTAGGTGAGTTGAGTACTTATGATTAATAAGCACTTGAGGCTATACATCTAAGTGGTAGGACACATGAGACTAATTAGACTCAAAAAATAAGCACATAAAACTTCATTCAAAAGGTTCCAAATGACAGGTGATTCCAAGGCCGTATATGAACTACTCTGACATCTTATGCATAATTCCAATCTGGTGAGTCAATAACTTGCATCATCTAAGAACATGAGGTTAGACATCTAAGTGGTGGGTATATGAAACTCACCAAATTCAAGCCAAATATGCACAAGATCTATGTGCATAATTTTAACATTGCATGGCTTTTGGGGGCCCAATAAGGAACTACTTTGGTGCTTCTATTCATAATACTAGTCAGGTGAGTCGAGCCCATTTACTTTATAAGCACCTAGAGTTATATGCCTAAGTTTTTAGGCATGATAAAGTTAACAAAATTTGAATATTTGAGAAAAAAATGACAAAGTACATAATCACAAAGCTACCCTTCACATCATCGTTTGGAAGAGGCACATTAATTGATCATATGCTAGAGACCAAAAAATGAAGGTGAAGATGCTCAACATGATTGGGCATAAGAAAGAAGGTGAAGATGCTCAACACGGTTGGGTATAAGGAAGAAAGTGAAGACACACAATATAAAAGTGCATAAGAGAACAAGGACATAAGATTAAGCACTATAGGGATAGCATAAGGAATTTGTATGGGATAAGACATGCCAAGGTAAGATGAAGTGCAAGAAACTAGCCAAAATAGAGACACATGCTTAAAATGGAAGCACATATAAAAGAGGAAGTGGAACCAAGGAGGATAAATTACACACATGTGAGGTGTTACACCCAGATTTCCATAAGGGAGGTGAAGGTCATGCCAAGTGAACAAACATAGGAGAAGAATCATCTAAGATAGCTAGTGTTCACCTAGATTTGAGTGGGAAGTGACCATTTAGATTGAAAATCACTTCATTAAATAATATTTAGAGATAATTAAATTAAGTTATGGTGGAGGCACAAAGATATGCATTTAATATATTGATGATAAAGGATTTTCATGGGTTTTGCAAAAAAATTGCATTTTCAAAAAAACTTAGGCACTACCATGCCATAAAGCACCTATATTAATGATGGTAGATAAGGAAAGGGTATAAATTAGTAAGTGGCACACTTTATTAGGTTAGAAAGTTTAAATTAACTTAAGACTAAGAGTGAACCTAAGCAAAAAAATAGAGAGCCAATGTGCAAAAAACCTTATACCAATCAGAATTTCAGCATTTGTAGGCACTAAGAGTGAATGACTATGTACAAGGAAGGATAGCATTCATATTAAGTTTTATTTGGAAAAGTGTAGAGAGATGATCCTATAAAAATTAGGTAGGTAGCGAAAAGAGTGGATGCCTCGACTACCATTGAAGGTCAATAAAGCTCAAGAACTGAAGGAATAGTTATAGATCCCACAACTATAGAAGCACCACCACCATTCAAGGATTCAGTAAATCATACCTACTATGTTTCAACACCATTAGGTTCATGATGTTAAATAAATGGAAGAGATTGAGACCTGAGTTGATGTAATAGTACCCAAAATAGGTGCGTGTAACACCTAAAGTGGTAACTACAAAAATAGTGATGCAAAGAGTAGAAGCAGTGAGTGTGGCACATGTGGACACCAAGGTGCTCACCAAAATTCCTTATTAAGTAATTTAGTTCCATCTAAAATTCATATAAGGGATGATTGGTACTCTTTTCTACATGTGTACCATCTAAAAGAATATAATCACTACACATATAGTCATTTTCAAGACCTCATGTAGGATTAGACGATGGACATAGGGTGAAAGATGGTGCAAGGTGATGCCCTATTTGATGTCTTGATCTGATAAAAATTGATAGCTTCTGATGTGATTCAACTTTATGAGTTACCATAATTTGAGAAGCTAGAGGAGCTAGTTTAATTCCTATTCTCACATGTTCATGAGGATTGCATTTACTTCACAAGGAGGTGAATGAATATTTATACATAGTTAATAAAGAGAATAACTAGGATTTTAGACACCATTAGGGACATCCATCAGATGATGGATGATGATGAAGAGGTGTATCACATATCCTAGCTCCTAAAGTATTTCAAGGGGGTTTCACATTCCCAATCAAAGAGTGCAAAGACCTTGACATGAGGGTGGTGGTGTAAACTGTAAGCTCTAAGGTATGCCCATATATTCAATGAACTCATGTAACTAATGCATACCTTTGCATCACCTATCACATGGTGTAGGGCATATAATTCAATATTGACAAATTCATTGGTCATAAATTTATGAATAATGTGTAGGAGTGCCATAAGTCAAAAAGGACATTTAGGTGGGGATCCATCCTCATTCTCATTGTCATGGAATAGATTAGAGTTCTAGAGGGGGATGAAGACAACCTTTGGGTCCATCTAAAGTATAATGACTCACTAACACATAAGTATAAAGACTTAATGAACCCTCCCTCTTTCAACACCAAATATAAGACTTTCATCATGGATTTATGAAAGAATTACATAGAGGCCTTTAGGATAGAATGACATATCCCTCAGGGGCTCCCTCAAAGTATGTTCAAAATGATAACCTTTTCCATAATACATCACTATTATCTAGTGCACTTATTGCTGGTTGATGACAACATGTTAGGGTGGCTACCCATTCTTAGCAAGATACTTCAGGGATGCACTATTCCAGATCCCAAATGCAAAATAATTAGACATTCTAGTTAAGAAACTAGATGTGGAGAGGTACAAGAAGAGGTTTCAGTTTACTCATGTAGATAGGAAGGCCACTGAGGATGAAGAGGATGAATCAGATTGACCATATATCTACCTTTTTAATGAGGTAACCACACATGACCACATCCATAGATTATACTATGAGATGAACCCACATACGAAGGGCCTCAATGTCGAGCATAGTGAAGACCCTCCAATCCATATCGATGACAAATGAACTCTAGCACCAATAGAGAAGAAGAAGTCTCCCAAGAAGAAGAGATGGGAGACTTTGGAATGAATAGAGGAATGAACAAGGCTCAAGATCACCCCATAAGAAGAAGCCTCTCCTTCAGTCTCCACAAATAAGTATGTGTGATTCATGCCAAAGGCTTTCACTAGCACAAAGGAAAAAAAGAAGGGGAAGGTTCCTCTTATGGCACCCAAGATAAACTTATCTAACATAGAGAAGGAAGAGGAGGATGAGGAGATGGAGGAAGAAAGAATTTGAGAGGGGCATATATATATTGTTCTCAAGGAAGATGACACCTCTTCAATTAAATGAACCCCTTCTCCATGCCCTTAGACTAAATTGGAGATGTAAATATGGAGGAAACTCAGTCATAGTGATGATGATATGTAGAAGGAAATAGAGCTAAAGGAATGAAGAGAAGAAATGAAAAAGGTCAAAATGTGTAGGATAATCACAAGGTGTATGAGATGAAAGAAAGAAGGAATGAGGAAGAGGTGAAAATCCCAACAAGGTGACAGTGCATGAAGAAGCAATACCCTTAGTTTCACTAATTAAAGAAGATCTGAAGTGAAAATGGGAGGACATGGGCCTAGACCAAGAGCATATTGATGTAGCATTGTAGTTAAACTTTAAATGAGAGTTCATGAGGACTAAGGGCATCACCAAGATGAAATTTATCAAATAGAGGTCGAGGTGATAAAGGAAGAAGAGAAGAAATGTAAGGTCCAAGCCAAAAGAAGGAAGGCTAAGAAGAAAAAGGCTAAATAAGAAAAGGACAAGAGGAAAGAAATAAAAGAGAAGGAAACCTAGGCAAAAAGGGCTAGAATTAAGAAAGAGAGAGAATAAAATGTTGCCACTAGCATAGAACCTAGAAAGGATAAGGTAATCAAAGAGGTGCCTAGCACCCACCCCAACCTGTGTTAGAGGAAGCTACACAATAGGTGTGCCCTAGTTCTAAAGGGGTACCTAAAGACAAAGAAGGCAATGTTGGTGCCTCAAAAGAACAAAAGGAGAAGGTAGTAGAGACCCCACTAGGGAAAGAGGAGAGTAAGGCTAGAATAAAGGAGGTTTATGCCAAATAAACACAATGAGAAGAAGAATCAAACAAGGTGAAAAAGTCTGAGGAAGAACCCCTCCAAAAAAAAATGGCAAAACTAACACCTATGAAATAGAGGAGATGGACCAAGGGGAGAATTCTAATGAATAACCCCTTGAAGAAGAAGGAGGAGGAGAAGAAGAAAGCACCCATGCTAATAGTAAAGAGAAGGATCTAGTCAAAGAAGAGGAGTACGAGCCAAGCTAAGGGATTAAGTGTAGTGGGATTTAATTAAAGATAATTAATTATACATATTGGAATACATGCACCACAAAAATACCATGAACCTAATGCACTATCAAGTTTCTTGGGATCTCGATTGCTACATGGATGAACCTCATTTCTAGGTACCAAAGAAGGAAATTTGAAGCACCAAGAAACTAAAAGAAAAGCATGACTATCAACTTATAAATCTTAGGGATATAAATCTCATAAGGTCAGAAAACATACTCCTCAAGATGGCCTCATTAGTATCACACAATAACATCATCAATGATGTTCATGCCAACAAGTAGAAATAGATTGTGTAATAAGTAGAGGAACATTAAAGGTAATGAAGCTCAAACTCTAGCAGCTAGTCAAGCACATCAAAGAGGTGGAGCCATCTCTTTTGGATGGTATAGATACCTAAAAAATGAAAGAGGTTGATATTTTTTTTGTGTTAGTAGAAAAAATGCTCCCTTGGATGAAGTCAATGCTATAGGAACAAGAAGACCCTTGTGAAGCCATCAAAAGAGAGCAAAACAAAAATCTCGATATGATGGAAGACCTCTTTGCCAAAATAGAAGAGGGCATAGAAGAATTATATTCCATATTTTGTAATTTTGCCATTCTATATCATTCATCAATGTGTGCCTTCAAAAGGAAAAAGAGAAAAAAAATAATCTAATGAAGCATGCTTTCACTATGGGCAAGACTAAGTATGCACAAGTTATGGTGTAGGTTAACACCTTGAGTGTCAAGTTGAAAACCCAAGAACAAGACTTGGAAGCACTCTTATGTGCCTTTCAAATAAAGGCAAGTGAGAAAAGGGACATTTTAGATGATAGGGTGAGGAGAGCTAAGGAAGGACTAGAGGCCTTCAAAAAATAAATGAAGAGCACAAATGTACCTATACTCGAGGCTGCATTGACAAAAGTAGATAGAATTGATAAAAGAGATCAAGATCACCATTCAGGGATTCTAGAACTTCAAGGTAGAGCTATAACAGAGTGTGCTCAAATTTTGTGCAATAAAGGTGTTGAAAGACTAATTTGAGGTTGAACTATCAATTTTGTATGGGGTAATGTTGGGCCCCTTGTTGGTGATACCTAGTGGACCACTCCAAATTAGCACATCTTAGTTTGTGGTAGTCATTACAAATGATTACTCTTTCGAAACTATTAGCACCAACTAGAAGAATATTTGAATATCTTGCACTAGATGGAAGGAAATTACTTACCACCTAGGTTTTTAGGGGCATCCCTTTGCGTGTTTTCATATGGTGGTTTGAGAATATGGGTGTCAGATTAGTGGAGCCAATGGTATAATGACCCCCAATGATAGCTCAACACCTGACATGTTCCCATCCAACTTGGAAAGATTATTCCCCTATGCCTATAAAAATTATCTTAAACTTAAAGAAGAAGAGAGGAGATATTAATTCAGTGAAGCTCTACAAGATTAGTTCTAGGATTATACATGCATTATGGTATAAACCCAACATGAATAATTTAGAGAATCATGATGTATCACCCAAGATTTCTTATGATCTGCTTGGCATATAGTAGTATAAAAAAGATGTTATACTCTATTTATTTCTATAAACTATACTTTTTTGATGAACTATGACTTAATAAAAATGGTATTGCATATTTACTTGGGTGTTGGTCCATTTGATGTAGTGTAGCTTTAAGGTATGGTTGTAACTTGGTTTCTATATGAGTAATGATATAATCTTCATTATTGAGTGTGTTATGATGAAAGGTCTATTACAAATCACTAATGGCATCATTGTGACATAAAGTGACTTTGATATACCTATAAAATCAACTAAGTGTTGAAGCCAACATGAGTCAAGGCCCTAATACTCGTACATAGAGTGATAACTTAAAGAATGAGAACTTGAGTATAATCCATTCCCTTGACTCAGATAAGAACTTGAATGACCCTTAACTCACTATCCCCATAGCTTATACCATTAAGAGCTATACCTAGCCAGGCATGAAATCATGCCAAAAGACTTGTTCCCTTGAATAGGCTCACACCTCCTGATCTTATCCAAGATGGTACATGCCAACAGGTTGCCTAAGCTTGATTTACAAATGACTAAGTTCCCTTGAGACTAAGGTTGTACCATGTTTCAACTAGCCCAATATGGGCCCTGGTCCCTTCATTACTACACTTTGAGTGAGCACACAAGGCTTGTGCCTTGTGTGAAATTTATGTCAATGTAGTAGTGCATTTAAATTTTATGTGTCATAGACCTTTACTATGCTTGCATCTAGTTGTATCAAGGATATAACTAACTTGGATTGATTGCTAATCACATGACTAATCACATGAGCTAAACAAGGATACTTTATACAAAAAATTATATAAATCTAAAGTATATTATAATATTAATACATGTATCTCTTGTGATGTGTTTGGACATTGAATCTTCTTTGATTAGAGTATCCATAAATTTCCTTAGTCTTTTATGATAATGAAAGGAAACTTCAAAGAGGTAACTTGAGTAGGTGGTTTATTTATATTTATAACACTTCAAATGATAGATGTAACATGTTATAATAACATGGTTAGATTGTCTCATATTATAAAAGTATTTTTATTAGTCCTTATATGGGATAAGAATATTCTTATAGAATAAGATCATTTGTGATCACTTAGGGAATATGCATAGTCATTACACTTTATCCTAAGCATGTTGTTTGGAATTGTAATCTTTTAGATAGAGCCAATGGAACTTAAATGTAGTTAGGGTGAAATATATATATCCTTTATTATGCTTATATAGGTGTGCATAAGTTTATATGTATGTATAATTCAATGTGGGAATAGGTATTAATGATTAACAATTAGGTATTTCCTATAATGTGATAAACATATTTTAATTATTTTAAAACCATGTAAGATATAATCCAAATTTTTTATGTTAATACTAATGAAAATATATATTTAGTAAAAATGATTTATAATTATAATGTTTCCTTTATGTTACTAATATAGAGTATTTTTATGGAATATTTTTTGTTAACTCAAATAGTACTTTTATAACATGTATTCTTCATGTTAAAAAAGATATGCTATTTTGTATAAGTACACAGAATAAAAATTATGGGGTTGGGTTTTTAGTACTCATGTGTGTATTATGATTATTTTTAAGGGTTTCTTGATGAGTGTTATAGTATAATACTCAACACAAAAAATGTGGTGTAAGTTTAAAAAAAATACTTACTATATATTAATGTTTGTATAAGTGGTATTATTTTGTTATTTATGAAATTTAAAAAGTAAAGTGCTATAAAAATAAAGATAAATGATAATTGTTTTTTTTTTTAATATGGTATTATGTATAAAATATAAAATTTTCATCATGGTCAATTTTTAAGATAAAATATTCAAATTAATGTTTATTTATTTATGTCATCTTGTAACTCTATCTCAGACATCCATGAATGGATTTTTGTGGTGTATCATTGTGAAAAGGACTTGAGTGTGGAATGTAAATCAAACATATTTATGATAGATGATGTTAATTTGGAGATTGAGGTTATAAGGTAAGGTTTTTATATTTAAGTAAATTATTTAAGTCTTTTCATTTTTCTTAAATGTTGTAATATGTGTTATTTTCATTCTATAGATTATACACTATTCTCTATATAGGATTTGTTTTGTTGTGAAGTTTTTATATGTGTATAGTATGTTAATAGGACATGGTTACATAATATATATAGATTCCTAATTAAAAATAATATTATTAACAATTTTTTTGAATAATTATATGATATTTTACCTAAAAGAATTAAAGATGAAGACATCATATTCTTTTTTTATTTTATTCTTCAAGAATTTATATACCAAGAATAAATCCATAGAGTAATTCAATAGAATTTGGTCATGTGATAATTTAAGAGTGTTGTTTTTTGTTCCATACTTAACACTCTAATATTTGATTGAATTTCCAAAAATATTTATTTCTCCAATTATATGCAAGGTTGCTCACTATATTGCATTTGAAATCCAGATATGTGGGATAAGGTATTCCATTTTATTATCCATGTCAATAAAGAAAGGAATTATGCAATTGAGTCTTAACATTCCTTCATTAGATATTGTTTTTGGTATCAAAGTGAGAATAAGTATTAAATTGGATTAGGAAGTGTGGGGCTTATTAAATAAGGTGGATCCTTACTAAAACCTATAGAAGAAGAACTTGAGGGATTATGTTTTTTTATAAACATGAAAAGAGAGACCCTTTTTAGAACTTAAATGAATAAATAATTGTAGATACAAAATTAGAACTATAAGGAGGATGAAGACACAAATTAAATATTTTGGGTCATTTAATATAATTATATTAATACAACATACATGATATAAATACAAGATTGGATAGATTTAAGTTATGTAATTATACATGGGTAAGGAAACAAAACACTTGTGAGTATGTGTTAAAGGTTGTAAAATTAATTATAAATAATATTGAAGGAGATTATTTAATTGAAATAATAAATATGAACTCTAACATTAATATTGATATTTATTTAGATTCATGTTCTAGTGGATATGTGGATGTTGTCAACATTGATGAGGTGGATGTTAGAGACCTTGATTTTGAGGCCATTAGGAAATTTAATATTATTGACATTGATGCTTTTGGTGAGGGTGGTAGTGAAATATATGTTCATGGTAGATTAAATTTATAATAGGTTTTCATTTTATATGATTTTTATGGGGTTTATAGAGATGAGAGTGATGACAGTGCACTAGGTCTTGAATTCACTAGCCTAGACAAAGATGTCTTCTAGCATTCTGAGGTTTATATTTATTGATATGATACATATAATTTTTGAAGATATTTTACATATTTTTTATATACACTTTAATGGAAATTATACATCAAGGGCTTATCCTTCTTCTCAAAAAATAGGAAACCCCCATGAGAAGTAAGGAGATTCACTTGATGGAAAGTAGTAAAAATGAAACCTCTAAAAAAGGCCTCTTTGTGGGGGGAAAATAAGTGACACCTCTACTTCCATCCACTTGAACCCATGGGAGGAAGGGAAGAAGGAAAATATAAAGTATCATGACCCTTCTCCCTCTTAGAAGAGACTTAACAAGAAGGCTAGTAGGAGCTTCCAATTCTAACAAGATATTGAGAACCCTAACTTCAAGATTAATGAACTCAAGGAAACCAAAGTTTGGAGAGATAAGGACACTATAAAAATTCTTAAGGGAATTAGATAGAGATTATCAAGGCTTCATTAAATCCTATAGAGATTAGATAGATAGATTGTTACTTACACGGATCGATGGAATAAGCTGAAACAAAAAACTAATGACATAAGGGAGGGGAGAGGGGACTAGAAAATGATAGGCAGGGGAAATATCATGGGAACAAAAAAAGGAAATAAGGTAAGTACTAACACCATGGGGGATCATATTAACAAGAGAGATAAAATCATAGGTACAAAAAGATAGAGAAATAAATCAATGGGATGTCAAAAGCCTAAAATAAGAGGATTGAGTAATAGTGTGAAGAACCTAGGGGGAAGTAGTAGAGAGGAAAACCAATTGGAAGAAATTTAACTAATGATTATGTCTAGTTAGTTGGTTATATTTCTTATTTTTCTAAACTTTTTCTGAAGGACTATGTATTTCAAGCCATGTGGGCCTTGTTTCATTATCTATATTGTACTGAACTATGGCTTTCAGGTCTTTGTAAAACCTGAGCTTAACTTATCAAATAAAAAAAATTGCTTTCTTTGAAAAAAAGAGGTAAAAAATAGATGAAAAGTGAATACATAAGTGCATATGGAATATAAAACAACTAAATACCAATAAATATATAACTATTAACATAAAACTAGTAGTTAAAATGCTTCTTTTCTTCTTAATGGCCTATAAAAATATGAACATTCAATGTAAAACATTAACTAACTCTAATACCATATTAGGATTTATCCCAAGACCAAAGATTAACTTTTAGAAAACATAAAATAAGGAATGTAAATGACACAATATTACTTGATATTAAGCATAGAAGAAAGGCAAGAGAAAGTTATTTGTCAAGTGGGATCTGATAAAGAGAGAAAAATACCAAATTTATTAGAAGGCATGAAAATAATTGATATTAAAGTACAATCTATAATAGAAGCTAAGAGAAAAAGAAATAATTATGACATTAAGCCATGAACAAGAATCTCAAGATAGACTAGTGCAAGTGTGAAGAATGAGAGAGTAGATATCAATATATGTAGATAGAGGAATGAACATAGAATTGAAAAGAATCCCATCATGACTTACACAACCTTACTAATGTGTTCCAAATGTCCTTAATCCCCATGAGGTGAATAGGATGTGTGTGATAGGTTTTTAGGGAGCTAATTATGTAAGAAACTCCAATATTCCATATAAAAGGATAAAATAGGTGTGATACATCATAAATATAATAAAAAGTGAATTTATGATAATAATAAATGTACACCTAAAATATATACTTAGGATAAGCTAAACTAGCCTAAAGTGAACCCAAATAAGATTAATCTCTAATAGATAATGTGATAGCATATTTTTAGAGAGTAATCTATAAGTATCCTATCTATAGGAATTTGAGGTTGTATCATCTCTACAAAAATGGACACTAAAAGCTCCCCATGTACTTTGTCAAGAAGAGAAAGAAATTCATCTTGAGTAACACAATAGAGTAGGGTACCTTTAGAATTATGATAATAAAGATGTTATTTATAATTAAATCCTTTCAATATTATTTTTAGAGTCCAATATTTTCATGATAGTCAACCTCTAGAGGATAAGTATGATGTTCAATGAACTAGATGATGTATTTGTACTATTGGATCTATCAAGTAGTGACAACCTCAATGTGGAAAATAATATAATTTTTTGGATGTACCTACTAAGAGGGGGGTGTGAATCAGTAAAACAACAATGATTTCATTTTCAATCCACTTAAAATTCATTCATTATCATTCATGAATCATCACAATAAAGCATGAGTAACTAAAATATCATTAAAGCAAAAAGATCACATACAAAGGAAGTATGAACACAACCATGACACATCTTCTATGTGGTAGACTTGTTGGTGTAGGCCTTTTTCCCACTAGGTTTTACCTACATCATTGTATTATAATTCATAGGTATCTATAGGTCATTTGGGTTACTTGGAAAGATTAGTCTCACATCAATTGAAATGTGTGGTATCTTTCTCTCTCTAGCCTATATATTCATTTCTCTCCCTTTGTATTCATTAATTCAGGATGATATTGGGTATTTCATTATTTGCTCTCATTCCTTTACAATATTCTTTTGTGCATGATTTCATTTACTATCAGCTTCATTGTGATTTGCACTTGCTTGACTCATGAGATCACTCCATCATATGCATTCATTGATCTAGTGATCCTATCTACAACTATTTTATGGTATCATAACACCAATCCATGTTCACGATTATCTAGTTGGTTAGTTATTTGTTATTATTTTTTATGAAATCCTAACATTTGATATTGTATTATCATAGGAATTGTTGAGAAAAATATTTAGATCTGTCAGAGTTCTTATCTTTGGTGGAGTCATTTTTTAGATCTGGTTCATTGGCATCCATTATCACTTTTTTATGGCTTCTTTGTGACTACGTGGAGGTCTAGTTTGGCATACTCGTGGCATGAAGATTCTTTAGGCATTTGAACAAATTTATATTTATATTTTTTGACTGATCCAAAAAGTTTTTTTGTTGATACAAGGCATTTTTTGCTGATCTAAGGTATTTTTAGCTAATTTGAGGGTTTTATAACATCAAAAATCATGTTTTTTTAAATTCTAGTAACCATTTTTTTACTTGTAATAGGGTTACACAACTTGGATTTTTTATTTGCACAACATGCTTATTGGTTTCATTGACTTGATTCCAAAACATGGCTTTTGGTTGAATAAACAACCTATTTGAACAACCTTTGCTATTTTATCCAAGATCATGGCCTAGTTCATAGCTTTTATATTGGTATATGCATATTTGGTGGTTCTTAAAACTACCCTCCTTCACAGACTCCTCCAAAAGTAACATTCAATCTGAAGTTCCTATATCTCCCTTAGAATTGTGATTTATCTTCCAAAGGTAGTACCTAAGGTCATATTTTAGACTTGCATGGGTATTTTGATCTATGTGGCATTGATATATGTTTGGACTGAGGTGATATTCCTTTTTTTGCTACACCTATTCTAATTGATTTTTCCCATTCAGATCTGTAAACTGCCATTTACTTAGAGAGTAGGCTATAAGGACTTTCAATGGAATCTTAGATGAAAGGCCTTTTTTTTATGACATGAATGTTAAAATTCTAATATGAGTTCCTCCCATGGTGGTGCCCATTATTTTTTTGCAAAAATAGACCTGTGAGTTTGAATGGCAACTTGAGTTTTTTGTTTAAACCCTCTAATTTTTAGATCCATTCACCTATTTTGATGGCTTGCACTTGTTATTTATTGATCAAAACCATGGCCTATGCCCCTTCCATGTCACCTTGAATTTGGTTTTCCTATTATATTATCACTGATCTTATTTGCATCACTATTCCACTATGGTAGTGTACACCTAAATCTGATCAGTGCATGCACATTGATAATGACATGCAACTTCTCCAATTCTTTCAAAATCACATGGTAGTGCCTCCAAGTCTCTTTCCAATAGTGATGCAAATGTTAAAAACCTAATAGTGCCCTAAAATATTAAAAACTAAAGCATGCTTTAATTTTATTTGAAATATATTTTTGTTTTTAATTAAACACTTTCAAAGTATGTGATTTTCATTAAATTACATGTAGGGGTGTATGGGCAAACTAGTTTTTCTTTTTAGGTGGCTTGAGGAATATCATGATTTTGTGCCAGTTTTAATGAGTGGTTAGAAGGCATATTTTATCTCACTCAAAGGTACTTTTTTTAAATTTCAAGTGCAATTTTTTAGTCAATAGGCCTATTTATAGGAAATTATATTATTAATATCTTGCAATGCATTGGGATAATTTGCCTTGTAAAATGTAATACTTTATAAAGTGAAAAAATTTGGGGGTGTCACTACTGATTATCTTGGGGAGGTTATTGTGGGCCGTATATTCCCTCTTGTGTGCACATTTAATTTTTCATAACTGTTACATATGCCCATTGAGTGACTACTTTCACAAATTGCTCATATGTTCCTAGATGCATTGTCAATAGAGCTTGATGTTCATTTGAGCATCCATTATCACTTATGCATAGATTACACTTAATTTATTGGACTCATTTTTGATGTAGTTCAATTTTCATCTCTAGAGCATGCACTATTACTCTAGATGAGGATATTTATTTCATCTCCAATGATCCTTATTGGGAAGGATAACTATGCTTTATGACATGCTTACATAGAACACTTGCTCACACATAAGAATCATATTCCATTCCTATATGGGCAAAATCTTGCACCCACTGATCCTATTCAATTTAATAAGTGGGATAATACTTGTGACAAGGTTTTTTCCACTTTGTTACTACATTTTTCCATGGATCTTCATTACCATGTGGAACATATAGAGTGTCTATGAATTATTTGGAGCATAATACAAAGTATTTTAAGTGATCTTGTTGATATTTATGTCACACCTCCTCCTCCACTTCTTATTGTCTCTTTCGAGGTTGTACTCTCACCTCTTGTTTCTATTTCTTTTGATGATACATCCATGGTGGATAGTTCTCTTCCTTATATTGAGCCCCCACTATAAGACAAGATTCTGCTAGACCTTAGTTGTATCATTTCATATTCTACATCCATTCTTGTGTAGATTGTTGCTCTTTTAGAGCCTTCACAGACTTGCATTTTAGAGGATTTTACTAATTTTAGTGAGAGTATACACATTGAGAGTAGTTATGAATCATATCTTCCTATAGATATTCATCTTTCATATCTGAGTGCTTCATTTATAGACTAGTCTTTAGTTTCAATAGTTATTGATATTTTCTCTCTTCCTATGGACATTATTTTAGTGAATGTTCCATGTCTATATTCTTCTATGGATGTTCTCTCTCCTTCATTGCATGCTTATTCATTGACATCTTCTACAGTTAGTCTTGTGATATTTGATCAGACTTTGGCACATTTGATCACTAAAAAGGAGACATTTGAGCATTTTATAGAGATCTACATCATGATTCCTACATGCATTCCACTTGAGTGGGAATACAACATTTTGATAGCTCATGGTTTCTTTATTCCAAAAGGAAGAGATAACATTTGTTGTAGAGGGACCTAATACATCATTCATCATGCAAAATTATATGCAGACCTTGTCTCTTTTCTTTGTAGAGGCACACATACTTCATATTTTATATGATATTGGGATCATTTTAGTGTATATAAAATGGATGTGAAGAGTGAATTTCTTCATGGAAATCTTGAGGAAGATATCTACATGGAGTAGCCACCTAGTTTTTTTTGGGATTCTTCTTTAGTGTGTAGACTTAGGAAATCCATTTATGGCCTTAAAGAGGCTCCTTGGGCCTGGTATGCCAAAATGGATTCCTTACTTCTTAATTCAAGTTTCATTAGATGCCACTCAGACCCCAGTTGTATTGCATTAGGATGATTCATTTTTGATACTAGTTTTGTATGTTGATGACATTTTGATCACATGGATTTATTCTTTGACTATCTCACTAGTGAAGAAAACTCTTCAGGATAGATTCACCATGACTAAATTGGGCCTAACACACTACTTCTTTGGCATTGAGATCTCTCAAATAGATTCAAGGATTTCACTTTCATAGGCCAAGTATTCTCTTGATCTATTGGCATGATTTCATATGGCTTATTGTAAATCATCTCTTACTCCATTCCTATCTGGAGTCAAGCTTGAGGAAGATTTGTTCAATTCATTGGTTGATGCTACCTTGTATTAATAACTTGTTGGCAACCTTATTTATCTGACTCACACTAGACTCGACATCTCTTATGTTATTGGAATTATTTTGAGATTCATGCAAGAACCCCATGAGCTACACTAGAAAGTAGTTAAGAGGATCTTGCACTACATTTAGGGTTCACATAGGTATGGGATACACTATACAGTTGGTTTAGATTTTAAATTGGTTAAATATATAGACTCAGATTGGGTTGGTGACATTAAGAGTCATAAGTCCTCTTTAGGTTAAAATTTCTCATTGGGTTTTGGCCCCATCAATTGGTAGAGTAAGAATTAGAATGATATTGCTTTATCTTCCATAGAGGTAGAGTACATGGGACTTATTAATGTAACTACTAAGTCTATTTGGATTCAAGGGATTCTTTTTGAGCTTGGTATCTAGATCAATAAGCCTATAGTCATATTTTGTAACAACTAGAGCACCATTCAAATTAGTAGGAATTTAGACCTTCATCAGAGGACCAAACACATCAAGATTCACATGTACTTCATTCAAGATTTGATTCATGAATAGGTCATCTAATGAGTAATTTTCCAATATTCAGAGTAAGTTATTGATATCTTCAGTAAACCCTTTATTGAGAGCAAGTTCATTCATTTATGAGATCTTCTTGGGGTGTAGTCTACTTTGACAACTTCACCATCTTCATGGGGGCTTCTAGCCTCTTCACTTCTTCTATGTATCTCTTTTTATGGGGATATTTTCCTATGAGTTTTATCCTTTTCTCTACTTTATGAGAGATTGTTTTGTACATGGGTAACTTATTAGGCCTTGTTGTCAGGTCCCATTGTCTGTATCATCACCCACCTAAATTGCACTTATAGGGGGTATTGGTGTAGGCCTTTTTCCCACTTAGTTTTTCATACATGGTTTTATTATTTTTCTTAGGGATATAGAGTTAATTTATGTTACTTGGAAAGATTAGTCCCACATTCAATGAAATGTGTGGTATCTTTCTCTCTCTAACATATATATACACCACTCTCCCTTTGTATTCATTAATTCAAGATGATATATAGTATTTAATTATTTGTTATCACTCATTTGAAATATTATTCTATGAATGATTTAATTTACTAATATATTTATTTTGATGTACACTTTCTTGACTTGTGAGATCACTCTATCATGTGCATTCGTTAATTCGATGATCTTGGCTACAACTATTTTAAAAACCTCAAGGGGGATAAAACCCAATGAAACTTATAATATGGATTGTATTCCTATAATGAAAATATCCTAATTTAAACCAACATAAATTGATCAAATATCACCCACCCCTTAATTTAGTCAAGCACCCACTTGACGTTTAACTAGCTCCAACTAGTAAGGAGGCTATAACCCCCTAGGAAACCAAGAATCAACTCAGATACCTTTGAAATTTTATCACATTGAAAAATTATTGATTTATCTTAAAATTTTGATGACCCACATTTATTTCAATTTTCACCCTTCACTCTTACTCAAACAAACTCTAGGGATCACATGCTCAATTAGCCTCTTCTATGATCATTAGGTCTAATGACTTGTATGTCCACCTATATCAACTTGGTCAGATAAGAATGAATAATTATCTTGACACTTTGATTTTATTTAATGATATTTACCTTATATTTCAAAGTTTATCTCCTTCACTTAGCTCTACATTTTTCCCACACGCACAAATAAGCCAATTAGGCTTTATACTTATACCACTCTCTTAGTTTAACCCATCTTGGTTGACAAAGATGATTAACCCAACTAGATCACATTAAAAATAGGTTCATACATATGTTACATATGATAACAACACACTTCATAGGTTTTTCATTACCTCATTATCCCAAAACCTCCATTAGGCCTTAATGAGACCTAAAGCAATTTAGGCCTACACAAGCACACATTATCACTTTAGCTTATTAATCCATATTTACCTTCCATAAAAACTTAAAATACTTAATAAATTAAAAAAAAATACCCTTTATTAATCCCAAAAATGTTTATATCACCTGGAACTCAAACTCACACCTTGAACCTAGCAATTAGGTCTCCTTGCTCTTTAGGCCTTCATACATAGAAAGCACTATCTCAAGAAACTGAAGCACACAGATGATTTTATCAAACAATAAAATGAGTAATTTGAATTAATAGGTCATTGTTGACCCAAAAAAATCACTAAATTTAATTTCCAACATCACACAAGCCAACAGGCTTCAAACCACCTCTCTCAAAATGACCACTCAAACTAGTCACATAGTCAAAATACAATCAAAGAATTTTGACTCTCCAAACCTAAATATGGGAAAAATAAGACCTCCAATTCCTTATAATAAAAATTTTATACTTATATAAAATTTAAATACTCATTTTTTTATTCAAATCTTGATAGAACACCTTTAACTTGCCTCTTTAAGATGGTCACTCAAACTACCAGTGCATCCAAAAACATAGTCAAGAATTTTTAGGCCAAAATCACACTTTTTACAAAAAAATATGACAAAAAAACACATGTGAAGACACCTCATGACCTCAAGGTCATCATACATATAATTAGGTTCTTCAACTCAACCTCAATGACCTCAAAACCTTATTTGTAAGAAGCTCACTTAGAGCCACCAAACACTACCAATAACCAATCAACAAACTTTGACTTTATACAATAGTATAGGCACAAAAATTATCTCTCAATACATAAAGGTTGTCTTAAAACATAATTATAACACCTTAAAATACTAATATAATATTCTCTAATGATAATTTTACTCTTGTAAACCATTCTCACTATCTTGGGTTCCATTGTCTTATCTTACATAGACTGGTCACTTTGTGAGCTCCTTCTAGCTAGTTTATGGACACCATAAAAACTTACCAACCAATGGAACATATGGAATATGTATTAAAAAAATACCCCAAGTCATTGTATCTAACCCTAATCACCTAAAATAATTTCCTAAAATACATATTCAGTTTGATTGTATTTCGTCACTATTTCCACTATCTAGAAGAATAACGAAAGGACAAATTTATTGCACAAGGTTATTGACATATAAAACATATATTTCCAAGAAAATTATATGGTCCTCAATATCAAGTATTGACCTTAAATATCTAATGACTTGTATGTGTTGACTAAGTCAACCCTTCATGTAGCACCAAAATCTTTAGAAATAAGCTCTTTTATATACCTTCTGCATATTGTCCTTACACACCAATACTACTTGGAGATTACTAGAGGATTAATTTACACCTTCAAATAATAAAAATTTGTCAAACAATCCATTATTGGTACTTTCTATCAAGTTATTTCCAATAAATCTAGTGTGAGGGTTTATAAGAGGGTTTTAACCAATTTACATTCTTAATAAATGTTCATAAAATTTTGAAACTAAGACAACTAAAAAATGCAAAAGGATTAGGTCACCATGACAACTCTACATGTGCCAGTGAACATCACAAACTTCTTCTTGGGTTTGGAAACCTCCAATTTGAATGTATATAATACTTTCAAACATACTTTCCTATTTTTTCTTCATCTTTAGGACCTAAAACTTGGTCAACACCTTTGAAAAAACCTACCAAAACTCATTACATGATTACATGAGCTTTTTTACTTTAAAATATCAACTTGACTCTTCATTTGGACCTTACTAGGTTATTATGCACATTAGGTCTAGGACTTCAACTCAAAATTAGATATAGAAAGCACTTGGATCCTTCTTATAACGATCTCAACACCTTAAGAACATGTCATATATATTCATTCCAAGATCCATATCTTCCTACCTTCTTATCCCTATCCTTAACATACTCAAAATACTAGGCTACCAATCTTATTCCACCATACAAGGCTATCAACCTTATGCCAACACATTGTTCACATACTTATCTTCTTTCCTTGACCTTGATTAGCCTTCTTTGAAATTAATGACACTAATCATACTATGATATCACCACTTTACCATTAACTTTGACATCAATGCACACATGACATTATCCTTTGACATCAATGACAACACACTTGACAATAATCTCCCCCTTTATCATTGCTGGTAACCTCTTCTTTTCCTTCTCCCCCTTTGCCATTAATGAAAAAGTAGACATATGCTCCTCTCAAGTTCATATATATAGTATTTTGATCTTAAGACCTGACCTCTTACATAGCTCCCCCTTTGTTCATGCATAGAGATATAATACCTTATCAAAACACATGACTTGGTTTTATCAAGTCATCATATAGATATTATTGAGTTCACATCTATATCAAACATATCCATGTCTCCATCATGACTGGAACATATCAAATATGCTCCCCATCACATCATGAATAACTCTTCAAGCATCTCAAAATCTATAATTTTTCTCCCCTAACTCCATGCTCCATCTAAAAAATTCATCTTCAGGGAATAAATAACATGATCATAATCAATACATGATCCTAGGATCATCCTTATTCTCACTAAGCATCTCATCTTCATGATAACACCAATATAACAACACATTCCTTCATGGACACTTCTGTAGACTTCTCTTCAAGATCACGAGAACCTTATGATGCTATAGGATAATGATCACTATCAAATTTTCATGAACAACCTTAGAGAATATATAACATTTCAACTCATTTTTAGAACAACATATCTGATCTCTCCAAGAAACCACAACAGTCATTAATCTTTCATGGATTAGAACTTATGGAAACACAGTCATACAAGTTTGTGAGTATAGACTTCACTAAAACAAACCTTTTTTCATAACCTATATTATTTATAATCTTCAAACAAGACAAAATTAATAGGTTTATAATCACTTAGTGATTCTCAGTTCATTCTTCCTCTCATAGAATCATTCACTTCTTATCAAAGTATAATAGGCATCTTTGTTTGTCAATTTTCATCAAAATCCATTCTATTATTTTTCATATTGCATTTTACATCCATTATTGAGCCAAAAATACCAACTCACATAGATGAGAACAAATTCCATAAGTTCCTTACAACATTAACCACTCACATTCATGCTTTATAATCCATGAATACTCAAAACTCTACCAAACACCCTTATGGATAATGTGTAGTCAATAGTAGGTCTGAGAGACCTTATTCATTTTGAAAAACCTCTGATATACTTTGATATATTTAGATATGCAAATAGAAGCTCAAAAATATGTTAGCATCATTATTAGATCACCTCTATTCCTTATAACATATGCACAACATCTCTTGACCATAATGTCATTGGTCTTAAAAGACCAATCTTCAACTTTCATACCCCTCCTCAAAACTTGACAACTAAGACCTCCATCATGCATTTAAACAAGTATCACAAGCATGAAAAACACTATAGGAATAATTGAATATTATATATCAAAATGTCACTTAGATTTATATAACAAATTGATTCATTAGCATCATGAACACACACCCTAGGGTTTAAAGACACCACACCCTTATATCATTATCTTAACTATTTTGAGTTTGATCTTCAATTCAAGCAACAAATTGATCATACAGAGAGAATATAAATATATCTCATGACCTTGAGGTCATATCCAAATACTTATATAAATCACCTCAAGTGAAAAAATTTACTAAACAACTCACTTATCAACCTCTATCTATTAAAGACAAGATTCTTCAAGAATAGTGTACTATGAATTGTTTCTTACTCAAAAGAGCACTTCTAGATCACTCTTAAGGCATGAAGAAATGATATACTAATAAATCAACAATAATTAATGATTTTTAACAACCAAAATAAAATAAAATGACAATTTCTAATCCCTTATTACTCTTCTTAGGTTTACTAGGAGAAAACCCAGTCAATTATAGTCAACTTTCACCCATATTTATTGCACCTATATGAATGGACAAACCTTCTAATAACTTTAGGGGACCTCTTCATTGACTCCAATTTAACTTCTATTCTTACCTCATCTTGATTTTAATTCATCCATAGATGATATAAACCATTATTTTTAAATTGGTTTCCTTTGCTAAATTTCAAATTTCAAATTCCAACAATCATATTTCATACAAAATTGACTATGGAAAACTAGGAAAATTATCTAGGAGACCAACTTTGAACCAACATATCTTTTGATAGAAATTAATTAAATAAATAAAAATTGAACCACATTATATAATATCATAGGTAATTACATCCATATATTAAACTTCTCCTAAGACCTTCATATGTGCCAAAGGTGATGTCATCAATCTGCTCACTCAAGCTGATTTGGCAAGTAGACTAGAATGAACCAGTCAAGCACAAGCACTCCAAAATATTATTATCACCTCAAAAATTATACCAAACACTTATTAAACCCCATATGGACTCTTAATAAATAAAAAATCATCATAAAAATTATCTATCATCTCAAAGACATGTACTACTATCATACATTCACAAGAGATCCTCTTGACCTTCTTTCATGTTATCACTAAAATTTTTACATGCTTCCTCAGACTAAAAAAATTTATCCATGAAGCCTAGAGAGATACATCCTTACTTCACAATTTACTATAAAAATTTGAAGCTAGTACATACCCACATCTCCTCTCTTACCTCCTTAAGACTCATGTACTTGGTAAACTGATTAGCTTCCCCTGAGACCTCTTGTGCTTGTCAACTATCTTTGGCATATAGTAATTTTGTCTTGAATTCATATATACCATAGAAAAAAAAACATATTGAGCCTTAAAATAATAACTCTTAATTTCCTTAGGCCTCCAAATCCAAGTTTGACCTCTTCCTTGCATTCTAGGAACTCTATGTACCTTCTTCTGATTTGAGAACTTATTTCTACAATATCTTGTAATATGACCAATTTGATGACAAATAAAACAAAAAACATCATTCATAAATTTTTCTTGATGATGAATATGAATTCCATTTGAATTATTTATTCTCCTCATATAGTATTTTGTCCTATGACCAATAACAATGGCTATTAAAAGACTTGGCATACATGAAAGCACTTAGTTACCTAATGGACTTCTTCACTTTGCTCTTGACCTGATTTCATTTGTCACATTATTTATATAAATTTCTCATCTTGACAATGATATTCTCATGCTTATCCTTTACAGAAACCAACTCTACCTTCATTTGGTTACATTCTTCTTATTTTGACCATAAACTTGCATTGGAAATCTCCACATGTTCTTTAAGACCTAGAATAGTCAATTTATCTTCTTTGACTATTTCACTTATTATCTCAAACTTGGTTTGAAGATGACTCACCTTATTTTCATGTTACATAAAATACTTAACCTATTCTCTAAGGTTCTTAACCATTGTCCTCTACTCCTAATTCTATTTTCTCAATTGCTTAGTCATCTTAAGCTACATAGGATCACCTTCAAGATGTTAAGTTTCCTCCAAAGGACCTACTCTGATACTAATTATTATAAGTAGATATTTAGATGGGGGAGTGAATCATTAGAAAAAAAAATTATTTCATTTTAAATCCACTTAAAAATAACTTAGTATCATTTATGAATCATCACAAATAAAGCATGAGCAACTAAACTATCATCAAAGTAAAGAGATCACATACAAAGCAAGTATGAACACAACCATGACACATCATCTATGTGGGAAACCCTCAAGGGGGATAAAACCCACTAAACCCTAAAATATGGAATACAATACTATAATTAAAATATCCAAATTTATACCAACACCAATTGATCAAGAAGGACCCACCCCTTAATAGAGTCAAGTACCCACTTGACCTTTAACTAGCTCTAACTAGCAAGGAGGCTACAAATCCCTAGGAAACTAAGAACTAAATCAGATACCTTTAAAATGTAATCATTTTTAAAACCTATTTATTTATATTTAAATTCTTATGACCTCATTTTATTTCAATCTTCACCCTTCACTCTTACTCAAACATCCTATAGGGCTCACATGCTCAATTAGCCTCTTCTATGCTCACTAGGTCTAATGACCTATATGTCCACCTATATCAACTTGATCAAACAAGAATGAATAATATTATTCACCATTTTATGGTCCTTAATGACCTGTATATTATATTTCAAAGTTTCTCTCCTTTTCTTATCTCTACATTTTTCCCACTCGCACAAATAGGCTAATTAGGCCTTCTACTTATACCACTCTCTTGGTCTAACCCATATTATTCAGCCAAGATGATCAACCCACTTGGATCACACATAAAATATGTTCATACATATGTTAAATGTGAGAACCACACACTTCATAGGTCGGCCATAATCTTATTAACCCAAAACCTCCATTAGGCCTTAATGAGACCTAAAACAATTTAGGCCTACACAAGCACACATTACCACTTTAACTTATTGGTCTATCTTTACCTTCCATAAAAACTTAAAACACTTCATAAATTACACCAATAGACCCTTGATTAATACCACAAAGGTTTATCTCACCTGGACCTTAAAATCACACCTTGAACTTAGTAATTAGGTCTCCTCACTCTTTAGGCCTTCATACACAAACAATACTATCTCAAGAAACTGAAGCACACAGATGATTTTATCAAATAATCACATGAAAAAATTGAATTAATTCTTAAAAAATGTCATAAATTACACAAATATACCATTTATTTCTCCCACAAAGTTCAATATCACCTATAACTCAAACTCACACTTTGAACCTAACAATTAGGTCTCTTTGTTCTTTAGGCCTTCAAACACAAAAAACATTGTCTCAAAAAATGAAGTACATAGATGATTTTATCAAGAAATAAAATAAAAAATTTCATGAATAGATCTTACATGACCTAAAAACATCACTAAATTCAATTTCCAACATCACATAATCCAACAGACCTTAAACCACCTCTCTAAAAATGACCACTCAGACTAGTCACACATAGTCAAAATACAATAAAAGCATTTTGAATCTCCAAACCTTAAAATAGGAAAAATAAGACATAAAATACCTTATAATGAAACCTTGAGACTTATATAACATTTACATACTCATTTGTTTTTCTAACTCTTGATAGAACACCTTCAACTTGGCTCTACAAGATGGTCACTCAAACTACCAGTGCATCCAAAAACACTATCAAGAATATTTAGGCCAAAAAAATATGATAAAAAACATATTTA
The DNA here is from genome assembly GCA_037957365.1 of Torreya grandis. Classification (NCBI taxonomy): domain Eukaryota; kingdom Viridiplantae; phylum Streptophyta; class Pinopsida; order Cupressales; family Taxaceae; genus Torreya; species Torreya grandis. The sequence continues at coordinate 468,749 of JARHVA010004877.1, forward strand.
TAGATAGTTCATGACCTTAGGTTCATCATACATCTCATTATGGTCTTCAACTCAACCTCTTCAACCTCAAAACTGTATGCAATCAAAATTGCATAATGTACATGAATTAATCCTAGATAAGATAATATAGAGCACACCTACACTTCTGATTGGTTATACACTTGTTAAGAAGGATTATGACCAATATGAGGATCCACTAGACCCAATTATGGGATCAATTTCATCACTTATCATAACATATCATACTAGGAAGGGGTTTAACGCCTACAGTCAAACACAATCACATAACAACCCTAAAAGAGTTCTATGATTTAATATTTCACTTATGTTAACAAAAGAGAGAGAGTAACTTATTATAATAACAAGAAAAATAAACTAATCTAGTGCACACCAAATCTTGTGGCACAATGTGAGGGGTTAGATGAAAAGTAGTCAAATATGTATAGGGAGCTTTAAATAAAGTAAGTATGAGTAAAACCCTAATACATAGAATATGAAGAGTAATATTATTTGAGCTGACACTTATGCTACTTCTATCTACTAAAAGAGAGGAGAAAAAAATTATAATATACTTACCTAAATGTGAACCCATCATGATTCAATCTCTTCCTTAACCAATGGGGCTTCACAAGAGGTTGTTGTGGTTCATACGAATCACTTTATTAGGCCAAATCATCCAAGACCTATCCACAAGATTCGATTCTCCAAAATAATAAACCTAACCTAAGAATCCTCATTTAGAATGGTATAAGAGTAGATTGTGAAGAAAAATGAGAAAATAATAACTCTTTATTGCATATTATAATAATGATTGAAATGATCTTATATTTATAGGTGGAACTAACCCTAAAATCATCCAAAATTTTTGGTTGTGCTGTGTTGACTTGATAAACCTAGCACATTTTAAGGCTAATGCCTAAAGTATATGCTAGGTCAGTTGGAAGGCTAAAAAACCTAAATATCTAAAGTGACGTTAAACTACACTAGGTCAACTAGGTTGACCTAGTTTATTGAGTAAGTCAAAAGGGTACCAAGAAACGAGAATAAGGATAGAAAGAGGAGAATACTAAAGGAATGTGCAAGGGAGAAAAAATAGCTTAGGGAAAGGTTTTAGGAGATGAATGGATTGTAAATAATGTGGAAATAAGGGAAAACAATCCTACAAAGCACGAAAGGTCTGCCCACCCCTTTCTTGATGCACCCCTTAAGGCATGCACTTAGAGAGATTGATTCATGATGGGTTATTACAAGATGTAAAGCATCATTATTTGACAATTGTTAAAAATATTATGTGTATATATATTCCCCACTTGAAGCTCATCATGTGTCAGTAAGTTATAACAGGAGATGGTGCTTTGAGAGAGAACATAAGAACACATAATGTTGATGCTAAAAAAATTGTAGTATTTAAAAAAGCATAAAGTAACTAAAAATAAATGACTAAAAGGGAAACTAACTAAAAAATAAATAATTGAAAAGTAAATCTGATGCGTACCTTGATTTAAATTTATCAAAAGAAGATTGTCAGTTGTGTTTTTAGTTTTGATTGTGTAGGGTGCAAAGACTACTTTTAACAAACCCAAGAATACAAAAATAAGGAGAAAAAACAAATAAACACAAGAAAAGCCAAGATAAATGGTGATATGTGGATATGACATACTTGGGAATTTGGCAAGATGGGTGACAAGTTTTATGTTAGACTAAATGACCAAGTCAAACAAGAATAAATTAGGTAATTAGAAAGCTAAGGCTACTAAAGATTGAATAACTTAAGGCTACTAAAGATTGAATAACTCAAACAAGTAAACATCAAGTAAGAAAAGGCAAACTCACCAATTCAAACCAAGGATACATGTTTAAAAAGGAATTATAATCAAGATAAATCATTGGTAAAAATAAAAAATAAATGTTAAAACAACATTGATGAGTGAGAAGTAACAATTTATATCTCACTCAAAAATGAAAAAGGTGCATAAAATGGAAAATAACATTTCTGAGTGAGTAGTAACAATCTACATCTCACTCAACAATGGAAAAAGGGTACAAACTTAGATGTCCATAACAAAAAGATAACTAAATAAGTGGTAAATGGTAAGTAAAATAAGTATAAAAATGGAAATTTTATGGTGTAAAATAAAAATGTGATCTATATTTTCTTAAACATGTTATTTTGCATCTAAATATGGATAAAACTATAAAAAGTAGTGATAGCATGTTTTTAAGAAATGAAGAATAAGGAATTTAAAGAAGAGGGAAAACATATTTGGAATCACAATTTAGCTATCAAGGGGAGAGATGAAATGGGTGGAGGGGAGAATGAAGGAAAAACAAAGGTAGAGAAATTCTTTATTGAAGTCAAGACACTCAAATTTGATTTGTCAAAAAAAGAGGATTATCGACCTTAGGGACTCTAAAGAACTTCTCTTAGCTACACAAGTCTTAGGTAAATGAATTGAGTATATAGATCATCCCATGAAGGCTATATGCATGAAAATTAAAATGGACCTACCTCCCCATGATGTGTTCCTCATTCTTCAAGAACCCTTACAGAATCATTGATATACTACAAATATTGGGTACTTGCACGAGAAAGTAGGTAGCACCATTTTTTTTTTTGAATTCCCATATTCCAATCTATTGGCCTACCATACCCCAAAGGACTTTGGCTTTATGTGAAGCTAACTATGGAGTTTGAGCTTCAATTAGAGATACGAGATGTGCTTGTAATCACATCTTTTGGTGTGAATTTGACTTTTGAGATTTGTATTGGTTATCCATATTAGAATATTATTATTTTTAGCCAAGAAGGACTAAATTTATAGTTTTTATAGAAGGAATGTTAGAAAACCTACAAACTCTAGCTAATGATTGGACACATGTGATAGATCATTGGACCAAGACTACCATTGATAGTTACAACACATAGTTTTTTATACAAGGATACTTACATTTTGAAGTTTTCACAAGACTTATTTTTTAGTGTAATCTAGGAATGTTCCTTTAATGAATACCTACTTTTATCAAGATGTTAGTTGTTTAAAAGGAAATGGTGCCTAAAACTACCAATAGGAATCATTATCTTTAGGAATTGTGGGGGGTGATGCAGGAGTGAATTATGTATAGATAATAAGAGGAAATTGAACCTGAACCCAAAATATGGAGAATATAAAGAATTAGAGTGAGAATAAAATTTTAGGATTAGAAAGAGTATTGTGATAAAAAAGAATATAGAATAAATTAAATAATCTAAATTTAACTGTGAATAGGAGTAAAAGTAAACTAAAGCATGTCTAATAAAGGCGAGCCTAGAGAGAGGAAACAAAAGTTAAATAAATTGGAGAATATGTAGAACAAGGAATAGAAGGGCCCAATAAAGAAGAAGAAATAAATTGGGATAAAGAAAATATGAAATAGAGTGAAGAAAAAGAAGAAACTAGACTAGCAGCAAAGTAGTTAGAAGATAGGTATAGATCATAGTTATAAGGAAGTATGTTGTTTAGATTAGATAAGCAATATTCTATGGAGGAAGTTATACATAATCACACATAAGTATTATAGCTTCAACATCATAGACAGAAGAAGTTGAGGACATAAATGATTTATTTCAAGAGTATGCATCCCTCAAGCCCATTTTATCATCATAGAAGAGAAAGTAAAGTGCAGAGGAAGGGATATGTAAAAATTGGTTTGAATCATATATGGATAAATTTGGTAAACTTAGCATAGAAACTAAGAAATTAATAGACAATAAGAGGTTAGAAGAGGCTAGATTCACTTTTAAAACTAGTTTTAAGACACTAATCAAAACTAGTACGCATAAACTCATAGTAGAAGTTATAAGTACACCAAGAATGGAACTCAATGCATGGATGTTTATTTATTTAAATCCATACAATGGGTCTTATAACCTTGAATAATATTTATTAACTTGTGATATGAAATAGAAGGTTAAGGGACTGACCATTGAAGATGTGAAGAAATGTGAACTCACAAGAGCCTTACTAGGGTGAGCTATAGAGTTAATTTGTAAAAGGGATGATAATTACATAGATATTAAATAATTTAAGGATCATTTAAATATAAAATTAAAGATGAATAAGTGTTCAAGTCAAACCATTCATTATCTTAAGGAGATTTAGTGGTAAAGTAGAGAATCAGTATGGGAATACAATCATAGACTTTTTGATGTAATGAAAAATATTAGTTTTATCATGGAAGACAAAGATAAGGATACTTGGTTTTTGATCTATAGTAACTCTTTAATACTCTACCTAACCTCACTTTGATGCTTGCACATAAATATTCTTGCATTGAGTCTTCATTATCTCCTTGTCTTGTCAACTCTCACTTGGGATTTAAGTTCATTTTGTTTATTGATATCAGGCACAAAGCATATTGTTTCCTTATTTTATCTAACCTTAGTATTTAAAACATTTCAAATTCATACATATATCTCATTTATCTCACTCTTCTCAATCCCTTTTATTGATATCACACATTAAGCCTTCTCTAGACTATAGGTTCTTTTGATCAAAGCACTCAAATTCTTAAACAAGGTCTTATGTTTGAATCCATTTCACATGTAAAAATAATATTAGGATTGACACAATTATCTCTACCTAATTAAAACCCTCTCACAACCTCATCCCTTTTCTTGACTTACCAAGCTCTCAATCTCCCTTCATAGCTAGTAGCCTTTTTCTGGGTTTTTCCTTCTATACAGTCATGTAAAATAGATTTTTGTAAATATAATAACCTTTTTAGATACCCTCTATCGTTTTTCATATCCAAAATTTTTCTTAAGACCTAAATCACTAAAATTCACCCTTTTCTATCATTTTTATTCCTCAAATTAGCCCTTATTAGGCTTATATGCCCTTGTTTGCACCTCAGTTAGTGATAGTCATATGTATAGTGTTTATACCAGCCTAAAAACTTAAAAATATACTTTATCATGTCAAATTAATTAAGAATACAAAATTTCATTCAATTTCATTGGTTAGAATTTTAGATAATCAACTTTTTGTATTTTGACCTAGTATAGGGTTTTTACAAACTTGATAGACTACTAAATAGGTTTAATTGAATATTTATGGGTTTAAAAAATTCTTCTAATAATCTAGAGTTTAATTTAGAAAAAGGTTTCAAGTTGTGATGAAACCAATTGCACAGCATCGAGCTCGTCAAGAGCTTTTTGGTGCTTTTCATAGTTTATAAAATGGACATCGTATGCCCAAGTTATAGGTTGCTAAAGTTATTTTTTGATAGGAAAAATAAGGATGTGTCATAATGCAAATGCGAAAAGTGAACCAATTAGTGGTTGACACATGGCAGTTAGTTTTGTACATTTATGCAAAAAATTTGGTTAGTGTTTTGGTTTGGTTTCAGCCTATGATCTTTGAATCTATATACATATGCAATTGTATTTAAATCCTTATTATGACTTTTATTTCCCACATGTGGGACTAATATATAAGCATTATAAAATTTACATTGCATTGTAACCAAGCATCAATCACGGAGTTAAATTTCAACTAAGGGTTGAGAGAGAATGGACAAGCCCCATTAAGCCACATGGGAGAAACCACAGATGCCATGTTGCAATGCCATGAAGGCCATTCCAACTACATTACCGAGTCAAGCTCGTGAATTAAAGACCCCTAAATTGAGCTCAAAGACTGAGCCATATGCCTGTTTATGTTGGCATTTTAAGCTAAGCTCGAAGACCAATCCATATTCTTATTCAAAGTTAGTGTTTATGCTAATCGATACAACAACCAATGGATAAGCCAAGTTGGAAAACAATAATAAACATGGCGCTTCAATCCAACCAAAAGGGGTGTCAGCATTATTTAAGCTAGCCGCCTACCTTTTAAAGTCTCAAAACTGTTGAGATTTAGCAAATGTGGGATAAAAGATAAGTCAAGCACCAAAATAGAAGGCTAAAGACTTGAAATCATGAATTTCTAAGTAAAAGTGATAAGCCTTGACCACTTATGCCATGGATGTATAAGTGTTATAGAAGGCACAAACTTTTATTTGAAGGTAAGCTTCTAGCCAACTATGTGTAGGAGAATTATAGACCCGCTTGTAGTATTTGGTCATTTTGGAGCCCTTAGATGTCGAACCAGAGCTTGGATTAAACTAAAAACTTGTTTAGAATTCCAATATACTCTATATAGTATATTCATTTGCCTATTTTAGATAATTGTTGATGTCATTATAAGATATGGAAGTTTCCAATTTTGATTTGGAGAAGCCTCTGCATGTGATTCAGGAAGGTGAAGGACGTGCTGAGTTAGCCAAGGTCTTTCAAAGGTTTGAAACACTATTTTTACAGAGAGTAGATCTATTTTGTTGATTGTAAGTATTATTTTGGCTTGAAAATTTAGCAACATTAATGGATCAGTTTGATAAGAACCTAGGGACATAGGAATTCTGAACCCTATAAATAATTTATATCTTTTGATATTTGAATTCATTTTTGCATTTCAATTTTAGTTAATTTGTAGATTATAATTCAGATTTTAATCAGAATGCAAAATTTAATCATTTGATCATTTTATGGGAAACTGAGTAAATTAGGAATTTGGAATATCTGACGGTTTTAATGGATAACTGAAGTGAACTTTCAATTCACCTTTATTTCAGTTTTGAAACTTGATTTGAATTAGATTTTAATCGGTTTTTAATTATTCCAACATCTTAAAAATTGAGAAATTTCTACTTCCAATTCAATTTAAATTTTGGAATTGAGAACTTAAAAGATCTTGGTAAACATTTTTAAAAAGTAGTAAAGTTCCTACTGGTGTTTATAGATCAAATTTTGGTATCAAAGCAGTTAAAAAGAAGGGTTAGCTTTTGATTGTGTGATTTGATAGTTACTTTCAGTTTATTGGTTATCAATATCACTTGATTAGATTATAGTGCGCAGTTGTGAAATCAGTGTGTTTGCAGGAAACCATGGGCAAGTTGTCACATAAAGTTAAGATGGAAGAGCTTGAAGCCATCAATACCCAGATTTAGGATGAGAATGCATTACTGAGATGAAAGCTCTTAACTCTTGAAGAGAAAATTGCATGTTTGAAATCATAGCTTGAATCTAAGGATGAGATCTTGCTCAAATTGTAGTGTGGTGAACCAAAGAAGGCCATACATTCTACTTTAGATGTAGAGACTATGATTGATTGCACTTTAAGTTATTCACTAAGTAATTCATATTTTTCTTTCCATTCAGATTCAGATTCAAGTAATGATGCTTTTGGTAGTTTTGAACAACACACTAAGGGTATAGGATCCAAATTGTTGATGATAATGGGATTTAATGGAAGAGGTCTTGGTCGAGATGGCCAAGGAATTACTATCCCAATATAAGTAGAGTATAGATCTCTTCATGCAGGTTTGGGTTACACTAGTGAGCAGATGGAAATTGGAGAAACTTCATCCATGGTTAAAAAAAGATAAGCTTCTAATATCAAAGGTCCAAATCCACTAGTAGAGCATGTGCAGTGTAAGAGGACATATAGATGATTTATTGAGATTTCACCTCCTAGTTCTTACACTAGAGTTAACACTAAATCTTCTGATCCACTTTTTATGTTTAATAAATTTGGATTTAACATTCAAAAGATGATGCAATCATTTCCTTACACTTTTTTTGGGATGCATAACCATAATGTTGCATTTTTTTGGAAGAATCATGCTTTGATTAAGCATATTGAAGGTGTTAAAAACCATTCTTGTCATGGCAAAGCGAGAAGAGGTAAAAAGGAGACCTCATCTAAGAAGGTTGTTTGCACTCATTGCCATAAGAGTGGACACTGGATTGATCACTCTTTTAAACTTCAGTCATCTTATCATTATAAACATGGTAAAACTAAGATGATTTACCAACCTATTAATAAATTCAATGAAGTTAAATAAATCCATAATGATGTTAAGGAATCCACTGAGAAAATCAAGTTAACTAGGCAAAAAATTTGATTAAGTGGATTTATAATGCACTTATTTTTCAAAGCATTATTAAGAATTATGTTAAGGGAAAGAACAAGGTTTGATGATGCATTAGTAGATCATGTGAGAAAACTTCAAGATAGGTTCATCATTTGAAGTATTTCAATTCTCATGTTGAATAGCTCTATGTTTTAAAACTCCTATTTATGTTGAGTGAGTTGTCTATAAGACTTTAACTCATTTGATCAATTGGAGATAATAGCATAATGCATGTTGTGGGTTGAGTTAATTTCCTTACAACACTTTCTCATATTTAACTTCTAATTTTAGAATGTATCTATTTTTGGCACATGGATGCATAGATGCATTGTGAGACCCTATTGACATATTTGGATGTTAGGCAATATACACTATGTGTTGTTTGCATTTGCTTAGCATATAAGTCCCATACCAGGGCATTGTATTACAACATTTCTACACCATTTATTATATGTTTTCATAATTAACAAACTTTTTTTAATTACATTGGGAATTGTGTCAGTTATTAACAGTTCACCACTTTATAGGATGTAACATGGGCAAACAGCTTTGGTATGTTGTGATCAGATTATTGATAGTTGTAGATTCATTTACTCATGCCATTTTGTAGGCATTTTTAGTTGAGTTGTGAATAATTTATTTCTACAATGTTTATCTCTTTCTATGATTGGGTTTTGTTTGATGTGATGCAGTAGACCAGTTATCAATTTTTAGGAGATAGTAGACTTTTGGAGACCAAAAGCCTTTTTTGTAGGGAGGTCTGATCTGGAGTTTAGATCAAAAAAAGGTTAAAAGTTATGATCAAACCAATTTCACAGCATAAGTATTATTGATATATTTCCATCACTTTTTTTGGTTTGAAAAATGGACACCGTATGCCCAAGTTATATGCTGTTGAAGTTATTTTATGACAGGCAAAATAAGGAGGTGTCACAATGTGAATGCGATAAGTGAACCAATCAGTGGTTGACATGTGGAAGTCAATTTTTTACATTTGTGCAAAAAATTTTGTTAGTGTTTTGGTTTGGTTTTAGCCTCTGATCTTTGAAAAGCAGTCGTATGGAGAACTTTGGGCCCCGTTATTGGCTCGCTGGGGGCCCTCAGCAAGGGTCAACACACTCTTTTTAAGGAGGGGTGCCTTGTCCTCCATCTTTGAATCTATATGCATATTGAATTGTATTTAAATCCTTAAGGTATGTATATCTTGTTTCCATCCTTTTTAAACTTTATATCTCCTAGACCTATCTCTATTCATGTTCAAAACCTAGATTTCATAGTCCTATTTTGACACAGTCAACTTGTGTAATTTAGAATAGGGTTTGAATGCATTTTTTTACCTTACCAAAGGTATTTAAAACATTAATCCCACATCAAATACTATTTTATTCCTTTTTCTTCCAAAATCACACTTTTCCAACTCTAGGATGCTTCAAAAACTCATTATTAAGAATAGATACACAACCTTCTTGGCTGTATCTCAAAGAGCAGGGTAAACACATATTTTGTTGTGTGGACTTTGGAACATGAAAATAAATAAAGATATGTATATACTTTATTACACTATAGAAATAGGTTTCAGCCAATACAACTCACCTTGATATGCACTATGCTCCTCCATATAGTTTCAATCTTCTTTAATTTCTTGACTTAAATAAAGAAACATAAACTCTATGACACAGTCACCAGTCCTTTCAAAATACAATATAGAATACTCTTAATAAATGGTTTTAAGACATTTAATATATCAATTACATTGATAAACTTTATCAATGAAAATATTTATAGGTATCACTTCCATTCATTTGCAACTTTTATTTATTTATTTGTATATACATCAAGAACTCTACCTTATAGTAGAACATATAGGTTTTTTTTCTCTCATCTTCATCTTTGTTTCATACCTCTACCTCTCCTCCTCATTCTAACTTCCTAACTTCTACCTACTGACCTCTATACGATACTAACTACTTACCTCACACCAAAACTCATTACAAACCTTCAAAATTACCTTCATAGAAACTATCTTTATTGGTAACTAACTTCAAATAGATATTACATTCCAATTATTGGTTTTTGTCAATTTTCTCATGACATGTATCTAAGATACTTTCCTGAACCCACCTAGGCTCATTACATGACCTTAAACTAACATGACATTCTTTGACACTACACAAAAATGCTCTTAACGACACTTACATAATTCAAATTTTCAAACTAAAATTTTGGTAGGAAGCTCTCCCAAGCCAATAAACACTCAACCTAAGACACTAGTGACCATTAAAAAGACTCAATCCCCTTCCAAGGTGTGCTAATAGACTAAACACACTCACTTATTATTAATTTTACATTGGTTTCATGATGTCCCTGCATCTTGTTGTATAAAATATGTGATAAATAATTATATTTTCCATTATATAGTTACATTTTATGACTAAGGTTGATGCTTGAATATCTATGATCTAGGTAGAATAAATTAAGGATTATGGAGATGTTCCATTAACTAGATCTAAAATCGAGACAAACATATGAATTTCTTAGGAATATGAATGAGTTTCATGAGAAAAATAAGCCCAAGTTAGTTATATGGTGTATGGAGTTTACTAAGTAAGGACATCATAGGAATGATTGTACTAATATCAAAACTAAATTCTATGACATATGCAAAGTAGTAGGACATGCAGCCTCAAAGTATCATTTAATACAATGATACATTCAAAAAATATAGATCTTGTATTGAATTTTTCTTAACTTGAATAATCATGATGAGAAAATTTGTGATGCTATATGATAACTAAAATAATATATTATAAATAATGTCTTCATTGTCATAGTGTACTAGATACCTACTATGAAGTAGGTGATTTAAAGCCTAGAGAAGGCGGTGTTGGGTGGATGTCTTCACTACCATAATATCAACTCTAGGATCTAGATAAATTGAAGGAATCATATACTTAGTATCATTCCTCATGAAACACTATGAGTCCTCAACATTAATAATATAATTGGGATCCATCATTACCATAGTGGTAGTTTAGTAGATATGATGCACAATGAATACAATCAAAAGGATTTAAATGGAAACAATTGAAAGGTTAGGTTTTTCAAGAAAATAAAGGAGGATATAAGGGATGGTACCATGGTGCATACTAAGGAGGTTGAAATAATTAAAATTAAAAAACTTGACAATCAATTCAATGTTATCTATGCAGTGAATGTAAGCACTTAGCATGAAATTACATGACTAATCCTCAAATATAAATGTATTACATATATTACAAAATTAAATGAAAAAATCATACTAAATATTATCCATTATTAGATAAATAAAGGAAAGAAAATCCTATACAAAATGTAAATATGATAAGTTCACAACCTAGGAAAAATGTGTTCATAGAAGTAGTCATAATACAACAATGTGTAGAGCAAGGATTGCCACCATTAAATATGCCACCAGATTAAATAATCAGGAAGGTTTAGTAGGATAAGTATCCTAATCATGTGATATAATTTTTTTTGATGTAACAAGAAACATAAATCCTAAAAAACATAAAATAATAGAATGCATCAAAAGGTGATGAGATAACTATTGATGCACACATGTATGGATATATTGTGCACATAATTTGATAGGGAGTAGTGAATACATTATTAGATATATTTAAACTCTTTATAACTCTTTGAAATGAAGATATTTCATAGAATATTACAAATTTTATGCATAATCTACTCAAGTGTGTATAACAGGGGCAGTAACATACTGACAAGGTTGTATGGTATGTAAGAACTAAAAATCCCTGGTGTGTTGAATCTATAATGGCTATTGAACTTGTAGGGTATGAGGTACCTAATTTTGTATTTAAAGTTTGGAGCATAGTAGGTATTATGTTGGGATCTACATGGGAGGATATTATTTAACCAATGCTGAGCTATAGTCCAATTACTCTTAATCTCATAGATTATGGAAGAGTAGAACTGATTAGATGGATTTAAAATGTAAATATTAAGGTTGTTTACTTAAGATTTTAAAGATATTTTGAGGTAGTTGACATGAAAATATATGATACCCATTATCCTACTTTGGTTGGTAGGAAATAAAATTGTGATGGTCAAATGATTATCAATACAGTGAAAAATCAATTTGAGGCACACCAAGGAGATAATATGATTATAATACCCTTGAACAAGTCTAAGAATAAGCCATATGTTATCCCTATATAATTATAGTAACCTTATGTTTATAAATATAATATTTAGCTTAAGGTGAATGTATATAACAAACAAAATTCTCTACAATCCATTAAATAATAGTTCTTTAATTCTCAGCTAGAATGTGAAGTATAGTCGTAATTAGTTGAATAGTTTGTGTATAGATTAGTTACAAAAAAGTCTCCCATACATTAAAATTCATAGTGAAAAATGAAGGTCACCCTCTATGTGATTACCAACTACATCTAAGGTATATTTATTGTATAATATAGGTTTAAATCTATGGATTACACATATCCTACTTCATAAGGTACTTTACCTTAGGAAGTGGCATATTTAGTAATAGGAAATTCATAGAAGCATGATGAATTGGGTTTGGGGATATCATAAGGTACATCCTCTATGAATGGTGTTCACCGTTAAATCATAATTGCCATAATAATTCAAAACTAAGGATCTCAATCAGTTCATTTTTTTATTAGAGCACCATGTACCTAATATGGACTAGAGCATAAGTACACTATATTATGCATTGAATGGAATTATTGTGACATGATGGGTAGCTCATTGGAAAAATCAATTATCTACAAATGAGGCTTATAATTTTTGTGATCACATTTTAAGATACCAATCAATGTTAGGATAGATTCACCATTTTTTTGATAAGGACAATATTCAAATTATCATGTACATAAGTGCATAGACATATGGTCTAAATAGGATGTGGAACCCAAGTACTAGGTGCATTTTTTTAGATACACTTTGGCACCACTTCCTACTACTTGGTATATACATCAAGAGTGCAGGTGAGAAACCAAGAATTGGACATAGGTTCAATATTATTTTATTTAAACATATTTTTTTTAAGATGAAAACTCTTTAGTATGTAATGATTTACAAAAACTAAAAATGCTTATATGTCATGGGTGAGCACAAAACCTAAGTACTATGATAAACTCATCATCACATCAAGAATTAAATTTTAATTTAAATGTAGTTATATAGAATTATAAGGCGAGTAAAAATAAATAATAGATTCTTATACAAACTTGTAATAGGATTGAATATGAGTTTACAATTTCTACTGGTAGTGATGAGGATTTGGACTTGAATGGCTTCTTTGAACTATAATAATAAGTTGAGCCACCAAAATCTCAAATCACAGAAAAAACTAAGGAAGAAAAGCTACAAAATTTAATATTTTTGGAATAATAAGGACATATAACTCTGTAAGAGTCCATTTTTAGTGGTTCTTAGTATATTGTATTATATTTATTGTGAGTGAATTCTTGTAGAGTTCTATATCAATATTTTACTAGGGTTGTAACTATTGAAGGACTATCATCATATTTTTCCCACTTAATTTTTAGAGATGAAAGGGCTAGACCCATCATTGGGGGAGATTCACATTGAATTCAAAGAATGCAAAAGACTTGTCAAGAAGTGACCATATATATTGAATCCCAACATGACGTTAAAGGTAAAATATGATATGGATCATATGCATGAAATAGGTATCATTTATCTAGTCTAAAAGGCATCCTATATTAGTCCCATGGTTATGTAGCCTAAAACTTCAAGTGAGATTAGGGCATGTGGAAATTACCATGCATTGAATTATACTTACATCAACTTATTTCCTATAACCTTCACCGATGAGGTTCTAGAACCAATTATAGGTCATGAAATATATTCCTTTACAAATGGATTCAGAGGCTATCATCAAATTCCCATTACATAGCATAATCAATCCAAAACAACATTCACAATAGAATGGGGGTGTTTTTCATAAAAGGTAATGACTCTTGGTCTAAAAATGCTCCAATTGTATTTTATATGGCTATGGTGATTGATTTCAAGGACATTATTCATGATTTTATATAATTCTATTTATATGATTAGGCTTTATTTTCTTTGTCTAAATATCACTTTTCTAAACTACGTCTAATGTTAGAACATTACAAAGCTCTATAGATTGCATTAAATTTGAAAAAATGCTTTTTTCACACCATTTCATGTCTTATTGGGACATATAGTTTGTAGTGAAGGAATTTTGGTTGATCAATCCAAAATTAGTCATAGGTTGTATACCACATCTAAACAATTCTACATAAGTGTGAGCATTTTGGGGTCATATAGGCTAATACATAAAGTTTATCAAAGCCTACATAGATAACTATTTATATTTGGAGAAATTATTTCAAAAGGATATGAGGTTTGAATGGACATAATAATGTTGATCAACATTTTTTGAGATAAATAAAAGGTTAGTTGGAACTTATATACTATTCTTTCCTAACTAGACTAAGCCATTTTGGTTCACTTAGATGCTTCAGGTATTTTAGTGGTCATTATGTTAGCAAAACCAAGAGATGATGGATTGGACCATCCTATCCATTTCATGACAAAATAATGTTAGTTGCAAATAAAAATTATAATGTGATAGAAAGGTAAGCTCTAGCAATGGTGTTTACACTATAAAAATTTAGGCATTATCTTCTCATAACACACTTTGAGTTCTTTACTAGTCATCAAGCTTTGAATTACTTGGTTAAAAAACCTATTTTTGGTAGAAGGATCTATAGGTGGCTAATTTTATTCCAAGAATTTTAGTTCTAGATAAATCTTAAAGCTAGATGAGAGAATGTGGGTCTTGACCACATGAGCAAGATATGAAATGGAGAACCTAAAGAGTTGTAATATGAATCACCAGATGCACATTTATTCATAATCTATATGATTCTTGTGAATAAAGAGGATATATCCAACTTTATAGAATAGGGAATATTTCAAGTGTACTATGTCAAGAGAGACAAAAAACAATTGATTACATGAGCTATTCATTATAACATCATAAATGGATTTTTTATAACATAGGTAAAGATGAGGTGTTATATAGAGTGGATTTAGAGGCACACCAAATAATTAAAGGGTAATTTTTAGGTGAATCCACTCTAAGGAATATTTTTAAAAGTGTTCTATGGTGGCCTAGTATGTTCTAAGATGCACATAAAGTCATAAAACACTATGATGTTTGACAAAGGATGGGCAAACCTAACCAGAGGGATGAGATGACTTTGAACCCATAACATTTTGAATAGTGGTTTTCTTATTTTATGGGGAATATAATGCCATGAATAAAACACAACCATGCAAATTATGCTATTACTGTGACATATTATTTTACAAAATGGGTTGATTGTGACACCAAGTTTCAGTGCTTAGCCATTTTTTTGAATGAAAATATAATTACAAGGTTTGGGTTTCCAATCAAAGTGGTTAGTGATAGGGGAACATAGTTTCTAAATAATACAATAAAAATTTTCATAGAAGAATTTATGATAACCCACCATAAAAGTATTATGTATCACCCACATGTAAATGGGCAAGTAGAGATTTCAAATAAAGTCTTGGGCAAGATGTTAACAATGATATGCAATGTATAATGGGATGATCGGGAGGATAAAATTACTTTGATTATTTGGAAATATAGAAAAAACTACAAATGTTTCACAAGTTTTACCCTATTTTAGTTTGTCTATGGACTTGACACAATGACCATGGAATATATAATTCATAGTCTATGCATTACTTTGGTAATGAGACTCAGGGATTGAGACTCTTTGCACATGTGGTTGAAGGATTTAACCAAAATGGAAAAAAATAGGAAAAGATCACAATGCACATAAGAAGTTAACAAGATAATTCAGAAAGTGTGGCATGATCGCAACTTGTGATCAAAATAATTCTATCTAGAATAAATAGTATTATTATATGATAGTAGATTAAGAACATTTATGGGAAATTTGTGCATTATATTAAAGGGACCTTATATCATTCATGATTTTTTATAGTGTGGAAAAATTATCCTAAAATATCTTTAGGGAACCATTCTGCTAGTACATGTAAATAGATGTAGGCTTAAGCCTTACCATCAATAATCTCTATCATTTATCACATAAATTGAGAGAGGGTGTTGAGTATCACCATTTAGTTTAGTATTTTTGTCTAATTTTTTACTTTTAGGTTTGTGTGTGTCTATAAAATGTGATTTATATATAGTAGAACATCAAAACTATAGTTATTAATTTAAATTCATAGAGTATAATCTAGGAATAATTTTAGACTAAAGGGAAAATAGATTACAATGGGTACATGGGGATCATTAATTACGTCTATGAATAGGGCATAAAAAATCCAAATATAGAGAAAGGATGATCAATAGTCTTTCAAAAATAATAATGATGATACACTTAAAATATTTCATCTTTCCAAAGCATATCATATATCATAATGATAAGATGTATAATAAAGAAAAGTGGATATGTGAGAATATGGTGTGTTACATCAATACCTATAACGATATGGATCAATGTTTTAGAAGTAGAATGGTAACCATCACATCACCAATGTATAATACATTAATTCCTTAGGTAAAATTGTGTGTAACTAGCTCAACATATTTAAATCATTCTTCTAGATGGATTTTTGTGTTAAAAGCTATATAACAAAGGGAAAGAATAAAAAAAGGACATTACATAGTAATGTGAACAAGGGATATCCATGATTTGTGTCTAATTCACCCAATTATGCACATAGTTATTATCATCACTAATACAACTAAAGATCTTGTTCAATTCTATCTACACATGCAAACATGGATTTGCACATCTAATAATTCCTCTCACAAATGCCTAGAAGGAAGAAAGTGGGATTGGCCTAGCACTTAGGAAAACCAAATACCATGATATGGATCCTTTTGATTTCATTAGTTCTTCAAAAATGACTCTCTTAAGCTCAAATCAACCAAAAATTACACAATTAGGAGCTTTGGTGCTTCAATGCCCTCTATGAGGTTCTGATGTAGATCAAATTATCTAGATATCTAATTTTAATCTATTGGATGAGTTGATGATTACATTGATTAGTAGATATAATGAAGATGTTATTCATCTCTCAAAGGATGTTAAAATCTTTATCAACCCTTTGACCATGGAAAGAACAACATGACTTCTAGCTCAGGACAAATCTCTTTTGCCTTATAAAACTAAGGTCCCACCTATCCACTCAGACATAAAATATAAATATATAATTATAGGAAGGTGATGGGTTAAATTAGAGTCTCCACATAGTTATATCAGTATCATACTCAAATAATGGAGCATACACAAAGAGGTTTAACACAACAATAATATTCTACCTTTTATATTACATAATTACATACATGAGTACAAATATATAGGAAAATCATTCCTATATTTCAAGAGATCAAATCTCCATTATAATCTCTATAAATATCCCTATATAACATAAACTAACAAATAAAACTAAATATGAATATATTGTTATTAACAATATATTCTATTAACTAATAAATCTAACCAAAAGATATTAACGTATTATTATTTACCAAATAATAATTACATTATACAATAATAATGTTTACACAATACCTCAACATTCACCCCCTTGTGAATATTATTAATCATATCTATACCCCTTTAATGTGAGCATGGGGAGAATATACATCTTCAAGAACTAGTCTAAATAGAATAATGTGTTAATGCATAATTTTAGGTCTGCATACTATTGTCTAAATCTTGTTTTCTAGATCTTGTTGCACATAACCACTATTATGTGAAGGAATGAATCTTGTATTTACTCCATGTGTCTATAATGGACATCTCACTAGTTGATCATATCCATAAATAAGTAAGGCAGTTAGAGGATCTCTATAGTTAGAGGATTTTTGTAGTTATCTACCCTCCTATACAACTATTTGCCACATTCCATTATATCTACACTCTCCCTTTTCTCCAAATAACAGAGGTGTTCTAAGAAAATAGGGGAATGAAAAACACACACAAATTAGTAAATGAAATATCATGAGGAATAAATCCTCATCTTATATAGCCTCTATTAATATTTATTACCACCCAAACAAAATCAACATAGACATTTTACACTACCATTGAATATCTGTCCTTGGCATTAGCCGATTTGGCATAAAGCACATCACATTGAAAAAAGATTAAAAACACACCACATAAAATGTCACCAAAATATCTAGGCCCCATCATTGGTGACTGACAAGAGGATATAAAACCTCCAACCTCTATTTTATCCTTCTTCTAGTAAGTGAATCTACTTACTCATTACATGTGTCGATAGAGCTCAATTGTAAGATGATTCTAAGGAGAAAATCCCCCCACAATCTAGATATCGTGTACAAGTGAAAATGCATCCCTAAAATAAATATTTTTATATTTTAGAATTTTGACAATTACTCTATATGACATGAAAGATAAGACTCTTTGAAAAAACAACTCAACTATCGACACTTTTGATTTTTTACATAGACATAAAAACTAAATTGTGGACCCAAAAACTCTTACAGAACATACTCAAAGCCTAAAACTTATTTTAACAACTATTTGAACCAAAATATGATTTGACTAAAAATAATTGACACATCATTACCTTTCTAACTTTATGACATATAAAAATTATGGATTTGACTAATGATAACAAAGTTAATGTAGAAAGACAACATTAATCAAAGTTGTAAAAGCTAACTTATCAACAAACTAATATTTAATTACTTTGTGACAATCTAAAACAACCTCAAGACTATTTAATAACCCACTACCTTTTTATTATACTTCATTTTTAAAATATTATCTCTCATATGGGTTTGCTCCAAGAGACACAACATTAAAAACAAAAAAAATGACTTCAAAAACACTAACTATTCTTTAAAAAAAATTAAAATTATATCCTAAATAAATATTCAAAAATACAGATGACATCTATGACCAAAATAAAAAATAGAATGACCAAAAGAGGATGTAAATACACTTTGCCTTGTGAAACTTAGTATCAAGGAAATTGATGCATGGAGAAATGCAGCCAATGGTTTTGCAATAATTTTATGTGTGCAAGAAAGAGAATAATAGTAAAGGACATCATACACTTGGGTTTGTTGATTTCCAAGTGTAGAAATATGACAATTTGCATAGAGGCTAAATATCTTGGATAACAATAATATGTTGGAGAGTATAAATTGTCTAGAATATAAATTTTTTGAACAAATATAATATCCATGACATAGGGTTCACACAAATCATTCGATATAGGTCTCAGCCAAATCTTTGAGCATGAATTTATAAAAAAATAGAAGATGCATAAAGGCAATCTAATAGACATTATATAAGGATCAGGTCATAGATAGATAACTAAAATATATATAACTACAAGTCCTAAGGCTGATGAATTCAATACTATGCTTATGGAAATAAGACTTGGCTAAAAAACTGTAGTTCTAGATTTGTTTAGAACCACGATGAAGCAAAACAATAGACAACAGACTTACTAAAATCAAATCTATTTAAAAATATAGATATAAAATCAAATATATATCTGATTAGTTTCATAGATAAGGGTAATGAAAACTAATAAAGGAGCTACCCAATTTAATTCTCAATCTTTCATACATGCTCTGATACCAAATGATGGGGTAAATTAGAGTATCCACACAATTATATAAGTAGCATACTTGAATAATGGAGCATACACAAAGATAGATTTTAACATAACAATAATATTTTACTTTCTATATTATTTATTTTGTTACATAATTCTATATGGGAGTACAAATATATAGGAAAAACATTCCTTTGGGGAGATCAAATATCCACCATAATCTCTGTAAATCTACCTATATAACATAAACTAACAAACCAAACTAAATATGAACATATTATTATTAACAGTATATTTTATTAACTAATAAATCTAACCACAAGCTATTAACATATTATTATTTACCAAATAATAATTACATCATAGTTTAATAATGTTTACATAATACCTCAACAGAAGGGGAATTGCTATCGACTCAATGGAATATAATTCAATGTCCATTCTTTTTGAGTGCATCACTAAATGCTTTTGGCAGACCATCAAAAGTGCCAAGCAAGAAACCTAAGTCATTTTGGACAATACATATTGGATGATATGGATGCATGATGATTCAATTGGCCATAGTTTTTAGCTTAAAAACTTTTTAATAACATTAAGAAGATTATCTCTAGAGAACCACATAATTTCAATATCAATTATTTGTCCTACTCTATTTTATGCAATAAAAGTCACTAGAGGGCCTAGTGAATCTAGAATAATATTTTTAGCCTATGACTACATTCACCAAAATTACTTAGAGAAAGATAATGTAGTTCTATGAGAAATTGGGGTGATTTAATACATGGTGGATTGAGATCTAAGTCATGCTCATATCACACCCAAGAGTACCCATGGATGTTACGCATTACTTAGGGTAGCATGGATTGGTTACAAAGTTGTATAATGGCATTTAGATAAAATTTCATGAATTGCCTAAATCAACCACAACTCCACTACCCTTTTTCATCACCATGTTAGATGCCTAGATATAATTTATATGGTATAAATCCATAGCTGCTACTATAGTACAACATATGCAATATATACCACTAGGGACACAAAAACCTTTACCTTTTCATGCATAAGCTCAACCAAAATTACCACCTAAAATAGAAGAAATTTTATTGTAGGATGATAAGGGAAATAAAATTCACCCATGTGATGAACTTCACCACTACCACCAAAAAAGAGGACACACCATACAAAGTCATGGATGGATAACAATGTAGATGCTAGTTATATACACCCTTATGTATTAACTTGGTCTGTCATCACATTATTATGTTATTTCTAACATAATGGACCCCCCATTCATAATTATTTAAAATATTTACATTCACCTCACCTATTTACCTTTACCACATAGGTTAATTAGACTTAATTAATATAGTTAAATAGTAATTAACCCCCCTTTTTACCATTCCTAACCATAAAATCCTAAAAATAAATAAAAACAAAACCTATTTAATATCCCAACAACCCTTCCACCAGCTTATCCTCGTTAAAAACCCATGAAAATAGCTTAGTGTTATACTCACTTAGTTTTGCACATGGTTCAAAACAACCCAAGCCAACTTTTAACCAAATTAGGTTGATCAACGTTGATCCTCCACAATCAACACTGATTCTCTAGGATCGACATCGATCCATAAATACATTTAAAACCTCCATGGCTTGAGAGGGGTGGTGACTATGCTTTTGGACTTTTAAACTCTACCAAAATCTCATTGCAACCTGTGTACAGATGTTTTCAACAACCTATTATCTTGTGGAACCTCTATTTGAAAGATTATCAAAGGTTTTTTGAAGGTTATTTAACTCATATTGCCAAGGTTGTTTTCAGCCATAAAGGTTATTATTGCACTTTAATTTATTCACATTTTAAATCTATAGTCATTTGTGTCTATCTATCACTGTTTTACATTCATTTTTAATTTATTTATCATTAATATAAGTCATTATTATAGTATATTTTTAAAGTTTATCATTTTACATAGAATTGATATTGATTCATCTGAATTGATGTCGATCCTGAAAGATCATCATTGATCCCTACAAAACTTTCAAAACATTTTAAAAACTATCAAAACCTGCATTCTACTTTCTAAAAACCTATCTTTTACATGCAGATGACTCTACTTGGATTAGTGCATGATATTTTTAGCATATTTGATCTTCCCATTGTTCAACAACCATTTTTCATTGATCAAAATGACATTACATTTTAATTAGGTCTTTGTATTGTGGTTTTCACACCTAATCAGGAAAGCATTAATGAATAATTGGTTGTAATTCAAGAAGATGTTGATATTGCTACTAAATTTTGAGATAATTACTTTGACCATATTAATCTTGATATAGATTAGATATATTTGGCATTGTCTATTTATATCTTATCTATATATATCTTTGTAATTTCATGTTTATTTATAAACTTGAATTTTAAATGTGGGATGACATCCATCTAAGGAAGTGTATCACTTCTTTGACTAGTTTCTTACTAGGTAGCCCACTTATTTTTCTATTAATCCATTTTTTGTGAGTTAGTGTGATTTGGAAGTCATTCTTCCAGAGCCAAAGAGGAGTTCCCATAAAGCTTGATCAATGGTGCATAACCAACCTTCATCTCCAGGTAATCTTTAAAACCCTACATTTACTTTTTTTTAGTATCTAATTAGTCCATATCAAAAAAGCAAAAAAAAAATACTAAAACATTCTAGCACATCTAGTGGGACCCTTAAGGTACCATTTTTCTTGTTAAAAATTCAAATTTTGAATTTTAGTTTCTTTCCCTTTATTTGTTTGATGCATTCATCAAAAAAACATTAAAATTTTAATTTTTAGCTTTTAAGGTTAAAATACATTACATCCATCTTTCCTACTTAGGTTCTTTCACATAGAATAATCTATGCAACAATATATCATAGTCATCACTTTATCCACACACAAGCCAAATCACTGTCATAAATTAACACATCTAAATACTTGACATATGGAAACTAATGGGGATTTCATCACCTCATGGCAACCTTTTTCCTGGTGATCCCACTTGGATTTCACCACCAACGGGAGGACCAACTCAATTCTCTGACTAAGTATAATCTATGGACCATCAGTATATATTGGCTAAGCACTTGCACTGGCTGTGGGATTGTGATGTGAGGGGAGCAAGCCCCAAGTATAAATCCATGTAACGATACCAATATAGATTTGATTTGAGAACCAAAACAAAACACCTAAAACCATCCTTATATTACCATTTCTTAGGACCTTTATTATCCTTTTTTCTTTATTTATTCTCACATCTTAAAGTTAAAAGAGATAAAAAAAGATTTTTTGGAATGAGTTTAGTTTGTGTATCTTTCATCCACAACTAAAGTGAGATAATTCAAAAAGAAGAAATTGTTGTTTTATTTTTGTTTTTTCCTTTCTTATCTCATGGTTTTAATTAGACAATAGTAAAAGAAAGAATCCAAGGATGGTGCTACAACCTCTCCTATGGAACACACACCTATATCCTCCTATACCCTTAAGTCCTTTGAGAATCCTATGTTTCCACATTTTTATCCTCAATGAGATACTTCCATTGTGGAAATATTGGACAATAACCCCATTACTCTCAATTACTATCTTAATAGTCAAGCAATGCATATTTATCCTTCCCTCTATGCCCAATATTCTCAATATAAATACAAGATGCATTTTGAGGGAACTAATAAAATCAAAGAGTTTACCATGGCCATGGTAACCTTTATATTGAATCTCTTCCATCTAGTTTTAATACCTAGGTGACACAACCTTTAGAAAACTGACCACCCATAGTATCTACTAATTATTGAACCTCCATTACTCAGACTCAAAATACTTATAATACTTAGCTTACATCCACTAATCCTCCTCAAATTTTAGTAGTATGAATTTTTGTAAATCTCCCATCCATTAGAATGAATCTAGCATATAGTTCTCAAGCTCTGCCATACATGTAACAAGTCCCTCACACACAATAAATCCCTTTAACATAACCTCCCCAATAGTATGTATCCTTGGATACCTAGTACATGACCTCATCATAACCATTGGTAACCACTTACTTCCAATATTTTATGTAGCAAAATATTCTGCTACAAATCCCATAATATGTGGTGGCATCCCAACCCATTATGTCCACTATGGTTGGATACCCTTCTTCATAACCCCTATATGATCCCTTTTCAAATTTTCAAACTCTTCAGCAAGGTATCTTGGGGAATGTGCCTCAGAGTACCACCCAATTAGAACTCATAAACATCCTTATGAATAATATGGATACTTTAGAAGCCTCTACCTCTAGACACAACAATATGCTCATATATGAGCAAATTTATAATGAACATATCCACCTATCTATTCCTATCTGATCATATCCCCTACAATGGGAAATCCCCAAGTTTACTAAGTTTAAAAACAAGGAAGATCCCTAGTAGCATCTTAGAGACTTTTGACATACATGTTACCTTATAGCACATGACAACACATTATTTCTTAGGACATTTCCCATGTCACTAGTAGGGGTGGTATTAGATTGGTACAGATCCATTCCTCAACATTCTCTCTTTTCCTTTGGGGAATTGGCCCAAATTTTCTTAAAACACTTCTAAATCAACATTTCTCAAAAAGTGACTATCATGGATTTATAAACCATTCAACAATTTGAAGATGAATCCATATCAGACTTTATGGCTCATTGGCATAGCCTAATCAACTAGTTAACCTTTTCCTTGACACAACCTAAATTAATTGAATTATTTTCATGCTCTTGTGTAAAACATATCTCATACATGTTATAAGTTCAAAATTTTAAGACTTTTGATGAAGTGTTTACCATGGCACAAAAACTTAAAATTTGTGGCATTCAAGAGGGAAAAGTTAATTTACACAATAAAAACTTCAAACCTAACCCATTAAAAAATAATAATAATAATCCTAAACCAAAAGGCATAGAAAATTATTTTATTTTAAAAACTTATACCCCTCCAACACCCAATCAATCAAGACCATCCACTTCAAAAACATAGCCACCTAGGGGCCTTACTCATTTTCCCCTAGGAAATATACCCCTTTAAGAGAAACTTACACTTTTGTATTGGATAAACTCCTACAAGAAAATGTTATTGAGTTCCCTCTAATTAAACTAGTTGATGATACATGTCCTAAACCCACTTGATATAAAGAGAATGAGTTTTGTGCTTATCACAGGGTAGTATGACATGACATAGAATGATGTCAATATTTTATATGGTTAATACAAAACCTCATTGACAAGGGGGATCTCCATTTGGACAATTCAGATGCTCCTCCTAATATATCTTTAGATATTTTTAAATATCCATTTCCAAACCATCCATCCACACCAAACACAATCCAAGCTAAACATAGAGAAACATAAAATTAGGCTACATATATGATTGATATAATCTATGATCGGCTATTTCCTAAATAAGTTCTAAAGAAATCTTTGGTCTTGGATCTCCTCACAAGAGATGATTTTGATATAAGTCAATCTAAAACTATGAAAACAACTCCCAAAACTTCTATAGATCTCCCTAATCTCATTACATGTATCATTTACGTGAACCATCCCCTTCTCACACTAAATCTCCTAAAGGGGAAAATGAAACTACTCCTTGGGGTGTCATAGATAAACATCTTCATACTTTTAGAGTTGAACATTCCACCCCTTTGATCCCTAGTGAACCTCTTCGTGTTATGCACCTAGTTCATAATATAGCAAGATCCTATCATTTTACCCAAAACCAAAACCCTTCAAAACCATCCTCTATCATAACACATCCTTACCTTAAAAATATTAAGGGAAAGGGTAAAGCTCCTATCATTAATATTTGGGATAATTGTCTTCGTATTCCACCAAAGAAATCCTTAGCTCATCCTCAAGTTAAAATCAATCTGTTTCAAATGTCAAAAGACAAAAAAATTAGTCTAAATACCCCCTCTTTTCTCAACACATGAAAGAACAAAGGGCATATCCCTTTTGTATCATCTCCATCATCTATTTTAGGTCCCCATTCATCTTCTATCCCTGTCATAGGTTCTTGTATCAAAAACATGGGAAAATGCAAAATCTCCCCCCTTATTAGCCACACCTCCATCCTATTTTCCACCATATTTTGTTAAAGGCCCATCTAAAGAAAAGGTGTCTAAGGTCATCCATACTGTTAAAGCTAAATAATAAAACCAAACAATAAATACTTTTCCAAAAGAGATTACACAGCCTATTATAAAACTATAACATAACCCTTTGAAAGGATCTTATGCTGGAATATTAAAAAAATTGTTAGATACATACCTCATTACAATACCACCTATACTGTTTGTTAACCTTCACCCCCAAAGGCCCTCCTAGTATAGAAATTAAGAAATATGTGCATATCATAAAGTACCTAGACATGATATAGAAAATTGTAAATCTCTTAAGGCCATAGTCCAATAATTAGTCAAAGATGATGATCTATTAATTAATGATCTCGGTGACAATACTCCTAAGTAAAAAGTCACCATCCCAGATATTCCACCCATCCATAATCTAGCTAGTCCTATAAGCGATAAAGAGTTGGTAGCTTCTTTGGACCCTCCATTATTACACATCGATGTTATCCATGTAACCACCTATTTTTAAAATCAAAATCCTAATAAATCCAAGGTTTCAATTACAAGATATTCTACCCATAATATGCCTAAAACATCTAGACAAAAGCCTAAAGTCTCTATTACAGGAACTACATTAGCCAAAGCCAAGGAGTTGGTACAAATATCCATAATAAAAAACTGCACCAAATGCCTATAAAAATGTCATTATATGAACTTATCAAAAAATATTCACACCATCGACAAGAAATGATAGAAGCTCTCTAGGCTATTGAGATCTAGCTAGACGAGCCTCAACCATTATCAACATTAATAGGGGCCCTTCAAATGGTGTCAATTGTTAGTTTCATTGATTCTAAGGTCACTCCTTTATCACATGGAGATCAAGATCCCCCACTTTTCATCACAACTCAAATAAATCAAGTATGAATTAAAAGAGTTATGATTGATAATGGGGCCAATATCAATATTATTTCTTCACATGCTTTCTAACAATTACAACTACTAGAAACCATTTTTTCCCAATCCTCAAAAATTCTTCACACATTCAATGATATGGTATCACCCAAAGTAGGCATGGTTGTCCTCCACATTTTTGTAGGTTCTTGCACCCTCCATGAACTCTTTTAAGTAATAAAGGGGACTTTATAATATAATATTTTATTAGGACATCCATGGATTCATGTGATGTGATGTGTCCCCTCCATATTCTATCAATACCTTAAGTATGAACATGAAGACTAAGTAAACATCATCTCTACCAATCCTCATCCTTTAAAATTATGTAACTTCACTTTTCAACCAAGCGATGTCATAATATCCTCTCCTAACACAATCCCACCATCATCTTCTAATCGAGCCTTGACTAGTACAACTATTCTTGCTTCAAAACTACTAGTTCAAGAGTACATTGATTCTATGATGCAACATATTTCAATGGGGGAATACTAGTTATTACACCTTAACACATTACCCACTCTTAGGGAATATGGTAATCCTAACAAACAACCCATGAATTCACCCAACCTAGGTGAGCTAATCCCCTTTGAACCACCTTTCTTACATACTAACTTAATATATGGTAAAATTGATCAAGCTACCCCAGGGCCTGATAATTACACCCATGCTAAAACCTTACCATCCAATTTATCATTTCTCAATAAACCCTATTTCACACAAACCTACCTTTATCATTGTGCTTGGAAAGGGTTCGACATGGGTAGATATGAGCAGGGTCCCCCGATGTCACATTAAGAGATTTCAAAAAACCACATGAAAATCATGGCTTAAGATTTGAAAAAGACTCTAAATATTATCTTGAACCCATTCCTCTACCATTCTTGGAAGAATAATTGCCATCTTCATCATCCAATACCTCTTCTTTAAACAACGACATTGTATCCATCCATCCTAACTTTTTTTAGTCAATATGATCTCCATAGAACCCCTCATCTTTCAT
The DNA here is from genome assembly GCA_037957365.1 of Torreya grandis. Taxonomy (NCBI): domain Eukaryota; kingdom Viridiplantae; phylum Streptophyta; class Pinopsida; order Cupressales; family Taxaceae; genus Torreya; species Torreya grandis. The sequence goes on from JARHVA010004877.1 coordinate 496,509, forward strand.
CACAATGGTAGGACCCAAACCATCCCTTTATCATATCCTAACTTAATAGGACCTGATATGCTAACTATCCCTATTCTTTAGTGTCAAGATGATGAGTCAATCTTGACTCATTTAGGTGTTAAAAACTCTTATTTATGTAATTCTCTTCCATCTAAAACATCTGACCTTTTAAATGAAGCCACTATTGATATTAATATTGGGTCTTAGGAGACCATAAGAATTATTAAAATTAGCAAAGCCTTAACTCTAAAAAAACCAAGATTTTAATACTTTTTTATTAAATCATAGTGATATATTTGCTTGGTCTTATAGTGATATGCTTGGTATTGATCTCATAATCATTATCCATAATATTGTTTCTTTTCTTAATGCTACGTTGGTAAAACAAAAGCTCTACAAAATGCATCCTCATGTTGCACTCCTGGTAAAAGAGGAACTAGAATGCCTTTTATATACTAACTTTATTCAACCCATTGATTATCCTCAGTGGATGTCAAACATCATTCTGATCACTAAGCCTATAGGGGGACTTCATATCTATACTAACTTTCATGATTTAAGTCTTGCCTATTCAAAATATTTTTTCCCTCTCCCTAACATCAACCAATTAGTAAAAATGATAGTTGGCCATGAAATGTTATCCCTTATGGATGGTTTTTTTGGTTATAATCAAATACTTATTGCACCAAGAGATCAACATAATATTGCATTCATTACTCCTTAGGGGACCTTATATTACCATGTTATTCCCTTCAGCCTAAATAATTTAGGAACCACCTATTAGTAGGCTATGAATTATATATCTCATGACATAATCCACAAAATCATCAAAGACTATGTAGATGACATCCTTGGGAAGTCAAAATTTTGTATATCCATACTTAGGGTTATTTTTGATCGTCTACTTTGGTATCATGTGCATCTAAATCCAAAAAAGTGAATTTTTGGTGTCTTGATGGGTAAAATCCTAAATTTTATTATTTTTATTCATAGAATAGAAGTGGATCCTACTAAAATCAAAGCTATTTTAGAAATACCTCCTCCATCTAACCTTAAGTAGCTACATAGTTTACAAGGCAAGCTCTAGTCTATCTATCATTTTATATCCTAAATCTCTTATCGGTGTCAACCTTTCCACCATTTATTAAAGAAGGATAGTTTCTTTATGTGGGATATTAATTATCAAGAAACCTTTAGTGCATTCAAAAACTATCTTCTATCACCTCCAATCCTCACTCCACCTAAGGGTAACCTTTCTTCCTTTATATCATAGCCATAGCTCATGCTCTTAGTGATATTATTGCTCATAGAGATGAGAATCATAAATAACAAGCTATTTATTAAATAAGTCATACCCTTGGAGAATATGAAACATGTTATCCACATGCCAAAAAACTATGCCTAGCATTGGTCCTTATAACCTCTAAGCTTCATCACTAACTACTTAACCATAAGATGTATGTAATTATGACTACCAACCCCTTAAGTTTATGCATTCTAAACCTTATAAAAATAAATGAATGGCCTGATGGATCATGCTTCTAGCTAAGTTTGAACTAGAATTTCTCCATCAAAAGTTTTTTAAAGGATAGATTATTGCTGATCAGTTGGCTGAAGCACCTCTTAGTGATAACTGACCAACTAATTTTAAATTTCTTGATGAATCTATCATATCTACTTCCCAATTTGTCTTGGAATATCAAATGACTCTATTATTTGATGGGTCCAAATGTGAGTGGGGAGGTGGTGAAATAATTATATTAATCCCTCCTCAAGGCATTCCTATGCATTTATATTTTAAATTAGAATTTGATTGCAATAATAACTTGGTTGAATATGAAGCATTGATCATAGGCCTCCAAACTTCCCTTGCATTATGATTTAGATCCCTTAATATCTATGGTGATTCTCAATTGGTGGTCAATCAAATTATTAGTGTATATCAATGAAATAATAATATCCTCCAAGGATATGAGACCTTGGCTGATCAGATCTTATCTAATTTTAAAATTTATGTTATCTAAACTAATCCTAAATCAACTAATAAGTTCATTGATACTATGGCATCTCTTGCCTCTTTTATCCCATCCTTATCTTAGGAGTCCAAGCTATTTGTCCCTATCCATTGAGATAACCAACATTCTAACATGATAAATGATCTTCCATCTATTAATAATATCAAGGAAAACCCAGAGGAGCCATGGTACCTACAAATATTTACTTATTTTTCTATAGGACTATCTCTTCCCCATTTATCCAAATGTGTCATGCATGTCTTTCAATAGAAAGTTGCTCACTATACTATATTGGGGGATGTTCTCTATAAGCATGGTTTCAATGGTATCCCTACTCGTTGTCTCTAGAAAAATGAAGCTACCTTAGCTATCCAATAAGTACATAATGGGTCATGTGGTGGACACTTTAGTGGTTACACAATCACTAAAAAAATCTTACATCTAGGCTACTATTGGCCCACTTTGAATCAGGATTATTGCACATATGTTAAGAAGAGTGTAAAATTTTATTAACATGTAAACTTATCCCATGTTCCTAGTAAAGCCTTGTAATTAGTAAGGGACTTCTATCCATTATCCTAATGGGGGCTTGATCTCATAGGGAAAATCAACCCTAAGTCCTCTCAACATCATAATTTCATCATTATCGATACAAAATACTTCACCAAGTGGGTATAATTTGTGTCACTTATCTCGACCAAGGCAAAAAATATTGTTGAGTTTATTTACCATCACATTATTTATCATTTTGGAATCCCATATAGAATAATAATAGATAATGAGAAATATTTTAAAAATAAGAATTTCCAGGCACTATGTGACTCATTTAAAATCAAATTAAGTTTTTCGTCACCTTACTATCCTCAAGCCAATGGTCAAGCACAAGCATCTAATAAAACATAGTCAAAATCATAACAAAACTTTTCAATGAAACTAGAAAATATTAGCATCTCCACATCCCTTTCACCTTATGGGCATATCAAACTAGTATTTGAACCCCTACAAGTGCTACTCCTTTTTTCCTTAGTTTATGGTATAAAAGCTATACTTCCTCCAGAAGTCCAAATTCCATCTCTTTATGTCTCTCTTAAAGACATTATTTCTGATGAGGATTTTCATTAGGAGCATTTATCCTAGCTCAAAATCTTAGATGAGCATCATGCGGTAGCCCTTGATCACCTTCATATATATCAAGAATGACTAAAACAAGCATATAATCAACATATAGGAGAACAAGAATTTAATATTGGAGACATTGTACTTAAATAAAATCAACATGTCACTAATATGGATTGAAGTAAAAGGGGTAAATTTTCTCCTAATTGTCTTAGACCATACATCATAACCCATAAATACAGATCTGGAGCATATCATTTGCCCTCTCTTAATGGTAAACTAGAATGATAACCTCTTAATGCATTGTATCTATGCCCTTTCTATATTTAATAAATCTTGGATAATTTTGGTTAGTTTATATACTATCATATCCCTTTATCCCAAAATACCAAATAATGATATGAGAGTTATGTGGTTATCTGATAGTCACTATAACCTCAACTTTGAATATGTATACCCCAGCTCTATAAATAGCATTTTCTCATGGATAAGTTTCACATGTAATGGGACAAATGACAAATCATTATTTCTCTTATTTCTTAAATACCATTAATTTCTCAAGATAACACCATCATCTCATGTCTTGAATTTATGGAAACTATCCTAAGGTATATTTTATGCCAAACCTTTCATTATTATCTGTGGGATCCAAAATCAAGTAAGTAGTGAAAATCCAAAGTATTAAAATGGGATAAATAAATATACTAATCCCTCAAGGGACATTTGTAATCAAATATAGTGGAAAATAATAGATAGATCCCTTGAAGGACAACTATGAAAAAATGTCAAAATGTAGACCATTCCCTTGAAGGATGGCTACCAAGCAAAAAACTCCCTACATTGATCAGTTTTAAAAATTATGCCACTTAAAAGCCCTAAAAAAACAATAAAAGAATTAAAATAAATTATCAAAAGAAATATCCCATGAAATCTTTGAGCATTGATCAAATTTATAATTTTAGTCCTCTCGTATGGGTCAGTCTACTCATTGGCATAAAAGTGATTTCTGAAAGATAAATCCTAATTTTGAAATATGAGGTGAAGAATTCTATCTCTAAAAAAAATCCATCCCCCATCCTACCAAAAATCATATCATCCTTTCATTAAGGTTAAAGCTTTAGATAACCAAGGTTGAGTAAATATCTTTTATCATCTAGCTAAGGATGCATATGCCATACATATGAGAGGTTCTCTTTTGGTTATGGTCCAAGTTAATGAAATGAAAATTCATAATATATAAACACTAAAATCCATAAATCCATCGTAATAAATCATTAAAATCTATCTATAATCCATAATCATCATTAAGCATAAATCTAGAATCCATAATTTATTTACATTCAATCATCTAAAAACCATAAACATCTATAAAACTAATAATGATCTATATCAAAAAGTCTCATAATCCATAGCCATAAACCATTAATAAAAACTCATCTCATGATATAACATGTAAAATCTATAATTCATCCATAGAATACATGATAGCAATAATCAAAATTAAGAAAAACATAAACATCTAAATCTACATATCCATAGCCATCAATAAATCCATAAACAAATACACATGATCCATATATAAACATAAAATATCTATACATACATACACACACACACACACACACACACACACACACACACACACACACACACACACACACACACACACACACACACACACACACATCAAAGGTCTATATGAATGTCATAACATGAATATAATGGGGCTCTCAGCCCATACAATATAATCTACTTAGTAATATTAATCCTGTTGAGGTGAATGCTATCACCTTCCTCATCATCCCTTCCATGACTCACCACACTCCCTCTACTAGTATACCCCCAAGGAGTCCTCTATTATCTACTATATCTAGCCACATATGACACAAAATAAGCCACATCTATTAATTGCCTTAGTATAATCCTCTCATAATAGGACATCTCTATAAGTAAATCCTTGTACTTTTGGAGTGGTACCATATCTGGAGGCACAATGTTAAATCTTACAATAACTAGAGTAGGTCTCTCCACCAAAGTAGACCTCATCTACTCTAGATATAATCTATATCTATCTCACTCCTATATGGCTTGGTCATGCTAACTTCTCATGCTCTCTAGATCACTTGTAATGTGGTAATTTGATCCTATAAAGTAACATGGGCTACCTATGCCTCTTGTAGCTCGACCCTCAAACTATCCCTCTCTATAATAACTGAATTCATATACATAATATCATATGAAAGGGCATATTATAGTCATAAATCCTCCATGTGTTCATTAGGGGCCTCCTGCTCCTCCATGTGTGCATCTGAAGCCTCCAACTCCACCTCCTACTTAGCCTCCCTCACCTTCTTAATAACCACCCCATATCATGGTTTCACTACTCTCCCCTACCTCTTTATAATCTCTACTATAAACCATGTTGCATAATAATTAGTATACCTAATGTCATCTAGGTCACTCACTATAAGCTCCTCCTATGGCCCCATAAAAATATACATAATGTCAAGTGTAGGCTAGTCCATCTCTATATCCTCCCACCTATACATGTGTGGGGTTAATGGAACATCCTATATAAATATGAACTGATGATAGACTCTATCAAAATAAAATAGCTAAAGGTGCTCTAGCCATCATCCCTATACCCATATCTCTCAAGTGACATCACCTATCTCTACCATTAAACTAGGCCATGTTGGGAAGTCTACATAAGGCCTCTAGATTACATCTCCTATTTGTAAGTTGTTGAACACCTATCTAAAGTGTACTAGATCCCACACTACCCTTTCTGTATATGGAATAATAAGGTTTTCCTTCCACCAAAGGAATCTTACATTGTATACCATCTCTCTAAATCTGGTCCATGGGGTCCTTATGGGTTGAATCACATGGATGTGTTCATATGCCTAGAAATTTTTTGTCAAGCCTTGATCAATGCCCAATACACTAGCTCCACAACTCTCTGTATATCTACCCCAATAGTGTGGGCACCCAATAAAAAACCATCTAAAACTCCACCATGTCTACTATAACACTAGTAAAACTCCATGGTAGTCATCCTCCCCTAAAATTAGGTAGTACATAGTAGGTCAGTGCCAACATTATCATAATTGGTACTAGTATTTCCATAAGATCCTAGTTATATAATGGATAGAAGGAGAACCCCCAAGTAAAGAATATGATGTCTAGTACATCTTCATTATATAATCATGCTAGCACTACCTCTCACCCTGGCTCATTTATAGTATATATAAGAGTGCCTATAATTGATAATCAAAGAATATAGTGGATGTCCTCTATAGTGATCTTCATCTCACCCATCAATAACCAAAAAGTGTTAGTGGTATAATCCCAATACTCTAGCAATGCCAATATCATATAGATATCCTAATGGAAATAGTGATAATGGTGAATCCCTCTGAATCCAAATACCTCTAGATAAGCCTAGTTTTCATTTCTTATAAACTCCTAAAACTATGCCAATAGTGGAGGGACCCTATCCCTCATCATCAAAAACTCTCATGCCTATCAAAAATATCTTTTAGTTAATCAAAAGCCTAAGTTTTTTGCTTTTTGTTGATCCTCTCAAGATCTATGCTAATTTGACCCTGATCAAAAATGATCCTTATAGATCATGGTTGATCCATTTGATCATGTTTCTATCCTCATGGATCAATGTTGATTCCTTTACACCAATTTTTTTTCCTAGGCCGTACATTCCTAAACTACAAAAAAATAATTCAAAATTTACCTACCCTCCCTTTTTCCCCATAATTTTGATAAAAAACCAAATTTATTATGCCAAAGTAAAAAACCAAAATAAATATATAAAAAAATAAATAAATTACAAAATTTAACCAAAAATTCATAAAACCTACCTTTTACTACAGTCATCATCATCATCATCATCTGATCCCACTCACCTCTATCGTCTCTCACATCCACTTGTAAGGTTGTCACACGTCAAATTTTATCTTGGATGCTTGTTCATATCGATAACTAAATGAGCCTTATGCCATGTTAGATGCCTATATATAGCCTTTCTCATGATTGATGTTGATCACCTCAGTCGATGTTGATCCCCTAAATCGACATCGATCCATTGTAGATCAATGTTGATTGTCTTGGGTTATTAAACTTTTTTCACTTATGAACCATTTGACATTCTTCCAATTTAGTTCCCAAGCTCTGTCTTATTTTTTTTACCTCAACTATCCCATTTTTGTCTCCTATTACATTTTTGATTTGAGGATTTTGACCCCTTGTCAGTTCCCCAATCTCCTTAAAGGCATATCCCCTTTTTTAGCTTATTTTTATTATAATATTCTAAGGGTCTATTTTGTCTTACACACATTCATCTATAGGTGAAATATACACCATACACACATCTGATGCTATGGTCTACCATTCCTATCTTTTGTTCTCTTGTTATCCTTTACTTACACCCACCTTCTTTAGTCATGGCATTTTTACTCAATTTGGTCTTTGAGGAATAATCGCCTGCATTAATTTTTATTTCATTTAGTGTAATTTTGGAGCTTCATTTCATCATCTGCACTTTTTATTATCCTTTTCTATCACGCATTTGTCTATTCCCACTCACCCCATTGTGTTTTTACCTTTCATCTTTTTCAAACCTATCATACATTTCATCTCACTTCTCAGTGCCTAGTTTGAGGGGGGATGCCTTCTCATAATAAAGTTGGGGCATTAGATACCTTATAGTTTTTGTCTCATGACCCACTATTACATACCACTCCACAAAAAGGGGCAAATTTAGATGCTAGTTTTATACACCCTGTGTATTAACTTGGTGCATCATCACATTATTATGTTATTTCTAACATAATGGCCCCACATTCATAATTATTTAAAATAATTACATTCACCTCACCCATTTACCTTTACCACATAGGTTATTTGGACTTAATTACTATAGTTAAATAGTAATTAACCCTATTTTTACCATTCTTAACCATAAAATCCTAAAAATAAATTAAAAAAAAACTATTCAATATCCCAAAAACCCTTACAATAATTTACCCTCGTTAAAAACTAGTGAAAAAAAACTTAGTGTTACATTCACTTAGTTTGGCATGCAGTTTAAAATAAACCAAGCCAGCTTTTAACCAAATTGGGCTAACTGACATTGATCTTCCATGATGAACACTGATTATTTAGGATCAATGTCAATCTATAAATACACAACAGACCTCCATGGCTCAAGAGGGATGGTGACTATGCTTTTAGACTTTGAAACTCTATCAAAATCTCATTATAACCTACGTACAAATGTTTTCAACAACTTGTTGTCTTGTGGAAACTTTATTTGAAATATTATCAAAGGATTTTTGAAGGTTATTTAACTCATCTTGCCAAGTTTGTTTTCAGCCATAAAGGTTAGTTTTGCACTTTAATTTATTCACATTTAAAATCTACAGTCTTCTATGTCTGTCTGTCACTATTTTACATTTGGTTTTTATTATTTTATCAATAATATAAGTCATTATTATAGTCTATTTTTAAATTTTAGCATTTTACATAGAATTAACATTGATCCATCTGAATCAATGTCGATCCTGTAAGATCATCATTGATCCCTGCTACACTTTCAAAAAAAAATACAATCTATTTTCATAACATTCTCAATCTTAAAAACTTGTCAAAATTTTCATTCTATTTTCTAAAACCTATCTTTTACATGTAGATGACTCTACCTAGATTAGCGCATGATATTTTTAGCATATTTAATATTTCTATTGTTCAACAACCATTTTTCATTGATCAAAGTGACATTGCATTCAAATTAGGTCTTTGTAATATGGTTTTAACACCTAATCAAGAAAGCATTAATGAATAATTGGTTGTAATTCAAGAAGACATTGATATTTTTACTAAATTCTGGGATAATTACTTTGATCATATTAATCTTACTATAGATTATATATCTTTGGCATTGTCTATTTATATCTTATCCATATATATCTTTGTAATTTCATGTTTATTTATAAACTTGAATGTTAAACATGGGATTACATCCATATAAGGAAGCGTATCACTTCTTGGGATTGTTTTTTTACCAAATAACCCACTCATTTTTATATTAATCCATTTTTTATGAGTTCATATGATTTGTAGGTCATTCTTCCCTAGCCAAAGAGGAGTTCCCACAAATCTTGATCAATGGTGCACAACCAACCTTCATCTCTAGGTAATCTTCAAAACCCTACATTTAATTTGTTTTTAGTAGCTAATTAGTCCATATAAGAAAATCAAAACAAAATACTAAAATAAATAAACATATTCAAAAGATAGTTGTTGAGTTTGAAATTGTAGATTTAGGTGTTGAATAACATGAAATTTTATAGTCTATTCTTGTAGGTATCAATAAATATGTTTATGAGTGAGAAGAGGAAAAATAATTCTTCTTTTGGAAGGTAGTTTACCCCTGTTAGGTGTAAAATTAGGTGAGACAATATTTATGGTTTGATATAACTTGACCTCCTTCATAAATCAGATTATATACCATTTGAGAATAAATAATATGTTAATGTTTTCAAATAGAGATTTTTTAGATGGATCCAACTTTAGGATCTTCCATTTCACAAAAATAGACCTTCTGGTAAAATAAAGTCCACCTCTATCCCTAGTACACATTTTAGGGACCAATTTTATGCCTAGACTTTCTCCAAAAATAAAAGATAGGATGGTTTCATTTTAAAATATACCAGAGGAAGTAGGAATGAATCAAGTAGAGTGACCCCTATAATAAAAACTTAGGAGACAATCTAGACTGTGAAGAGGCCAAAGAAGATTCTCACTCCCCCACCATCTTCCATGAAGAAGGCTACCACACATATAGGTACCATTTTTCAATCATCCTATTTAGAATATTCATAATAATTTATATTTCTTGAGTCAACAACACCTATGGAAGGGCCTAAAGATACTAGCTTGCTATAATTTGAACACCGAGTCAATAAAATAGAAGATCATAACATAAGAACAAGTTACTAGAGATAAATAGGAGAAAGCAAAGGAAAAAATGAGGCTAATAATAAGGTGAGAAAATAAAATAATAAAAATAAAAATTAAGAGGAAAATCACAAGGCTACTAAGGAAGAATAACAATGGAAGCAACAAACCAAAGAGGAGGATAGAAAAAATCCAAGGAAGCTAAGGTAGAAAATAAAATCACTAAAGAAGTAGAGGCAAAAAAAAGAAGAATAATAATAAGAAAGAAAGAAAAAATAAAAAATAAAAAATAAAATCAAGAATCATAGGCAATGTAACAAAATAAATATGAATTAGTAGTAGTCACCAAGGATCAAGGTGATCCAAAGACTAAATAAGCATTGTGTACCTAAGAGGATCTAACTAAGAGGTAGGCTCAATAGCAGGTTACCAAAGTGAAGACTAACATAGAATCCAAAGATAAGGTTGAGGGAGATGCCAAAGCTAAGGCTAAATTGGATGCCAAAGCTAAGGTTGAGGTATAATTTAATTCCAAGGCTTAAGTGGAAACCAAAGATAAGTCTAAGATGGAATAAAAAGCCAAGGTAAAACCAAAACACACAATGCAACAAGAAGTTGTGAAAAATTGTGACTAAGACCATAAAGATGGTGGAAATAAATGAGACCCAAAAATCATTGCCAACATCTTAAGGCTTGAAATATACTCAAGGAAGTGTGGAGGAGGCCTCTCAACTCATGCCTCATATAACTAACCAATGGATATTCTATGTCCCTATATCATCCACCCATCATATAAAATTTACTCTTCCCATGGCATAGATCAAGAAGAAACATGTGATAGTTATGAATTCCTATATGGATTTGGATAAAAAAAGCATGGATTATTTTTGGATATTTCCCAAATTTTGCTTGCTAATAAAATTGAAGGTGCAATTGCATTTCAAGAATCAACTATGTAGAAGGATTCAGCCTTGGAGAAACAACTATTCTAGATGTAGGAGGAAAATGTATATTTATACCCTTGGTTCACCAATATGTGTCAAATCATAAATAATACTTAACATACAATGGTAACCCATGTCCTGGGTGACAAAGTAATGTCATAAGAAAAATAATTCTCATCCCTCTTGGCATTGCTAACAAAGGACTAGATTCTCATCCCTCTTGGCATAGCTAACAAAGGACTAGATTCTTTCACAAAATCTACACTCACTTTACAGATAAGGGAAGAACATCAAAGTAGAGATAGGTAATTTATTATCTCTTGGAATAATATGAGTAATTATTTGATATGGTTGTGGTCTAATCTAATTAGATCACCCAATGTATTTTTAATTAGAAGCAATATCTCACCAATTTATTGTATGAGGCTAAGCTAGAGTTTTATAGGGTAGACAAAGCCAAATTTGTGATGGAATTCTATTCATATACATATACATCAGTGGAAAACACACTCAAATATTTACTTGAATCACATGATAATGTCATGTATAAGCTATAAACCTATAGAAATTATATTCTATAGAAAATAATTATTGACATTTAAATGTAGAGGCATGTAGATTAGTTGGAAGATCTATCCCAAGATATCCAAGTCAAAGTGTTAAATTATAGGGCCCTGATCAACATGATACAAGATGAATATATTCAAAATATGATGGTAATACAAGTCATACTATGCACATTTATCATTATGGTGAGATAAGTTCTCACTGACTAGAAAATTTTCAAATAATATTTATCACAATCAAATAGCTCCATCGCACAACTTGTATAAGAGACCCAATTTATTATTCCTAAATAGGTTTAATAGGTTCTCATATAATTATATAATAAAAACCATAATGCACACCAAAAAATTATATATCACCAATTTATTCTTTTGCACCTTAAACAAAATCAACATTACAACAACCTCTTGTATAAACAAATCAGATCATGCCACCACTTGTTTAGTAGGTACTATAAACACTTCAAATTTTTTAATTATGAAAAAAAAAATTTAATTATAGTATAATGGCCTTAAGAATTAGGATAAAGGACAATTTGGTTAAAAACTTTTAAAGGGAAGACACCTAGTTAAGATAGTCTATTGAAAACCCTCGAGGATGGTAATCTACTATGCTACTTAATTAAAAACTTGAAAGGGAAGATAAGTAATGTACAAGGGGTGAAAACTGGGAAACAACACCTTGAGTGATATATTTGAAACATAATTATTAAAAGGGGGGTGAATAAGTCTTCAATTTTTTTATAATTTTACTTTATCATTCATGAACTATCAAAACAATATAGTAAACTAACAACACATTAAGAACCATGAGCATGATAGAAGATCATAGCACATAGAACACTTATTTAAGTGGGAAATCCTCAAGGGGAATAAAAAACACTAATGATTAAAATTTACTATTGTCTTATAATTAAAACATCAAGATTTAATAAAGTAATAACTTTACTTAGAGCACCAACTCCAACTACCCAAGCACCAACTTGACTAAGCTTTAGCAAACATCCACGTGCAAGGAGGTACTAACCCCCTAAATGAGTCAGCAAAAACTTATCCACATCAAAACTTTTATTATCTTAAAAACCATTTGTTTTTCATAAAATATATGATTATCTCCTTCTTCAGCTCTTCACACACTTCTATCCTTCTCAAACTAGTCTCTAGCCTTCTTCACTCAATTCGGTCTCTTCAAGACATATTAGGTCATTTGACCTTGATATTCATATATAGTTCCCCCATTATATCTTAATTATATCTTATTTTCACCTTGATGATGGTATATAATACCTCATTTATCTCTTTAAAATGTTATATCTTCTATTTCAACTCTCATACATGCTAACCAACCAATTAGGCCTATTAGGCCTTATTCTTATACTAGGCTCTTGCTCATACACCTCTTTATCAGTCTCTTTACCACTTATATTTTCAATTAAATATGCCTTATTACATTATAAAAAAATAATAATAAATCATTAAAATAGGTCAGTCATAACATATAGGACCATAACCCCTTTTTAGGCCTTAAGGAGACCTAATTCAATTAGGCCTTCACTATCATACATTACCCTTTAAAATCTTTGAAAAACTCTTAAAATAATGACATGGTATGAAGATATAAAATATATATCAAATACACCTTATAAAAATTCACTTTTTTTCAAAAAAATTATATAGGTCCAACCACCACTTGAACCTCTTCTCAAAACACAGTTCATACTAGGCTTGTGCATACCCAAAATGTCTATCTTGAACAACTGAATCATAAGCACATTTTTCCAAACAAATATGGAAAAAAATCACAGATAAAAAATATACATGACCTTAAAAAATTAACCAAGTTAATTATAATTTATCACATATTTCAAAAGGACTCAAATCGTTCTCTGCAAGTAGCCCAGTCAGAACTACCAACTAGCCTCAAAACACAATCATAGAAACAATGACCAAAAATACCTATATAACCACTTTTAGAGACTTAAAATGAATTTAGATTATCCTATGAGTGTATTATACCATTATAATATATATATATATATATATATATATGTATGTATGTATGTATGTATATATATATATATATATATGTATATATATATATGTATATATATATATATATATATGTATATATATATATATATATATATATATATATATATATATATGTATGTATGTATATATATATATATATATATATATGTATATATACATACATACATACATATATATATGTATATATACATACATACATATATATATATATACATATATATATATATATATATACATAGATATATATATATATATATACATATATATATATATATATATATATATATATATATATATATATATATACATATATATATATATATATACATATATATATATATATATACATATATATATATATATATATATATGGCAATATTGGTCCAAGACCAATATCATAGTCTTGTACCTCACTATCTCATCTGAACAAGATAGGTCAACTTATGATCAACATTTTCATCATTTCCAATTATGATCAAAATGTATTACATGTATTTAATAATTTATCTATGCACTTGGATTCATCCCTAGTCCATGATAAGACATCTATAATTAACTTCTCATTTCTTCTTGGTTTTCTCATTGTTTGCATCATTAGGCCTTTTAGCAACTAGTCAACTTGTAAGACTAGTTTAGCACTCCTGATGGTTATAACCTACTTATAAACCAACATGGATATAAAACACAAGTCTCAATATTTTTTCTTCATCCATTTATCAATTTTTACCTGGTCAACTTTAACTACTACAATAAATCTCTAAGAAACAAGGCCTTTCTTGTAGGGTCCACTCACTCACCTGAAAAACCAATCATACCTATATGTGATTGGGAGATTTAAATATAACTTTAAATCACTTAAATATCCATAAAAATACATTTTTATTACTTTATAACAAGATCTTTCACATCCGGTCATTGTTAGGGTTCTTTGTGGGTTTAAACCATCTTCTAGTCTTAATGATCATTCATAAAGTTTAGCTCCTTATCCCAAAAACCAATGCTTGTAAATCTGATCTGGGACCATTCCACATATACCATGAATATATTAAGTTCCCATTCATAGGTTACACATTCCAATGAACACTTTAAAGTTGTTCTCAGGTTGAGAACCATTCATCTTGTGCACACAAGAGACCTCAAAACACTTTTTCTTGACTTAGCCTTCACATTTTGACCTAAAAATTGGTTAAAATACTCAAAAATACATGAAATTCATATATAAATTCACACATACTCACACTTTCCTTGGAAATTGATATTGATACCCCATTTGGCCACCATCTCTCTCTTCACTCTTTAGGCCTTTAAATTGACCTTCTATCCACTGTCCAAGATTTAAAAACATAATATAAATATCATACAACCTCTTACCATGCTTAACCACTATCATACATTATTCATATGCCTTTAAAATACATCATGACACCTCATAAGGTGAGGCAGGGTTTAGAACTAGTCTAGTTGCATGATAGGTCTGTAGGTCCTTCCCCTATAGACTCACCTTAACACTCACTTGAGTTATATAATTAATCATATTCATACTCAAAAAAATCTATATATCCTATTATTCATCCATATCACTAGGCCATCATGTTCCTTTATACACAATATTAGGCATCCTATACACAAGCCTTCTCAAGTCTCTTGTTAGGTATAGACACTTGAAAACTTTGGCAACTGATCTTGAAACACTGTTTAATGATATTACACCTTGATCACATGCCTTATATGTTTATCAACCAATTTCATACCTCTCAAGGATGTAATTAAATAATTTTTTTTAAAGAACCTCATGAACAACCTTTGACTTCAATGATAATTTCAATGCCATACCTCAACAATAGAAATACTGCTCAACAATATCCCCCTTTTGTCATTGATGGAAAACCATACTAAAATTGATAATAATTATCAACCCATTTTTTTATTTCTCCCCCTTTATCATAAATGACAAAGTGATGTATGAAATTCCTTGGATCACACTCCTTGTAACCAAAATACTCAACACACAGAATTAATAGTTTATGAGACATAAAATAAACATGATCTCCCTATCTCCATGAATACCTTATTGGAGAAACTAAAATATTCTTGGATCTAATGAGCATGATTAGACCCCCCTAAGTAATTTTATTCTTCAATGATTTCTATGGGTAGGAATTACACCTAATTCCTATCTTAGGTGTTTAAAAGTTACCTTTGTAAGTAGTTTGGTCAAGATGTCTGCAATCTGATCCTGTGTAGAAACATATTCAATTTTGACACTTTGTTCACTTACATAATATCTTTTTAAATGATACCTAATGGGATTGTTTTTGTTCCTTTCATGTATTACATGGTTCTTTGAGACACTTATAACACTTGTATTATCATAATAGATAAGTCTAGGACCATCATACTCTATATTATAGTCTCTTAGAGTCTGTCTCATCCATAGAACCTAAATGTAACATTAAGATAATAAAGTTTACTCAACCTCACAAGTGGAAAATTCTATTGATGGTTGTTTATTACTTATCCATGAAACTAGGCACCCACCTAAGAAGAAGGCTCCTCCACTAGTACTCTTCATATCAGCTATACTTTCTTCCCAATTTACATCTATATAGGTTGTCAAATTAAAATCCTTACTTCTTGGATACCAAAATCCATACTCCATAGTCCCCTTGAGATACTTGAGTCTAATTTTTACTAATTTCATATGATTCTCTTTTGGATCTATTTAAAATCTTCCCACATGACCTACTTCTTACATGATGTCAGGTCTAAAGGTAATGGTGTACAACAAACTTCCAATCATTGAACTATATGATGTCTAATTATCCTTTGAATACTCATATTACTTGTTCAATTTACATAATGTGATTATGGGTGTATTAACTAAATTTCAATCCTCCATCTCAAACTTCAACATCTCTCTTATGTACTTAGCTTGTGATATGAAAATACCTTTTTTTAGATTGAGTGATTTACAACCCAAGAAAGAATGATAGTTATCCTAGCATGGACATCTCAAACTCTTTCTTCATCACCTCTACAAAGTCCTTTGTTATGTTCTCATTATTTCAACCAAAGATGATTTCATCCACATAAACAACTACTATTAGCTAATGGTCATCTTCTATCTTAATGTATAGATTGTTGTATGTAACTCTTACTTTTAATCCTTGATCTAATAGATACTTGTCCAACCTAGAATATCAAGATCTAGGAGATTTATTTAGACCATAGATATCCTTTTTAAATATATAAACATATTCTTTGTCATCTGATAGTGAGAACCCTTTAGGTTTCTCAATGTACACTTCTTCTAAATTCCCATTCAAAAAGGTAGATTTGACATCCATCTGGTATACCTTGAATCCTTTGAATCCTTCATAAGATATTAAAAAATTTATGGCCTCCAATATTGATACTGGTGCAAAGGTCTCATCAAATTCTACCCTTTCAACTTGTGCATATGCCTTGCATACCAATTTAGCCTTATTCCTAGTGACTTCTTCATCTTCATTCAACTTGTTTCTAAACACCCATTTTGTGTCAATGACATTCTTATCTTTAGGCCTAGGAACTAGTTGCCAACTCTAATTATTATCTATTTGATCTAACTCCTCATTCATATAACCTATCCAAAATTTGTCTTTTCTTGATTCTATAAAACTTAGGTTCAATCTTGGATAATAGAGTAACATTCTATTGATTTAGATTACTTACTAGTCTTCTCTTTATTTACATACCTACATTCTTATTGCCAATGATTTGAGATTCAAGATGATGTCTTTGAATATATCTTGAGGGTCATTTTAATTCCTATCTCTCTTCAGTGTTTTCTTCTTCCTGATCAACCTCTATAGTCTCCTCTTCATTCTTGAAGTCTAAATTCTCTAAAGTGTTATTTAACTGTGAGTGAGATTTCCTTGTCTCATAAATATTCACATTGGTACTTTAAACTATATTTTTTAGTCCCTTATTATAACATGTATATGTTGATCTCATTTATGTGTATCTTAATAATATTCCTTCATCATTTATGGAATAAAACTTACCCAAGTCTTCATCATCTTTTTTGATAAAACATTTGCTCCCAAACATTCTAAAGTGTTCTACATTTATAGGTATGCCCTTCCATAGTTCATAAGGAGTCTTATTGCCATTAGTCCTTATATCTCCTCTATTAAAAAAGTATATATATATATATATATGTTCTTAAAACTTCTCTTAAATATCCATAATATAATATAGACTAATTTAAAATAGTTTTATCCATCTCTTGAACTGTCTTATTCTTCCTTTCCACTACCCATTTTACTAAGGTGTCATAGTTGCTAAGAACTATCTCTTTATTCCATAAACCTCAAATAATTCATCAAACTCATTGGAATAAAACTCTCCTCCTCTATCAAATCTTATAAACTTGATCTTCCCATTCTTCTCATTCTCAATAAGATCCTTGAATGCCTTGAACTTGTTAAGAGCTTTTGATTTCTCTTTTAGGAATACAATCCAAGTCATTCTTGTGTAATAATCAATGAGTAACATGAAGTACATGTCTCCTTGAATGTGTTTAACTCTTGTAGGACCATAAATATTAGTGTGTATTAACTCTAATGGTAGTTTAGTATATTACTCCTTGGACTTGAACCTTCTTCTAGTTTTCTTACCATGTTGACATGCCTTATAAATTATGTTTGTAGGTTTGATGATCTTAGACATGTTCTTTAGAGACTTCTTAGTACTAATCCTGAATAGGTTATCAAAGTTTAGGTGAAATTGTTGTCATAATGTTTTCATTGATTTAAATATGATGTCATTGATGTCTATATGCATCTAGTGAAGATTCATGGTGAATAATGATGATGAATAAGGTTTATGTCTAGATGAGAGCATGGTAGTGTAAATTATTGGCACAAGCTTATAAGGATTGAATATATGTATTGATTTCCATGAGAGAGAAAGGTACAGGTTTGAGTGTCTTCTATCTACTTAGTTGATGTTGTGTTAAGATCATAACATGGACGGAATAATATTACCTTGCAAAAGCCTTGTTTTAGACCTTGTGAGAAGGTATGTGCAAGTAGCATGGTGAAGTGAGTGAGATTAGATATATGAGAAGTTGTTTGGAATTATATGGGATTTAGAGTTAGGTGTATAATATTTTAAAAGTTTTGAAAGTCAGGTCTTTAAGGATAAGTGATTAAGAAGCATATCCTTGTGTCAAGTAATAAGATCTTAAGGAGTCTTGTCATTGTTTAGTCATGGAGTGAAGAGAGATGAGTGGTATTAGGTATGTGAGAATATGTATTAAAGTTGTTTATAATAGTAATATTTTGTATATCATGACATTGAGGTGTTGATAACATGAAAATAGGCATGTAGGTTAGGTACTTGAGTGACCTAAGACTAGTCATAACATGAATAGACCTAGTGAGAAGGTTTGAGCATGGTGGCTTGGTGAGATGGATGCATAGAGACATAAGAGTATATATAATTTTTTTTGAGAGTTAATATGAGGCATTATAACACTTAGGTGACTCTAAGGGTGAGCCTACATGGGTAATATCTAAAAACCTAATATGCAACTAGACCACCTCTAGACCCTACTTGGATTAATCAGGCATAATGAGCTATTAAAAAGACATATGAATAATTTTTCATAGTGTTTAAGAATGATAGGAGGATGTATGACATGTAAATGAGGTGGTAATATATTGGATAGTGGTTATAAGGTTAGTTGCAATGCCTAATGTGACTTACAGGTCAAGGTCTAAGAAAGCAAAGAAAGAGAGATGGCATGGCATAATGAGATATTAGGTTTTATTTCTACGACATGGGTGATTATTTGAGAATTTAAATAGGTTTTTAAAGTTTTTTTAAGCATGTACATGAATTTTCATGTCAAAAATTTAAGGTTAATACATTAAAAAGTGTCTTAAGGTCTCTCAAGTTCACAATATGAAGAGTTGTCTACTTGAGAACATTTTTCAAGTGTTCATTGGCACATGAAGAATATTTATGAGAAAATAATATATTAATGGTAGATGCGTAAGGGTATTAGATAAAATATCCAAGAATTTGTTTCTATAATGAGGGGTTAATATTTATGAATGATCTTTAAGACTGGAAGATGGTTTAAAGCCTTAAAGAACCCTAACTCAAACCTGATGTGAAATATATTTGTATAAAGTGACTAAAATGGATTGGTATGGATAGTTAAGTGATTTGAGTTTGTATTAAAATCTCCCAGGAACCTCTAGGTGTGATTGATTTTTTAGGGGAGTGATTGGACCCTAAATGAAAGAGCATGTTTCTCATAGATTTGTTGTAGCAATCAGAGTTGACAAAGTCAAATTTTATAAATGGATGAAGGTTTAAGGTTAAGACTTGTAATTGGTGTTCATGGTGGGTTTTGAGAAAATTATATCCCTTAGGGGTGATAAAAAGTTGACCTATCACAAAAAATCCTAATGGTGCAAGCATTAAGAAAACCCAAGTAGAAGTGAGAGGGTGATCATGGATGTGTTATCATGGATTAGGAATGAATCCAAGTGCATGGGTAAATTTTTAAAAATTGGTAATAGAATTTAATTTTGGATATAATTTTTTGAGGTCATTGGATATGATGAAAATGTTTCTCACAAGTTGACTTGTCTAGCTCAATGAAGTTTATATACAGTGAGGTCAGGAGATTGGTCTGCAAGACCAATATTTTCATTTGACCATGTTATATCTCTATCTAATAATTTCATAATGATATAATAAGATCATATAAATTAAATTTCATTATCTAAAATTTATACATATGTGTTGAAGGTCATTATCACCATGACTATGTTTGAAGGTAAACTCATAGATCTAGATAAGTAAGTTGAAGTGATGAGTTTGATGCTCTTTGCCCTAAGTTGAAGTATGTAATGAAAATTGTGTTGTTTTTTGGCACTCTAATGGCCTATACTTATTTTTATAATATTTGAATTTAGTGTAATATTTTGAAACATTTAATCCAAAATGGCTTGTTTGGTTGAGTAAGGACTGTGAGAGAGAAAGTCAACAAATTAGTCTACAAGACCAATAGTTTCCATTAATTATTATGATATTTTTATTTTAGGTTGATATGATAGTTTTTTAAGATAATTTTAATGAATTATAATAACTTGAGTTTTTTATTTTAGGTGACATAAGTTCATGTTTCTAGGTCTATTTTTAAAGATTAGTTGGCAGTTCTGAGTGGACTACTTGTAGAGAAGAGTTTCAGCATATATACCTTGAATTGAAGAATATAATTAATTTTGTGATGAAACTAAGGTAATTATTTTTATATATATGTGATTTTTTCCATGTTTTTTTGGAAATTGTTTTCTTATGCTTCAGTTATTCAAGATAGTTTTTTATGCATGCACAGGCCTATTGTGAACAGTGTTTTGAGAAGACATTCAAGTGGTGGTTGGACATAAAGTGTGTTGTGGAAATAAATTGAATTTTTATAAGATATATTTTAGTGATATTTTATATTTTCCTATCATTTATTAATTTTTATAATGTTATAAAAAGTTCAACGTGTAACATGCTCTACTGAAGGCCTAATGGGATTAGGTCTCCTTAAGGCCTAAAAGAGGTTTGGTCATATATGTTATGACTGACATATTAAAATGATTGGTTAATTTTTGAAACATATTTTATGAGATATTGAAAGGTTAATCCAAGTGTACAATTGGGAATTTTTGGCCAAGGTGTGTGAGATAATGTTACTTGTAGAAGAACAAGGCTTATTAGGCCTATTTATGTATGAAAGACAAGTGAGTGTGTACGCAAATAAAATAGCACAAATAGGAGTATGAGGTGGTCATATGTACCATCGTAAGTGTCTCATGAATATATAATAGAAGTTATGAATATGAGGATCAGGGAAATTTTACCTAATCAATTCAAGAAGAGGGTTATTTAAATGAAGAAGGTTAGAGGCTAGTTTGAGAGGAATAAAAGTGTGAAAAGTGCTGAAGAAGAGAACCATCATCTATTAAGTATTGAAACAAGGATAATTATGGAAGGAAGAAGTCAATTTGGCTGAGTGGGTGCTTAGTTAAGAGGTGCTTGAGTTAGTTTTGAGTCACTAAGAAAGTTGGTGTTTCTTTGCAAGTGGGTACTTGCTAAAGACTCTATCAAGTTGGTACTTGATGGATTGAGGTTGGTGCTCTAAGTTGAGTGGGTGCTCAAGTGAATTTGATTTATTGATTTATAGGACTTATAATCTAATATATGGTCATTTGGTTTTATCCCCTATGATGTTTTCCCACTTAGATGATGTGATCATATTTACTATGTGTATAATCTCATTTTTATGTTGCTACACTAGTTGATATTGATCATATGTTGATGTTGCTTGATGAATAATTAGAATATATAAATGAGATGAAAGTGAAAGTTTATAAGGACACCGATTCACACCCCCCTCTCATTCATATTATTTCCAATAATTGGTATCAAATCCTAGTCTTTTGAGATAGGCCTAACAACCTAAATGTAATCCTATGAAGCACAAGCTTAAATTGTGAAAATGACAATATTTATCATGATAGTAATGATGGTATACCAAATAATGATGGTACTATAAGAGTTGACTAAGAAAAATAAGGGTGACAAGGTAATTCATGATCAAATCATCAACCAAGATGGATTTTTTTCTATTTTATAACATAAGTCAAATTTGAAATAATATCAAGATTATTCTTTGATAGCTCATAAGGATTATATAGAATCCAAGTCAAAGTTCTAGCCTAAGTTGACATTCCACTCTAAAGGACATTGAAGAATTTTCAATCTTATAAGAGTATGTAGATATGGGAATCTCCTAAATTTGCATTTTTCTAATACCCTATGGAAGGGGTAACTCCATTAAGCTTCATGGAGACACTCATAAATAAGTGGAAGTATGGTGGATTCTTGTTGATCTTTGACAAGTGTGTATGGTATGAAGACATGTTGAATATTGTTGAGTCTAAGTTGGAAGTGTGACCTTTTGGCATGTTGAGAGGTAAGTATTAGCACTAAGGTAATTGATCTATGTTTAATATGGTCTATGTTTAATTTTTATTCATATGGTGAGAAAGTTGTGAAGACAAAGTGGGAGCATGGTTGTGTGGTTATGTATGATCCTTCTTTGTTGAGTTATTGCATTGATTGACATATTATAGGTCTAAGGGAGATCTTGGTAGCTCTAAGTTATTTTTCAAGAGATATTTGAGTATTATATGTGCATAAAGATGAGCTTAAGGCCATGAGAACCAAGACACGTATTATATTATCTCAGTTTGAATATCATGAATAAGATACGTTATGATAGAAGTCTATCATAGTAAAGCATGTAAGCGTAAACCTAGTTAATAAAAATATACAAGGAAGGTGTCATGATGATGTTTGTTATATGGTGACTTGAGAGACATAAAGGATAAATATTTACTCAAGAAGAAAATTTGAAGATACCATGAGTGATCTTTGATATAGTATAGAAGACTAGATTGTTGCCTTGGAACAATATCTTTGATTGTAGACATAACTAATACGCATGGTGGACAAGCATTGATTTTAGAGATGTTTTTTGCTCATAGTAATTGAGTATGATTGATATAAGCATTTTAATATGACCTTTGGGTCATAAACCATAGGTTTATATGCTTAGTATATGCTATTTATATGAGGTGAAGGTGATCAAGTAAGATATAAGTATAGTTGATAGTAAACTAGGTATTTTACAGACCTAATGAGTTGTGAACCATTATAAGAAGGGTTTTCATGATGTATATAGATCAGATATGGATTATGAATCTCATATAATATTATAAGAGATTATTTTCACATTGTGTGAATGGATAATGACATCTTGAGTGATATGTTCAAGGTGAGATTATTGAACATTATCTTCTCTAATTAGTGATCAAGATGATATCAAAGAACATCTTGCATAAGGTGGATATTAAAATTGAATTGAGATATAAAAAATTATATTTGGAAATGATTAGGTGCATTAAAATGTTTTCATAAGTGAGGTCATTCTTGAAATAATTATCTATGAGTGGTTGCCATAGTTTATGAAGATTATGTACTATCTAGTATATTTAAGAGGTGGTATCTACTCAGAGGTAGAAAGTGAGTTTATAGAAGGTGCCTACAAAAACTGATGAGCCTAATATGAGTATTTGCTCAATAATTTCATTATTATTCCAATTAAATTCAATTTCAAAGATTAGACAACTATTTATGGGACCTTTTGTCATTAATGTCAAAAGGGGAAAAAGACTAGTTTGGGGGAGAAGAGATTAATCAGACTATAATGTGTTTTGACATCAATGACAAAGGGGGATTTTATTGGCATAATTTTTTTATTGATGTTAATATAATGTCATTTTTTTCTAGATGCATCTAGTGAAGATGAATGGTGAGTAATCATTATGAATGAGGTTGATGTATAGATGAGCATGGAAGTGTGTGTTATGACAAGCTTATAATCATTGAAGGTATGTAGTGATTTCCATGAGAGAGAAAAGTATAGGTCTAAGTGTCTTCTACCTACTTGGTTGATGTTGTATTAAGGCTATAACATGGATGGAATAAAGGTGACTTTTAAAAGCCGTGTACTAGATCTTATGAGAAGGTATGCACAGGTAGCATGGTGAAGTGAGTGAGCTTAGGTATATGCTAAGTTGTTTGAAATTATATGGGCTTGAGATTTAGGTGTATAATATTTCATAATTTTTGAAAGGTATTTATTTGAGACAAGTCCTTAAGAAGTAGATCCTTGTGTCAAGTATCAAGAGCTTAAGGAGTCTTGTCATGGCCTAGTCATGGAATGAAGAGAGATGAGTGGTATCAAGAATGTGAGAATATGTATGGAAGTGGTTGATAATGGTAATATGTTTTATATAATTATAGTAAGGTGTTGATAACATGAAAATAGGCATGAATGTCAAGTACTTGAATGACCTTATACTAGTCATAACATGAAGAGAGCTAGTGAGAATTTTTGAGCATGGTGGCTTGGTGAGATGGATGCATAGAGGCATAAGAGGTTGTATAAGGTCATTTGAGAATGAATATGAGGCATTGTAACACTTAGGTGAGTCTCAAGGTGAGAATACATGGGTAAGACCTACAAATTTAGTATGCAACTAGACCACATCTAGATCTTTCTTGGCCTAATGAGGCATCATGAGATGTTGACAAGACATATGATGAATGTTTTATAGTGTTTAATAATTATAATAGGGTGTATGGATGTACATGAGGTTATAAGATTTTGGATAGTGGTTAGAAGGTCATTTTCAAGGAATAATGTGACTTTCATGTCAAGGTTTAAACAAGTAAATAGAGAGAGCATGGCCTAATGAGATATCAAGATCATTTTCCAAGGCATGGGTGAGTAGGTGAGAATTGAAAATGGTGATTCAAGTTGTTTTAAACATATTCATGAAGTTTTAGGTCAAAAATTGAAGATTAAAGCAATAAAAAGTGTTTTATTGTCTCTCAAGTACATGGGATGAAGAGATGTCTACCCGAGAAGTTTTTCAAGCGTTCATTGGCACATGAAAAATATCCATGAGTACCAAAGGTATTCATAGTATATTGGGAAGTTTCTTAACTTAATTTTCCTACCATTGGTTTATAGAATGAGGGGCTAATCTTTATGAATTATCATTAATATTGGAAAATGGTTTAAACTTTCAAAGAACCCTAACTTAGACCTGATGTGAAATATATTAGTCTAAAGTGCTTAGAATGGATTGGTATGGCTAGTTAAGTGATTATAGGTTGTACTCAACTATCCTAGGCACCTCTAAGTGTGATTAGTTTGTCAGGGGAGTGAGTATACCCTACAAGAAAGAGCATGTTTATCAAAGATTTTTTGTAGCAGTCAGAATTAACCAAGTCAAAATTACTAAATAGATGAAGGTTAAATATTGATTCTTAAGTAGATTCTATCCCTCAGGGGTGTTAAATTGGTGATACAAGTTGACATATCACTAAAAATCTTAATGGTGCAAATAGTGAGAAAAACCTAGGCAAAAGTGAGAAGGTGATTAGGGATGTGTTATCATGGATTAGAAATGAATCCAAGTGCATGGAGACATTATTCAAGACTGATAATAAATTTTCATTTTAGATATAATTTTTTGAGGTCATTGGATATGATGTAAATGTTTCTCACTAGTTGACTTGTCTAGCTTAGTGAAGTCTGTATATAGTGAGGTCATGAGATTGGTCTACAAGACAAATATTGTCATTTGACCATGCTATCCCTCTATTTGATAATTTAATAATGATCTCACAAGAACATCTAAATGAATTTAAAGTCTTTGAAATAGTATACTCATGTTTTGAATGTCATTATCACCATGACTGTGTTTGAAGATAAATTGGTAGATCTAGATACACAAGTTAAAGTGACACGTTAGAGGATATTTCCCTTAAATTGAAGTATGTAGTATACAAGGTGTTGTTTTTTATGAAATTAATTAGATATAAATTATTTGTATAACCTTATAAGTTAGTTTAAGAGGTTGAAACATTGAAGCTAAAATGGCTTATCTAGTTGATTAAGGACTGCAAGAGAAAAAATCAATAAATTAGTCTATAAGACCAATATTTACAATTAACACTTATGATATTTTTGTTTGAGGTTACTCTAAAAAAAATTTAATATATTTTTCACAAATTATAATACCTTGAGTGTCTTCTTTCAGATGACATAAGTTCATGTTTACATGACTGTGTTTTGAGACTAGTTGGTAGTTGTGAAGTGGACTACTTGTAGAGAAGAGTTTGAGCCTATATACCTTGAGTTGAAGAATATAAAGAAGTGTTTGATGAACATGTCATAAGGTTTTTGGATATGATATTTTTTTCCATATTTTTTTGTAAAATTTGTGCTTATGCTTCAGTTATTCAAGACAAATTTTTTTGTGTGTGTGTACAAGCCTATTATGAAGAGTGTTTTGAGAAGAGGTTCAGGTGGTGGTTGGATGTAAGAGGTGTTGTGGACATAAATTTAAGTTTGATAAGGTATATTTGAGTGATGTTTGATATGTTCTTATCATGTGATAAGTTTTATAATGTTATAAATATTTCAAAGTGTAACTTGCTCTAATGAAGGACTAATGGGATTAGGTCTCCTTAAGCCCTAAAAGAGGTTTTGGTCCAATATGTTATGACTAACATATTTCAATGATTTTTTTATGTCTTAAATGTGTTATATGACCTATTAAAATGGTAATCCAAGGGTACAAGTGTGAATTTTTGACCAAGCTATGTGAGAGCAAGTGACTTGTATAAGAACAAGGCTAATTAGGCCTATTTATGTATGAACAACAAGTAAGTGTGTAAGTGAATGAAAGATCACAAAGAGGAATAGGAGGAGGTCATATGGAACATCAGAGGGGTGTCATGAATATATAGTATAAGGTTTGAATATGAGGATATATTGAGGTTTATTCCTTTTGGTGTGTTGAATACATTGATGTTGTCATTAATGTCAAAGGTAATTAAGTGTCATTGATGTCACATAAGTGGTCTTGTGAAGATACATGGTAAATATTCATGATGGATTAATCATGATATAGTAGGTTATTAAATTATGAATAAGGTATTGGTAAAATGTTGTGATGTGATAAGCTTATGATAAGATGTGTGGCATTAATTTAGCATGTCATGAGATTTTTTGGCATAAGAGTGTTATAAATTGCATCTACAGTGGTAGGAAGATCTCAAAGTTGTATGGTGCCTAGTAGGTCCATGTGAATGGACTTGTTATTGAGCATGGATATGGAATGATGAGGCATCATGATCAGGTTTGGAGACTTGTGAGCTTTTTTAATCATGGTATGAGTATTTATGATATGGGTATGAGGTGTTGAGAGTAGTGAAATATGTTTCAAGGTATATTTAAGGTCTAAAGTGTGACTAGAAATTCAAGACCTAACATGCAAAGAGACCTAGTGTGGCCTAATGATGGGTAAAACTCAATTTACAAGGTGATATATCTCATTTAAGTTTTGAAATAGGTTTAAGAGGGTGTCTAAGGGTGGTCATGAAGTTTTAGGTCATGATTTGAAGAAGAAACCAAGAAAACAAGTTTGAAGGTCTCTTGTGCATGTATAATGAAGAGATGAGGACTCAAATGATTATTGACATGTGTGAATATTTAATGGGCAGATAATCTCTTGGGGAGAGATAAAAAAAAGGGTCCGAATAATGTTTTCCAAGCATTACAAGTTGGATTTAGGGATAGAGTTGTATGAATAAATGTTAAGAATGAAAACTAGTTTAAAACCCTCTCAAAACCCTCATAATGACCTAATGATGAAAATATTGTTGAAAATGGCCCATAATGGATTGGAAAGGATGTTTTTAAGATTGTATAATTTATATGGATCCTCAAGGTACCTATAAGTGGTATTGAGTGTTTAATATAGTGAGTAAAACCTATAAGAAAATGTTTATTTTTGAAGAAGTTTATATAGAAGACAAGTTTCATTAGACCAAGTATGAAAATAAATGGATATTGAATAGAAATTATTCTTTTTCCATGTTTTTTTTGGCATGTTTTATCCCTTGTATCAACTATTTTGGTCTCTCAAGTTGACTTATCACTAAATTGGGCTAATGGTGAAACCAATGAGAAAATCATGTTAGAGTGAGAATGAGTTTAGGGATATGTTGAAGTGGATTAGGAAAGGATAAAATTTATTTAGGTTTATTTTAATACCTATATCACATATCCAATTTTATTATAACATTTTAATATTCTCACATATAGGCAAAACATTGTTCACAAGATGACATGTCTAGTGAAGATGGACGGTGAAGGTGTAAGTTTCAAAGATTGGTATATATATTACACATTTTCTATTATACCTATATATATATTTATGTTTTAAGATTTTATAATTATATATAAGGATAATATTAATGCATTATTATTGTTTTAATATGTCTATATAAGTGTTTTAAGTCATGTTCATCATGGCTAGTTCTCAAGATAAAATGACAGTTTTGAGTAAGTGAGAATGATGAGGTGAAGGATATTTAAAATTATATGAATAATATCATGAATATGATGTTTTTTTAAACATATTTTACCTATACATTATTTATTTATTTATTTTAATCACTTTAAGGAGTTTTAATGTGGAAGCCAAAATGGCTTATCTAGCTGTGTAAGGGTTGTGAAAGAGAAGATTAATAGATTGGTCTATAAGACAACTGATTGAAATCAAAATAATTGATATATATATTTTAATATGTTTTATATATCTCATATAAACTATTAATTTTAATTATGATTATTTTTATTATCCTTATAGGCGTTATAAATAGATTTCATCATGACTATGTTGACAGGCTTGTTGGCAGTTCTATGTAGTCATCTAACAGAGATGAGTTTTCAGTGTTTTTACTAGAATTTAAGAATAAATTTCATGTTAATATTTTATTTATGTCTCAAATATTAATTATAATTTATTATTATTCATTATAAGTCCATATGCAAGTGTGGAAATTCTATTGTCTATGGCTGGGTTTTGGAACAGTCAGATTGTTCTCAGTGGTCATATTGCAAGAGTGTGTTTGATGTTTTTTGAATTATTTTATGATGTAAAATAGAAATTTTTATGACAATTAATTCATAAATTATCCTTTAATTTGATTTTTTTATTGGGTTATCTAGAAAATTTTATGATATTCTTCAATTATGTGAGGTAGACTTTCTGGGTGTGTGTAGACCTAATGGAAAGTAAGCCTAATGGTGTGTTTCAAGGAGTGATATAATAAAAAATATGGTATGTAAATATATTATAGTATGGATATATTTTATGTTTTTAATACTTTGGTGGAGGCTCAATATGTTCCAAGGTGGTCCAAGTGTAACATGTGCCTTGAGAAGACCTAATTGCATTAGGTCTCTATTAGACCTAATGGGGTTTTGAACTCTATGAGTGGTGATTGAAATATGTGATGGTTTTTTCACTTGTGATTTTTTTTTTAATTCATTAAAATGTTAAACCAATATTTTAAATGATTATGGATAACCAAGAGGGTGAGTTACCTAGTGATTAATATAAATACAAGGCATAATAGGCCTATTTTGACTAGAAATGAGAGAGAGTGAAATAAACTAAAAGAGAAACTTGAGGAGTAGTATTAGGTCATGTATAAAATAAAATATAATAATAGGATCATTCATGAACATATATCATAATTTTTTGATATAGATGACAAGGCCAGTTGACCTAATAAGCCTTGTAAGAGGCATGTTTGAGCGAAGAAGCCTAGAGGTTATTTTGAGAGGGGTAGAAGGTTAAGAAGATTGTATGTTGAGATACCATAATATATTAATAAAATATTTATTTAATATTTATTATATATAGTGGAATATAGATATATAATATAAAGAGACATATAAGAGGTTACCATCTGTTAGTTGAGCAAAAAGGTGTCTTGAGGTGATCAAGTTTGTCTTGGATAAGTTGGTGCTTAGTTGAGAGGGAGTGAGAGTTAAATTATAGGTTTTATATTTAATAATTATCCTTTAAGTGACTTGGTTTATTATAAATCACTCATGATTTTGAATCCTCCTTGCAAGTTTAATCTTGTTAAAGCACTAGTTGAGTTGGTGCTTGACTAGTGAGGGGTTAGTGCTCCTTGTAGGGTTGGTGCCTCACTAAATGTTGATAAATTGATTATAATATAGTATTAAAAGTGGTTTTTAAATGGGTTTTATACCCAATTATGGTTTCCCACATATCTCTTATGTTCATGTGTTGATATCTTGCTTCATTCTTATATGATTGCTTATCTATGCATTGTTTGTTTACTAGATTGGTTTGAAAGGTTAATGAATAGTATATGGAATTGAAAGAAATTTTTTTACACTGATTCACCCCCAATATCAATGTATTTTATTCTAAAAATATTAAGTTAATTTTACCTAATAAATTCAAGAAGAGGGCTAGTTGAGTGAAAAAGGCTAGAGGTTAGTTTGAGAGGAATAGAAGTGTGAGAAGAGATGAAGAAGAGAACCATCATCTATTAAAGATTGAAATAAGGACAAAGATGGAAGGTATAGGTCTACTTGGATAAGTTTGTTCTTCCTCAAGAGGTGGCTGGGTTAGTTTTGAGTCAATAAAGATTTGGTGCTTCCTTGAAAGTGGGTGCTTTCTAAATACTCTATCACGTTGGTGCTTGATATATTGGGCTTGGTGTTCCAAATTGAGTGGGTGATAAATTAAATTTTATTCATTTATTTAAAGGACTGGTTTTCAAAGCTATGGTTAGTGGGTTTTATCCCCCATGAGTTTTTACCATTTAGATGATATGTTTATAATTTTTATGTGTATATTCTCATTTCTATGTTTTTAGACTAGTTGATATTGCTCATATGTTGATGTTGCTTGATGAATTATTAGAGTATCTAACTGAAGTGAAAATGAAAGTTTATAAGGAAACTAATTTATCCCCCCACTCTCAATCATCTTTATTCCAATAATATTTTGTTCCATATCTAACTTTTATCTATCTTGCTCATGAAACATCTCTCCTTATTGATCTATTCAATACATATAGGTCATTATTAGTCCTCTTGGCATTGCCAATTAGCCTTCCTAATTTGGATTTCCTTATCTCACACCATCTATCATGAAATTTTAGTGTGTTTCCTTGATTGCACATTTAAATCACACTAAGTAAGTTATGTTTCAAACCTTTCACATACAACACATTTTGTGTCTTGGTATTCCCATTGTCCAAACTCAAGACACCCTTACCAACTATATTAGTAGTTGTGTTGTCTCTAAACCTCACTATTCCTGAAACATTATTATTTAATAAGATGAAATTGTTTTTGTTTCCTATCATGTGGCTTGAGAAACTAATATAGATATACCATTTCATTATTTCATCTTGAATGTGAAAGGCAATTTGAGATAACATAGAGTCCTCTTTGGTCTTATGTTCCTCCTTTAAGGTCTAACATAAGACCATACTTATGATCTCAACTTTAAGGCCTAATTCAAATTCTCTTTATTCACTATCATATTATATTTCTTCATCATGATGTTATCTTCTTCTTGTTGATCATGAGACATTATTGTGATCCTTAGGATCACCTTTAAGCTCTTAAAATTTCCTCAAAGTACTAGGCTTTGATGCTAATTATTGAAACATAATTAATGATGGGGGGGTGAATCAATCTTCAAAACTTTTACAACTTTACCTTATCATTCATGAACTATCAAAACAATATAGTAAACTAGAAACACATTAGGATCCATGGGTATCAGAGAAGAGCATAACACACAAAACATTTATTTGAGTGGGAAACCTTGAAGGGGAAGAAAACCCATTTATGATGAAAATGGAATATTTTCCTATAAGTCAAATATCAAGATTTATTGAAGCACTAACTTCACTGAGAACACCAACTCCAACTAGCCAAGCACCAACTTAACTAAGCTTTAGCAAGCACCCAATTGAAAGGAGTCACCAAACCATAGATGACTCAGTCACCTCAAACCTTTGATAAAATTCATAACCCTTTATTTCTCATATAATATATTATGATCTCCTTCTTCATCTCTTCACACACTTCTATCCTTCTCAAACTAGTCTCTAGCCTTCTTTGGTCAATTAGTTCTCTTCAAGATAGATTGGGTCATTTGACATTGATAGTCATCTATAGTACCCATTCTAGATATTCATGATATATTATATGCACCCTTATTATGGTCTATAATATCTCATTTATCACTTCAAAATTTAACTTCCGCTTCAACTCTCATTCATGCTAACCAATGAATTAAGCCTTGTTCTTATACTAGGATCTTGATCATACACCTCTTGGTTAGACATACACACTTTCACACTTATATTTTCAATTAAATAAAACTTATATCATGATGAAACATGAATCAAATATTACAATATGTCATTCATAACATATAGGACCAAAACCCCTTTTTAGGCCTTAAGGAGACCTAATTCAATTAGGCCTTCATTAGCACATGTTACCCTTTGAACTCTTTGAAACACTATAAAAATTATAAAATTAAAGGAAAATATAAAATATTAATAAAATATACATTATACAAATTCACTTTAGGTCTACAACACCTTTTAGGTCTAAACACCACTTAAACCTCTTCTTAAAAAACTGTTCATACTAGGCTTGCACAAACCTATAAAGTTTGTATTGAAAAACTAAAGCATAAGCAAAATTTTGGCCAAAAAAATGGAAAAAAATCACACATAAAAAATATTAATGACCTTAAAAACATAACCAAGTTAATTATAATTCATTACATAGGGCAAAAGGACTCAAACCCTTTTTTGGAAGTAGCCCAATCAAAACTGCCAACTAGCCTCAAAACACAGTCATGGAGGTAATGACATAAAACACATATAGAACCACTTTCAGATACTAAAAATTAATTTAAATTATATTATGAGATCATTATAACTTTATTATATAGATATATAATATGGTCACATGGAAATATTAGTCTTTTAGACCAATTTCATAGTCTTGTACCTCATTATCTCACATGAACAAGACAAGTCAACTTATGAGAAACATTTTCATCATATCCAATGACATAAAAAACATATATAAAAAATAAAAATGTATTAAATGTATTTAAAATTTTATTTATCTACTTGGATTCATCCCTAATCAATTTATCACTTCTGCCTGGTTTTCTCACTATCTACACCATTAGGCCTATTAGTGACTAGTCAACTTGTACGAAAAGTTTAGAACTCATAAAGGATATAAAATGATTATAAACCATAATGTAAATAAAATACAAGTCTTAATATTTATCCTTCATATATTTATCAATTTTTACTTGGTCAATTCTGACTGCTACAACAAATCTCTAAGAAACAAGGTCTTTCCTATAGGGTCCACTCACTCACCTAATAAAACAATCATACATAGAGGTGATTGTAAGATTTAATACAACCTAAAATAACTTAAATATCCACACCAATCCATTCTAATCAATTCAGAATAATATTTATCACATCAGGTCATTATTAGGGTTCTTTGAGGGTTTAAACCATATTCCAATCTTAATGATCATTCATAAAGCTTAACTCCTTATTCTAGAAATAAATTCTTGGAAATTTTATCTAGTAACCTTTTAAATATACCATGAATATATTAAGTTTCAATTCATATGTTACATGTGCCAATGAACACTTTAAATTTCCTATCAAGTTGAGAATCCTTCATTTTGTACACATGAGAGACCTTAAAACACTTTTTCTTTCCTTATCCTTCAAATTTTAACCTAAAACATGGTAAAAATACTTTAAAAAACATGAAATACCTCTTTTAAATCACACATACTCACACTTGCCTTGGAAACTGATCCTGATACCCCATCTGGCCACCATCTCTCTCTTTGCTCTTTAGGCCTTTAACTTGCAAGTCATATTAAGCCTTGAAACTGACCTTTAGCCATTGTCCAAGATGTCAACACATAATATACATGTCATACAACCAATTAAAATGATAAAACACTTCTTTAAATTATTAAAATTCCTCAACAATACCTCATGACACCTCATAAGCTTAGACAAGGTCTAGAACTAGTCTAGTTGCATGCTAGGTCTATAGGTCCTTCCCTTATAGACTCACCTTAAAACTCACCTGAGTGATCCAATGAATCATATTATTACTCAAAAAACTATATATATTATTTTATGCATATTTTCATCCATCTCACTAAGATACTGTATTTATTCATGCACAATACTAGGCATCCTATGCACAAGCCTTCTCAAGTCTCTTGCTAGGTTCAGACACTTGACACTTTGGAAAATGATATTTAAACACTATTTTATGCTTATACACCTTTATCACATGCATTATATGTTTCTAAACCAGTTTCATTACTCTAAAGGATGAAATCAAATAAAATATTATTCAATGACCTCATGAACAACCTTTGACATCATTGACAATTTCAATGCCAGACCCCAGCAATAGAAACAATGCTCAACAATTTGTATCCATAACTTTTAATTCTAGTTTAGTTCCTTAGAAAATTAAAAATTTTCAAGCTTCAATGTATAGAATCTTTTTTATGACTTTATCTCTAGATGAGACAACTATTTAAGTCCAAGAAGGTGTTCAAAGTAGATTAAGGCTACAAAAATTATAGATTCTAACTGGTAGACACATGTGAGAATCACACCAATTTTATCTTTTGTGTCTCTTTTTTTATGTATTCATCTCTTCAAAATAATAAAATTAGTCTATATAATGTGTAGATTCTTTTCTTTGGATTTAATTGAAGGTTGAATAAGAAACAATAACACTTTGTAAAACTCTATAAATAACACTCAGTTGTATTTTGAAAAGGTTCCAATGTTATAAAGATCAATATATAATTTTTAAATGGTTTCCATTATATGTATTTTATGGTTCTTTTATGTGCAATGATTTATCTATTTTTATAGATCTGTTATTCATGTAAATCCTATCAAATGTTCTTTATCTGATAAGCCTACATTTTTGCATCTCTATTTTTGTTTATTTAATCAATTGATAATTTCAATTTGGAATTTAGTCATTGTATTATTTTATCACTTATCACACAACTACATTTATCTTAGCATGTTTTAATGGGTTTTCTATGAATATCTACTAAAAAAAATTAATTGAGATGTTCATTTGATTCACATATTATTTTATTCAAGTTAATATGAAAATAACGAAAAGGTTATGTCCCTCATGTCAACCTACCATTGGTAAACACTATGTGGATTGTTTAATAGATTGATTTCCTCAATGGCATCGATAAGCTTGATACCATATAACCAACTCAACATAATTATAATGATATCAACCAAAATGTTATCATTCACTCTATCACTTCAATTTAAAATTATATTAGCCAATATGATACAATATAACCTTTTGTCCTAAACTATGTCAACCATGCATCATCAAACACTAATAAAATTTATTTATCATACACACTTCCATTAGACTATATCAACTAGACTGACATATTAAATGTTTCTTATATCTATAATAACTATATTAGAAAGATTGAACAATTCATCATAACCTTTCTATACCATATCATATCAACCTGATTGATATCATACAGTCAAATTATTTACCTTATACATCATCCCTTAAATTTAGCTTAGATGTTAAAGCTACTATTATAAGATAAATTCATTTTTAATTTGACATCAAATGTAATATGATTTTGAGACTTGAAGTAGATGCTAAATACTACAAATCTTTACCTATTGTTACTATGATGAAACTTTATTAGAATTACTCCATGTTTGAGAGCCTCAACATCATCACCAACATCATAATGTTGGAATTTAAAAAAAATATACACACTTTATTAATTTCATTATTAGCACTAATACAAAATTTAATCCTCTTTATAAGCTTCCTTTATCTCTATACCATTTATAAAATTGAAATAACAAGCTAGTTGAAGAAAAATTTACAATTGTAGATGATATTTTGTGATTATGCAGCGTTTTAGTCTTGTACACTTGGAAAACTCAGACTTCAGCTATTCCACTTAGATATACACTCTCCTTGATTTTTGAATCCTCATGTCTACTTCATATTATAACCCTTTGCCTATATCTTAGTCTAGACAATATTATATTGATGATACAGACATTTGACCTTTCCTAGATTACCTAAAATGTACTTATCTTACAGCACTACAAGCTATGATCTTATATCTATTTTGCTACTCCTTGGACACTAATGTCTATGATGGATAGTATCATAAACATTATTGTCTTTCCCTAATGTAATTTTCCAATTCCTTAAATTCATCCAATTTATAAATGAAACATCTCCTAATGGTCAACCTAAGTTCTTTAATGTGATTTATTACTCTAAATGGATTGATATAAATACAAGATCAATCCTCATTCATTCCTCACCTAGAAAAGACAAAATAGACCAAGGCACTAATCAAAATCACTATATTAAGCATTAAACTGATCAAATATTCCCTCTTTCCATACCAATCATAGGTAAAAAACATCTACAGGTTTGATGTACTAAAGGAGCATCCCAAGAGCTTGATTTTATAAGTTATAAGCTAGGTCATTATTTTACTTGATTTACACACATTTCATGATTCACACACATTACAACACATAGGGGAAAACTACATTAGTCTATGATGCTCTTAAAATTATTTTATATGTAGGAAGCATCCTTTGATGTTCATCTTGACATTGTATTCCCACTAACCCATTTTTACTCAAGGTCACATTGAAGATACAAAGCTAGGGTTTTTTCATTTTACAAGAAGTGATAGTCCATGACCCAAATATGAATGCACCAAAACAAAGATGAAACCAAACCTAAAATTATCTAGGTTATTTTATCTTGTTTCTCTATATATTCCTTATAGGACACTATCATCAGACTTAGATAGTAGTGTTGATGAAATCATCTAAGGATCACATAGCTGCCCAAATAACTAGAAGCACTAGATGTAGAATTTGATAATGATTCTAGAATTGTATTCCCACCTAATTTTAACCTATTTTAGATACGAAATTGCATTAGCTTCAAAATAATCTAATTAATTCTATTATTTGTAAGTTTTATATCTAATATAATTTTAATTTCCATATTTATATTATCTCCTCATAATAAATTCATCATTTGATTATATCTGAGTTTAGCACTTCACTAGCCTACTATATATTTGATTATCACCTTTGTGCTATTTCATTTTTCTATTATTAATCATAAGCTTAAAGTGAAATTACCTCACAACCATTTCATTTTATGGTTGAAAATTTGGTGAACCTAACCTATGTCAATGTATTTTTTCTAATTCTTAGGGTTTTAAAATAGCTATGGTTTCAAAATTTCATACTTTTTAATTTCCTACTTAACTATTTTACATGAACCTAGGCATAACCCTAGATTTTCTAGTGTGTCTATTGAGAATATTGAGATTCCTATCAACCTATTAAATATGTATTAAACTAATGAGGGTTATAATACTATGGATTGTGATGATACCCATGTTAAAATGAACAAAATAATGATGGGGTTATCATTGAAAAATATTTTGATAAATAAAATTAGGAAAAAAATGAAAATGAACAATTAGACCATGATGAAGTGCATGAAATTGCCTTGTTTTGTGACTAAATTTGAAAAACTAACAAATATCTTAATAAGATCTTAAAAACTATAATTGAATACAAAAATTCCAAAATTTTAGTGGACACATCCCTCTGCTTGAACATACTACAAAAAAATACATATAATGGGGGCATAGATTATGTGATTAAACCTTTGTTCCCTAAAACCACTATTGATACATATATAATAGAATCACCCATTGTTTCAACACAAATACCCATTTCAATTCTTATTACCACTTAAAACATGTTTTCATCCCCTTTGGTGACTACTCAACTTGCTAATCTAGCTCCCATTGGGACTAGAATTCAATCATTAATTCAAGTTATAAAAACCTTGGAAGACAATATTACAAACATTGAACAAAAAGATTTAAAATCCCCTCATGATATAGATTCTCAAGATATATTGCATAACCCTATTTCACTTGAAATATACTTGCACCCTTTTCCAATTGGATTTGATACACCCAAGTTCACATTTTATGATGACAAGTGTGATTTTGAACAACATATTTAAACATTTTATGTGGCATGCCTCGACTATGTTTCTAATGATAAAATTTTGACCAAATTATTCCAAATAATTCTCAAGGACTACGCTTTGAGATGGTTCTATGATCTACCTCTCTAATATTTGAAAGAATTTAAACCTCTTGTTGACCAATTTTTAGCACACTTCTCCATTAACATTTCCTAAAAGGTTTCCTATGCCTAAATTACTAAAATCAAAGAAGGAAATAATGAACTTATCAATGAATATGTCTTGAGATATAAGACAATGCTAGCCAAAATGACCAAACCTATAGTAGATAAATATTTACAAGATATATTCAAGCAAATTTTTCTTTCTCCTTTACATTACTCCATTGTCTTTAATAAGTTTCAATATTTTGATGACTTATGCCATTAAATATTTGATGCTTTCATAGTTCATGTCAAATTCAATGTCATTTTTTAGATTAATTGTGTGAGTTTTTCCTCTCTACATTTTGGATCACTCCCACGATACTTCATCAGGAGATAATGCATTGAGTGTGATACAAACATAATACTTTCTTAAGTAACCAAAGAGATCAAGAAAATAACCATTGAAAACATATGAAAAGTTTAAAATTTTGGAAACTTTTCATACATTTTCAATGGTTATTTTCTTTATCTCTTGGCTTACTTAATAATATATTATGTTATTCTTACACTCAATGAGTTATCTCCTAATTAAGGATCATGGGAGTGATCTGAAACATAGAAAGGAAAAATTCACACAGTTAATCCAAAAAATGATATGGACTTATGCCATGTTGTAAAGGACCATGAAATAAATATTATATCATTGAATATACTTAAGTAAGTAGTAAACACACCAGTTTCATCTACATATAGTAAAAAATTTACAAAAAAACCAAGTTATAAGGTAAAACCTCCTAAACCTAAAAAATAAATAAACCACAGTTAATACAGTTGCACAACACACTAATTGGTTTGTCTTAATAATGCATTGAGGAGATAATGCACATATTTGCCTGATTCCCCAACTTCATTACTCTCATGGTTACTAGACTAACATCTTACAACTCTCCCTCATACTATTTAAATTGATATGAGTCAACCTCTACCTAAAGGATATGATGTGAATACTTATTATTATTATCATTAAGGACCATGACATTATACAAGTAGATCCTTTACCTTGAATCACAAGATCCAATATTTGATTAATGACCAAATTTTTCATTCAAAGATCCTTCAAAGAAACTAGGTTCATAACCTAATGATCACCATAAACAAAAATTATTTTAAATTCCTTTGCAAGATCATTCTAAAAAGGAATGAGAAGTACAAATGGCATATAATGCACATCCTCTTTCATCACATTATATACACTCACTAGATGGGATTATTGGTACTGACACATGACATATACCTCCTATGGTTTATAGACCTTCTACTTCCTTTGATGATAATGAAATTAAAGATGATGACTATGATATTCATTCCCTATTCATTTGAGCATACCTTGATAAAAACCTCATAGGTAGTATTATGCTTGATAATTGTGTGATTGAAAATGTTTGAACCATAACATTAAATACACACTTGGGTTATACTCATCATGATTTACACACCTCTACAAGATCAGTTACAATATTCGATAAGACATCTTAGAAGGTTCTTGGAAATATTGACTTGACTTTATAGACTAGTCCTACACATGTAGTTACTACCTTTTCATTTATCCCTTCCACATGTATATTTTATATATTATTGGGAAGACCTTGGATACACACTCTTTGACTAGTACCTTCTATAGTGTATAGTTGTGCCAAATACATTCATGCTCATTAGATAATTATAGTTTCCATAATTTCATATGAGCATCCTCTTGATCATAATAAAATTATATCTAAACAACTAGTTATCAAGCCTACTAGGGATAATCCACCATAAAAGGGTAAGTAATAGGGAATCACCTTTACTAGGTAGTTGATAATTGATAGACCATTACATCAAAGAGATATAGTAGATTCCATGGAATCCCAATCTTATACTACACACCATGATTAGATATCTAGATAACATACACATGATCCTATTACTTCTTCTCCAAAGAAATATAAAATCACTCAATGATGGGTTATAAAAACCCTACTTTAGTTACTCCTATTATTGCTTAATGACCACCAGCTATTTTACATACACAGAACACCATCAATACCATAATGACATATATTGCACCTATGTATGATCCTTAGCCACATACAAAATGTATTGAACTAGATTTATAGTGGGATATATTTATGACCATCCATTTTATGGAATATTAGGATGATCTTTCCTATCTCTAAAAATATCAAAAACATTCAAAAACATTCAAAAATATAGAAACACTTTTAGCACATACATGTTTTATTGGATTTTTGGCATACATGTCATAATTTCATAGTGATGGACCATATACTCAATTAATATTACATACACATATGTGTCAAACTTATAAATTGGGTTGTCTATAGATGTACACAGATATATGATACACTCTTATTTCATATGTTGGTATTTCCCTCTACTTGTAACATATGGACATTGGGGGCATCCACTTCTTTTATATTGATACACATAGGTTATATGATTCAATGATCACTCTACACTATCATGTTTTATATTACATATGTACAAATATACACATGTCTATTATCCATGATTATATCTTACATAGGGTATATCATATACTATACACTTGACATAATTTTTGAACACATTGGATCCATGGGCCACTAAAACATGTTTATGATGGTTATTTATGATTTACTTTATGAACTTTATTGAGTGTCTTATCTTGATTGTTCTAACATTTAAATATGCTCCTTTGCTTACATTCCTTGTGCCTATGCATGGTTTCTTTGACATTTTCATAATGTCATTATTTATTAAATAAGCATATTAATATGTCATTATTGATTCCATAGACATTTAAATAAGTCATTTCCATTCGATTGTACAACATTTGAACATGTCCCTTATTTATTTTCTCCTTGGACAATGTTGGGTGCATATTTTGTTCAACTAACTGGTGAGAAAAATAGGTCCTATCACCACAGCAATAAGGAGATTGATTGGCCAAATGTGTAGGTTTACTACATCATAGGGGATAAATCTCTCCTCTCATTAAGGGGAGGTTCCCTATCAAGTATACAGAGCTATATAATATATATAACTAGAAAATAAGACACAAAGGTAGGACAAACCATCCATCTCTCTTTTTTCAGAGAAGATGCTAACAAATAGAGGAGAAATCCTGGGAAACACTGAAAGCACTTCTCTTCTTTCAGAAGTATTCTTGCAGGAAATAGCAAGAGTCCTTTCAAGGAAAAAGTAACTGGTAACCAAAGTAAAAAGTAACCAACAATATAAGATGCAGCACAAAGTCTCCACCTTAACTTCCCAAGAGAGAGATACAAAGAGCAATGGGGGCACAAAGTCATCCCATGGTCCTTTACATAGGAAAAATAAAATACAAACACACTGAAGGTACTTGTGGGGGCACATAGTCATCTCACAATTAGTCTTCAAGACACCTTCCTAACCACTTCTACTAGTTCTGCTTGTTAGATCAAATAAACAAGAATGCTTCTAGGAAACAAACATATGAACAATTCCCTAAATAACACAGGCTATTTCTAGCACAAAGTCTAAAAAGGTCACTTGCTTTCTTATTCAAATGAAGAAAAATGATTAACAATCTGAGCTCAAAGTCTCAGTAAATGCCTTTCAATTTGGGCAAATATTTTTGCTTCTATGGCAAGAAAGATCCTCTTTATAACAATCAAAGAGATTACAATATATAGAGGTCAAGAGAGGTTTGGTGCATTTATCCCATGGAACAGCTCATGTTGTGCATGTAATGCTTTGAATGCACTTTTAGTTATATACTTTAACTTGACTGTCATCCCATGGAACTAGATGATCATCTTAGTTCCCTCTCTTGATTGCACCATTGTTCACTTTGCCTTTATTCCTGAACAAGCTG
Source organism: Torreya grandis (assembly GCA_037957365.1). Taxonomy (NCBI): domain Eukaryota; kingdom Viridiplantae; phylum Streptophyta; class Pinopsida; order Cupressales; family Taxaceae; genus Torreya; species Torreya grandis. Next base: position 538,909 of record JARHVA010004877.1, read on the forward strand.
TGTCTTTTAAAGGCTCGAGAAATTTGCATCCACATTTCTAGGTTGAAGAGGTCTATCAGATCTAAACACTGTGTTGATACTCTAGATCTTTCATGTTGTTTCCTTTGCTTTGCAATGATTAGGGCTCTCACACTTAAGTCTACAAAAATCAACAGACACTTCATTGCCACCAATTTAACATATTTAGGTCTACCATCATTCACAACATCTCTCATGTGTGAATATTTCTAGTTCTTTTCTTCATCATTCCTCCTATTCTGGCTGTTGAATTGGGTCCTTAAATTGACTCCCTATTCTTTAGTCATTTTACACTAAAAATTTGACACATAGAAGCATTTGCTTATAATCAGGTGAGGACACGTGACAGCTTTCATTTCTATTAGAGGCTTTAGAAACATTTTTATGAGTTTGGTGAAAGATGACACATGGTAGCCTCCATTGCACTTTGAAAAATGCTTAGGAGAAGCTTATAAACTTGTTCAAAAATCAGATGCAGACACGTGTCACTCTCTATGTAGTTATAAATGAACAGGTGGTAGCTTCTACTTGTCTTTGGAGAGTCAATCAGATGATGACACATGGCACATTCCACTGAGCTTTGGCAGCTCATTGGGGGTCTTCCATAGTCTTTATGAAAATGAGAAGCAGGAGATAAAAATTGTGGAGATTGACACTTGTCAGCTTCCACTAAACTTTTGCAAGGGACACGTGGCATGTTCCATGGATTCTTTGAGAAATGTTTATTGATAGAGGCTTTTAAACCCATTATAAATTAAGAATCATGGATGCAGACACATGTTGCACTTCATGGAGTTACAATGGAAAAGGTGGCAGCTTCTGCTTGCCTCTTGAGAATCCTATGGAGGATGACATGTGGCAGCTTCCGCTGAGCTTTTAGCTACTTTTGAAAATTATTCAAGACTTATATTAGTTTCTCACTGGAGATGATAAATGGAAAATTACACTACATCTGATGAGAGACATGTGGCAGGTTCTGCTGCTTCGATGGTAGAGTATATAGTGTCCCAGCAAACGACACATGGCGGCTTCCGTGAGACCTTGAGATTTAGACAAAAACCCACATAAAAATAAATACCCATGCATTGAACTTCAAAATTGTTGAAACTTTGAAGCTTTAGATGGAGACACTTGGAGGCTTCTAATAAACTTTAGTAGGGATAGGTGGCATCTTCCATTGTGATTAGAAACAAAGTGCAATGGGGCTCGACAGACGACATGTGGCAGCTTCCGCTTGACTCATTCTTTTTAGGGTGCTCTTTTGAACCATTTTGGTTGAATTAATTGATTGAACCAAGTTTGGTTCAATGGTTCAATGGTTCAATATCTTGTTTTAGCTGAGTCCTTTTGATCTTCATTGAACCTGTTAAACCAATCCTAAAAATGACTAAGTGTTGGAAACTAATTCTTTTGATTGAACCTCCCTGTAGAAGCCTTTGAACCTATTAAACCATTAGTCCCTTGACTAAAAAATCTTGAATAATTCCCAATTTTGAAATCTTAGAACAATTTTTTGTAATGAGAAGAAATATTTTGGTCTTTACAAGACCAAAAGACCAAAATAACTTATATGTTGTCCTAAAAATGAGTGGCATTTTTTTGGGGACAACAGCTGGATCCTATTGGGGAACTTCCTTTAGATGAGAACTTGGAACAACTAAGGGGAGTAAAAACTAGAATCTCTAGTGCCTTAAAGTGTGTCATTGGGCTACGGAGTCATGCTACCAAAAAGAAAGGCGACAAAAAAAACATGAAAACAAACAGCACAAAGCAAAAAAGACTATATAAATGTACATATGTATAGACACAATGATCTGATACTTCAATAGTTGAAGTGTTTTAGATGCTGCCCATTGTGAGGCAGAGAAAAGAGTGTGTTGTCTTGATATTTTAACAGGAAGCTATTTTCACCTTTGAGCTCATGGATAGTAAAAGGGCCTCTCCACAGGGAATCAAATTTTCCATGCATTCCCTTTGGTTCTCTTCTCTTGTCCCATAGTAGGACTTGATTTCTAACCTATAAATCTCGGCTCTTTGCTTTCTATTCGAAGAGTTTCTTCACCAAGATTTGATGGACTATGATTCAGTCCACCACTATAGTTCTCTACTCTTCTAGCTTAGTCAGGCACATAATTCTCTTATCAAGGTTACTTTCATACGTTTGATCTTCAATTGCCTTGACCAACTTTAATGATGGAAATTCCAAGGTGATTGGTATCTCAGCATTAATACCATAAAGAAGATGAAAATGAGACATACTAGTTGCCCTTTTGGATGTAATTCTGTCAGCCCACAAAGCATCAATCAATGCTTTGTGCCATGTTCTTTGGTTGTCATCAACCAACTTCTTGATGATAGTCACCAGGTTCTTATTACTTGATTTAGCTTGTCCATTCCCTTGTGGAAAGTAATTAGATGAGTGGGAGTGTAATTACATAGTAGACACAAAATTGAGTGATCTCCTAGGGAGTGAAACAAGCTACATTATTAGTGACAATCTTAGTTGGGACCCCAAACTTAGAAATGATGTTTTCTTTTAGAAAATTACATACTACTTCTGAAGTAGCATGCTTGGTTGGAATTGCTTCCACCCACTTGGTGAAGTAGTCTGTGGCTGTGAGGACATAATCATGTCCAACATTTGAAGATGGGTTTACAACACCAATAAAATTGAGGCCCCATTGCTGAAATGTTTCTTCTATGATTACTAGCTTGAGAGGTAGGGCAGCTAACTTGGGTCTTCCAACAAACAGCTGGAATAGTTCACATTTCCTTACCCACTTTTACACATCTTGAAAAAGAGTAGGCCAGTAATAACTAGCCTGAAGGATCTTATGGGCAATCACATGAGTAAAAAAAGGTCCTCCACAGGCTTGATTGTGGAAGGATCTCAAAAGTTGGCTTTGCTGCTCCTTGTCCATGTAGCAAAGGAATACTCCATCAAGGCCCTTCTTATATAGGCCATTGTCCCAAAGGACAAAATTTTTCACTTTCAACTTGATAGTCCTTCTCTCTTTATAAGATAGGTGACCAAGACATTCACCATAAGAAAGGACATAAACAATACCTGAATACCACTCATTAGTGGTAGAGATAAAGAGGACTGTTAGCACTTCTACTTCTTCTCATTTTTGACACTCTGTTCCTTTTGGCTTGTTGTCAACAAGTAATTAGCATAAGCCTTTTCCCTGAACCAGCTTTGTTGGTTTGATGAGTAGATCAAACTCCTAAATTTTTGCAACCCAATTACCTCTTTTCATCCCAAACTCCTACTGAGTTAGTATGGATTTGACTGTTGTGTCAGTAACCAAGGCAGTAGTATGTGAATTCAAGATGTATAAGTGGAAATGCTTTACCACCTTCACCACTACATAAGCATGCTTTTCCATAATTGAGTACTTTAGCTCATGAGCTTTGAGAGGACAGATCATGAAGGAAATGGGGGACTCCATACCTTCTTTATTCTATTAAACCAAAATAATTGAAAGCATGTGTTCTGAAGCATAACTGTACATGGTGAACTCTTTGTTATAGTCTGGACAAACCAGAATTGGGGCATGAGCAGTGGTAGTCTTGATATCTTTAAATGCTAATTTGCCTTCATTAGTCTAACCAAAGGTGGGCTTCCCTGTCATCATGTTTACAATATGTCTAGTCTTCTCAGTAAACTCAGGGATGAACCTTCGTAAGAAATTCACCTTTCCAAAGAAAGAGCAAACAATAATCTTACTTGTAGGCAAGGTAAGTTCTTGGATAGACTTGACTCTATCTAGGTCAATTTTTATGCCTTCTTTGGACACAATGTGTCTGAGAAGTTTTCCCTTTATTACTCAAAAAATTGACTTCTTGGGGTTCAAAGAAATGCCATTATGACAGTAGCATTCTAGCACTTGTTGTAAATGGTACACATGATTTGGGTGATGCTTAGAGAAAATGGTTAAGTCATCAAGATAAACTACAATGAACTTGCCCATCTCATCCTTGAAAGTGAGGTCCATTGCTCTCTGAATGGAAGCGCCAACATTTATCAAGCCAAAAGGCATTCTCTTATAGGTGAAGGTGCCCCAAGGTGTGGTAAATGTAGTTTTATGATAGTCTGCTTCAGCAACTTCAACCTAATTGTATCTTGAGAAACCATCTAGCATTGATAACATCTCTAAACTAGTCATTATCTGAAGCACTTGATCCATTATTGGCAAAGGATAGTTATCCTTCAAAGATGATTGATTCAAATTCCTAAAATCCACACAAAGGTGAATTTTGCCATTCTTCTTCCTCACAAGCACTATGTTTGCAATCCATGTGGAATGATGGATTGGGAAAATGATCCTAGCATTTAACATCTTTTGTATCTTAGATAGAATAGTACCTGACATCTTTCGATTGTAATTCTTGGTTTTTTGCTTATAAGGCATTGAGTTATCCTTCAGAGGGATGTCATGTCAGATTACATCAGGCCTGAGTGACTTTAGGTCATCATAAGAGTATGCCAAAACATCCATGTACTATCTAAATAGAGAAGTGAACTTGAATCTTTCCTCAAGAGTGCAGCACTTCCCAATGTTCACCATCTTGGGGTCTTCCTTGGTACCCAAATTTACTTGATCAAACCCCTGAGAGGAGTTTGCCTCTATTTTCTGCTATTTGATGAATCTATCATGCTTATCAAATAGTTTCTCAAGGGAGACCAAGCCTTTGGGGATCTTATTCCCTTTAATTTACATGAACTCTCCATCTATGCTTGAACTTGATTCAGGGGTTAGTTCAGGCTCTTGAGGTTCACTGCCTTTAAAATACAACTATTCAAAACTATCCTTTTGCTCTAGGAAAGCAATGATTTGGTTGTCATTGTTAAATACCTACAAATGACTACCATTATTAGGTACACTCAATCGAGAGACTAGTTCAATAGTGTACCTATCTCCTTTGAAATCTGAGTGGGGAACCAGAAGAGTGCCCAAGATAGCCAAAGTGTCAGCTCTGTCATTGAATTCCTTAGAGACTGTAGAGATGCTGAAAGCATCAAAGTTTTCAATTTGGTCCCAGAGTAGATTGCGGTAATGGCACAATCTCTCATTTTTGGTCTGATACAGGTTTCTTACCTAACAAACCACCAGTTTAGCATCTCCTTTAGCATGAAGAAGCTTGATACCTTTGTCCTGAGTAGCCTTTAATCCAAGCAGTAGGGATTCATACTCAACTGTGTTATTAGTGTTGTTAAATTGTAACTTGTAGGATGAAGGAAAAATATCTCTTTGTGGAGATATCAACACAACCCCAGCTCCTGAACCAGTAGAGGAACAACTACCATCGAATTCAAGGATCCATACCTCATTAGACACTGATTTTCCTTTCGATTCTTCCTCATTTGGAGGTAGATATTCTTCCATAGTTCTAGCTAAACTAACCTTTAGGTCATCACCTTTGAGAGCCTCAAGAGGCATTTCATGAACTTCTTTAGTGGACAAAAAGTTTTTACCCATGCTTGAAGATTCAAACAAAATTTGAGCTTCAGGTGCTGATGATTGAGTGACCACATATTTTGTTTATTTTTCACAAAGCAATATTTTCATGATGCCTTTGAATAGGATTCTTGCCTCATACAAGTCTATATTTAATTTTCCACCAACATCTTTGCAAAAATTCTAGCCAAGAAGGATGCCATAAGATGCTGGGATGTCAGCCACCAAGATAGTCATCTTGATTCTTTTGTCTGGGAACGCTGCAAATGCAAATTGGGCATCCTTAATTTGTCCCAGTAATGGTACTTGATTTTTTTCCATGGAAAAACATCTACCAAATGTCTTAGTCAGTGTAAGGCCAAGGGATTCATCCACTTTGGCAGGCATGACATTGTTTGAAGCTCTAGAATCAATGATACAATTATTTAGCTGATATCCATTTATTAACAAGGAGACATAGAAAGGCTCTATTTTCCCAAGAGCAATAGGAGGAGTAGTGACAAGATTGTTTGGGATATACATGTTCCTTGGGGGATAATGATTGCTTTCTTAGCTTCTTGTCTTGCTGGGATGTTTTGGTTCTTCACACATTGAACCAATTTATCCAACTAATCAGGGTTGGACTGCAAGAATTCAAATTTAGACATTTAAACTTTGGCTTTCTTTATATGATCAATAATGTCAAACATTTAAAATGAGCTAGGAATAGAGGATGGGAGCTCATCCTTTTGATTCTTAGAAGGAGGAGAACTGGACTGTGGATTTGAAGTAGAAGGTGCAGGGGTATTTGGTGTACTTACTTTTCATGTAGTCATCAAATCTTTTGGCTAGAAGGGTAGAGTACATCCACGCTTAGCAATTGAGATTGTTGGTTGAGGTCAATCCTTTGTCTTCTCTTTATCATCTTTTTGAGCTGATTGATTCTTAGACTGGGTGAACATAGCATATGATCCCTCTGTTGCATTAGCTTCACTTCTAGGTTCATCCTGATAGTTCAAGAAACCAATGTTGGAGTCGCCAGCTAATTCTTATTCTTCCTCAGTGAAGAGATTAGCATCATCTTCAGGGTTCAACTCAGGCTAGAATGAGAAACCTGAGTCAGCTTCAAAATATCCAACCACTGAGTTGGTTGGAAGGGCTTCAATGGCAAGGTTCCTCTATGGTGGAGGAAGATGATTCGGCTGCCCTTGACCCCTGGTAGCATTGCCTTGGTATGTCTAATTTTGGAACATCCTCCTTGGGATATCTCTATACTCAAGAGTGGATGATGTCCCTTGGGCTATTTATCTTTTGAGAGCCAACAATTCATTTACCAGCTTCTGCACCATGGGATTAGTAGTGGTTTTAGATGAGTAATTAGAAGATGAAGAAGATTTACCTCTGTTTGGATCTCTCCTTATCTTCCTAGCCAAGATAAGGTCATTTTCTACCTTAATAACCAAGTCTTGAGCTTCAACAAGGTGTATCTAGCTAGCACATCTCAATATAAAACTCACTTCAAGCAATTGTGAGTTGATGAAAAAGCACTTGAGGTTTTTAGGGGTCAGTTGAGTGATTACAAGGATCTTGTTCCTCAACTTATCAAATTTGGTGATGAAGTCCCTCATTGGTTCATGAGGTTCCTTCTTCATTTGTGTGAGTTGGGCTAAAAGGGCATGTGCATCTTCTATAGGTTTGAATCTGGCTTCAAACTTGGCTTTGAGTGTGTCCCAGTCAATCACTGATCTAGCTTATAGATGGTAGAGCCAATCTATAGCAGTACCTTGCAATGTCTCCACAAATAGTCTGACTACCATGTCCTCAAATTCCATGCCTATCACATTGCAGGCTATGCTGAAGGTTGCAATGTGTTCATTAGAGTGGACCTTTCCATCACTGAAGAATTTGGGGAAATTATTCCTTAAACTATGTGGAAGCTCATGCAGGGGTGGAGTAAGATTGAGTGGGCCAAAAGAGTTACCCCAGGGGCCTTGAACTGCCATGAGTAGAATATTGAAAGTAGGGATAACAAATCTAGGTGGTGTATGTATAGGCAAAGTTTTGTTAATAGCAAAAAATGTAGCTCTACCTTGTGTTGGTGACCTGGTGTTGGTAAGAGGAAGACTCTTAGTTTGTTGAAGGTGAGGTTGTGGAGGAAACAACTCAAAATTGCTCTGTTACACCAACTCAAAAAAAGGGTCAACAACACCTTGGGCTTTCTGGCTTCTGGTATAGCGTGAAGTTGCCAAGTTGTAGAACAAAAATAGGAAAGAACCGATCTTGCTTAAGCTTGAAACTTGAGCCTTCAAACTACACGTTTGATCCCCATTGGAGTCACCAAAAATTGTTGGGTGAATATTTTGTTGACCAGCTAACTGGTGAGAAAAATAGGTCCTATCACCACATCAAAAGGGAGATGGATTGGCCAGATGTGCAAGTTTACTACATCAAAGGGGATAGATCTCTCCTCTCATCAAGGGGAGGTTCCCTATCAAGTATATGAAGCTATAATATATATATATATAAGCAGAAAATAAGACACAAAGCTAGGAAAAACCATCCACCTCTCTTTTTTCAAAGAAGATGCTAAAAAATAGAGGAAAAATCATAGGAAACACTGAAAGCACTTCTCTTCTTTCAGAAGTATTCTTGCAAGAAATAGCAGGAGTCCTTTCAAGGAACAAGTAACTGGTAACCAAAGTACAAAGTAACCAACAATATAAGATGCAACACAAAGTCTACACCTTAACTACCCAAGAGAGAGATACGAAGAATAATGGGGGCACAAAGTCATCCCAAGGTCCTTTACATAGGAAAAAGAAAATACAAACACACTGAAGGTACTTGTGGGGGCACAAAGTTGTCCCACAGTTGGTCTTCAGGACACCTTCCTAACTACTTCTACTAGTTCTACTTGTTAGATCAAATAAATAAGAATGCTTCTAGTAAATAGACATACAAATAATTCCCTAAATAACACAAGCTATTTATAGTACAAAGTCTAAAAAGGTCACTTGTTTTCTTATTCAAATGAAGAAAAATGATAACAATCTGAGCTCAAAGTCTCAGTAAATGCCTTTCAATTTGGGCATATTTTTTTGCTTCTATGGCAGGAAAGATCCTCTTTATAACAATTAGAGAGATTACAATATATAGAGGTCAAGAGAGATTTGGCACGTTTATCCCATGGAATAGCTCATGCTGAACATGAAATGCTTTGAATGCACTTTTAGTTCTATACTTTAACTCGACTGTCATCCCATAGAACTAGATGATCATCTTAGTTCCCTATCTTGATTGCACCATTGTTCACTTTGCCTTTACTCCCAAAAAAGTCATGTCTTTTAAAGGCTCAAGAAATTTGCATCCACGTTTCCAAGTTCAAGAGGTCTGTTGATAATCCAAATATTTCGTATTGTTTCCTTTGCTTCATAGTGATTAGGGCTCTCACACTTAAGTCTACAAAAATCAACAGACACTTCATTGCCACCAATTTAACATCCTTGAGTTTACCGTCATTCACAACATCTCTCATGCATGAATATTTCTAGTTCTTTTCTTCATCATTCCTCCTATTCTGGCTATTGAATTGGGTCCTTAAATTGACTCCCTATTCTTTGGTCACTTTCTGCTAAAAATTTGACACATGGCAGCATCTGCTTAGAATTAGGTGAGGACACGCGATAGCTTCCACTGCTATTAGAGGCTTTAGAAACATTTTTATGAGTTTGGTGGAAGATGACACGTGGAAGCCTCCATTACACTTTGAAAAATGCTTATGAGAAGCTTATAAACTTGTTCAAAACTCAGATGCAGACACGTGTCACTCTCCATAGAGTTATAAATGAATAGGTGGTAGCTTCTGCTTGTCTTTAGAGAGTTAGGCAGATGATGAAACATGGTGCATTCTGCTAAGCTTTTGCAACTCAATAGGGGTCTTCCATAGTCTTTATGAAAATGAGAATGAGGAGGGAGAAATTGAGGAGATTGACACTTGTTGGCTTTCGCAGAACTTTTGCAAGGGACACGTGGCATGTTTTTCAGCTTCTTTGAGAAATGTTTATTGATAGAGGCTTTGAAACCCATTATAAATTTAGAATCATGGATGCAGACATGTGTCACTCTCCATGGAGTTACAATGGAAAAGGTGGCAACTTCTGCTTGCCTCTTGAGAATCTTGTAGAGGATGACACATGGTGGCTTCCCCTAAGCTTTTAGCTACCTTTGAAAAGTCTTCAGGACTTATATTAGTTTCTCACAGGAGATGACATGTGGAAACTTCTACTACATCTGATGAGAGACATGTGGGAGGTTCTGTTGCTTTGAGGGTAGAGTATACAGTTTCCTGGTAGCTGACACTTGGCAGCTTCTGTGAGACCTTGAGATTTAGACAAAAACCCACGTAAAAATAAATACCCATGCATTGAACTTTAGAATTGTTGAAACTTTGAAGCTTTGAATGGAGACACTTGGAGGCTTCTAATAAACTTTAGCAGGGATAGGTGTCATCTTCCATTGTGATTAGAAATAAAGTGTAATGGGGCTCAACAGATGACATGTGGTGGCTTCCGCTTGACTCATTCCTTTTGGGGTGCTCCTTTAAACCATATTGGTTGAACTGACCGATTGAACCAACTTTGGTTCAATGGTTCAATGGTTCAATATCTTGTTTCGGCTGAGTCCTTTTGATCTTTGTTGAACCTGTTGAACCAATCCCAAAAATGACTAAGTGTTGGAAAGTGATTCTTTTGATTGAACCTCCCTGTAGAAGCCTTTGAACCTTTTGAACCATTAGTCCTTTGATTGAAAAATCTTGAATAATTCCCAATTTTGAAATCCTAAAACAATTTTTTGCAATGAGAAGAAATATTTTGGTCTTTGCAAGACCAAAATAACTTATACGTTGTCCTAAAAATGAGTGGCATTTTTTCGGGGACAACAGACAATTTATTCTTGACTTAATTTTTAATGATCTTGTGTGTATTCTTGTTTTCTTGTTGAGATTGTATTGTTACTATCTAGATGTGGTTATTATATTTATCATGCATATAAGGTCTACATGTGATCACATTATTTCTATGTGATTCAATGATACAATTAAATAGTCATGTTACTTTTATATGATACATGGTTAATCTCAAAATTTTTACAATTCTATTACCCTTTATACGTGAGGTAACTCCTAGTTCCTATATTTACCTCACCTCAAAGTGGGGCATATTAGTGGGGTCATACTTAGGAATCATGTTCTCCACACTTGGTAATAGTTTCTAGGGTATAGTGGAGGCATGATTTGGAAGCATATTCTTCATAATTTATTTAGTATTTGGTACTTATATTATTTTATATATTTAGTTGGGGCATGATTTGAAAGTATGTTTTCCACACTCATTCAATATATACTACTTATATCAATTCATAGATTCTATTGGGGTATGCTTAGAATAATATTTTCCACACCTATTAAGTATTCAACATTTCCAAAAAAGTTGGGGCATGTTTTAGAAACATGTATTCCAAATTGGTATTTATATATTTTTTCAAATTTATCAATATATAGTGGGTCCATACTTTGGAAGCATGTCCTCTATATTTACATAGTTATTTGACTTGGCCAAAAAACATAGTTATATGATTCAGATTCATAGTTATGGTAGAATTGTATACATTGGTACTATTTTTATATATAATTTCAACATGAGACATATATAAGGTGCATATACTATACAACATGTGCCTAATATTATAAAATCAAAAAATTAGTTTCAAATTCTAAAACCATTGCATGTATTGATACCCTTTGGACTTCTATAGACCATATTTATCTAATATACTATAGTAGTTGATTAACCTTTTAGTATGGTTGAGGTGATCAGATCAATTGATATTTCTAATTTTTTAGGTTGGAATCGATCATCCAACCTCACTAGGTTATAAATATCATTGGGTTTCATGGTTGAGCTAATCTCAACTACTAGGTAGCAACTCACTTTTTCTCCAAAGTTAAGGGCATGTACCTTCCAATATATCTCTAACTCTCTATCTCCTTAGATATATGCACTTTAAATATTTATGTATATTTATCCTAATATTAGTTTCATAGGCTTATAATGATATATATTTTTCAAAATAACTTACCAATAGGCAAGGTGGTTACATCGACACATAGGTGTACTCCTAAACCTTGCTCTTTTAATTTTATAGATTTTAAGTACTTTTAAGCTAGATTATGTGCACTGAGTTTACAATCTAACATGTTTTGGGTTGTAGGTCAGTCACCGAAAAATCACTCAAATTCAACTCAAGTAAAAATAAGGTGTGCACACACACCTAGATACTTATTCCTTTCCTTTAAAGTATAAATTTCATTTATAGATTAAAGGGGACAAATGTAGATGCTATTTAGTGATTATGTAGTGACTCAATATTATACACTTGGAAAACTCATACCTTGGTTGTTCCTCTTAGTTATACACTCTCCTTGATTCTATAAGTCTCGCATCTGCCCAATATTGTACACCTTATCCTATCTCTTAGTCCAGATAATCTTATATTGATGACATAAACATTATATCTTGACTAAAATACCTAAAATATAATTATCTTACACCACTAAAAGTTTTGATCCTATATCTATTTTACTACTCCTTGGACACTAACATTTAGGATAGATATTAGTGTTAATGTTACTATCTTGCCCTAGTGTAAGTGTTAAGCTCCCTAAAGTCATCCAACTTACAAATGAAACATATCATAATGGTCAACCTAAGTGATTTAATTAGATTTATTACTCCAAAGGGATTGATATAAATACAAGATTGACCCTTATTCATTCTTCACCTAGAAAAGACCAAACAAATTGATGCACTTATCAAAAGTACTCTATCAAGAATTTAATTGATCAAATATTGTTTATTTACATACTATTCATAGATACCACACATCTATAGGTCTAAAGTACTAAAGGATTAGTTTAAGATCCCAATTTACCAAATTACAATTTAGGTCATTGTTGTACTTACTTTACACACATTACATGATTCACACACAAGCTAACTCATAAGGGATAACTAAACAAGTTGAGGCCCTCTTAAAATTATTGGCTATGTAGGTAATGTCATTTTATATTTAAGTCATTAGGGTCAGCTCAACATTATATGCCCACTAACCCATTTCCCCCAAGGTCACATTAAATATGGAACGATAGGGTTTTACCATCTTATAAGGAGTGACAGTCTAGGACCCATATCTAAATGCATTAGAACTAAGGTGAATCTAAACCCAGAATCATCTAGGTGGTTGAATCTTGTTTCTCTAGTTATTTAATATAGGACACTATCATTTAACTTAGATAATAGTGTCAACGTAACCCTCTAAGGTTGTTGTAATTGTTTAGATAGCCAAAGGCACCAGATCTAGAATTTGACAACTATTCTAGAACTATATTTCTACCTAATTTTAGTTTGTTTTAGATCCAAAACTTCATTAACATCAGAAAAAAATCTAAGTACTTATATTCTTTTTTATTTTTATATTAATCATAGTTTTAATCTCCATATTTAGACTATCTCAAGATTGTAAATTTAGTGTCTGTTTATATATGAGTATAGCACTTAATTTACCTCTATAGATATAATTACCACTTTTGTGTCATTTCATTTTTATATTCTTAACCCTAATACGAAAGTGAAATTCCCCACAACCATTTCATTTTAGGGTTAAACAACAATTAAATACATTTCTTCTTTCAAACCAATTATTATCTTTAAGGAATTTCATCCTATAGCGAAAGATTCATATAGCCTCTTTTTTTTTAAAATATCATGAAGCCTTTACTCCATAGAATAATTGTATATAACATCAAAACATATCTAGAAAAACATGTGCACCAAAATCAACAACAATTTCCTCACAAGGTTTCCACCTTATGTTAAAATGAAATTATCAAGATCCTAGATTATAAGTTCATTAAGAAATATTACTCATAATAAGTTTCCAATATTTCCCCTCATTCTCAAGAAAATAACTATGGTCATTTGCATCTATATTAACTTCCATAATATAAACTTAGTATGTCCTAAATATAATTTTCATTTACCATATATTGATTTCATTATTAATTCTATAGTTAGATATGAGATGTTATCCCTCATGGATGATTTTTTAGGATATAATCAGATTTAGATTCTTCCTAGGGATCAACATAAAACTATTTTTAACATTGAAATGGGGAACCTAATTTTTTGTTAAAGTGTCCTTTCACCTTAGAAATATTGGGGCAACTTACCAATGTGTGATAACCTGCATATTTTATGAACTTATCCACAATATAGTTTAAACCTATGTGGATGATAATATTTATAAATCAAAGCATCTTGAAACTTATCTTCATGATATTTCCATAATTTGTTGTCATCTTATAAAATAAAAAGTTAGATCAAATCCTTACAAGTGTGTTTTTGGTGTCACCTCTACAAAACTCTTAGGATTCCTAGTTTCTTTATGATGGATTGATGTAGATCCTACTAAAATAAACATTATTTTCATCATGTTTATTTATTAATATAATCCTATCATTCGTGCCTATCTTTCTAAATTTATGGATATAATGATTTGTCCTCTAGATGTATTAACACATCTATTTAGTAGCCTTACTCAACAAAAGGTGTTTTTGTTGAATGAACCAATGCATGTATAAAATATTTTGATAGCATGAGGGAATCATTACTTCATCCTCATAATATTAAACCACCTTATACTAATCACCATATCACCTAGTACCCACCATCCATCCTAATATTAAGTGGGGAAATGATATCACAACAAGATGAGTCAAGAGAAAAGTATGTTATTTACTACATTATTCATGCCTTGATATATTGTGAGACACATTCCATGATAGTGGAACATGACTATATTATAATATACTTAATAAACAAAAATATTTGACACTATATGATTTATCATACCACTTATGTCATTTTTTATTGTGATCCCCTTCATCATTTATTATCTAAGGCTTTCTTTTCTGGAGATAGAATTGGAAAATGGATGGTACTCTTAATAGAGTTTGGCTTAGAACTTACTACCCAAAAATTAGTCAAAGTCCAATTGATCATTGATAAAATTACCACCACTAATATCCCACTTAAAATTAAGCTTTAGGATACTCTTCCAAATGAATATATCATCTTAATTGAAGGAATCAACCAAGCTATTTATCTCAAAGACTACTTCCATAATTTCAAAGTTGATCGAGAGGCACATGCTCTCAAATATCCTAAAATAGTTATATCCAAACCTAAATCCAAAGTTACCATTGAATAAATCCCAAAAGTAACAATAAATATACACAAGGAAACTTGGACACTCCACTCCAATGGATCCAGGTGCCTTTAATGAGTAGAGGTTGGTATTGTCCTAGTTGATCCTTTTAGACAAATAATTTCTATAGATTTTTTATTAAACTTTGAAATCACTAATAACATAGTTTAATATGAATCTCTCATCCTTGTGATGTAAGAATCCATATATTTACACATCTAGATTTTACATTCCTTAGAATATTCATAACTTATAGGTTGTCAAGTTAGTGGAAAATATCATTGCAAAAGTGAAAATATCATTATGTATCAACATTGTGTTTCCACTCTAATTAAAGACTTTGCTTCTTTCACAATCAAATAAATACCATGAAAATAAAATGATATATCCAATTATATTTATTCAATCATGTCTCTTTCTCATCTTCATTTGGCACTGCATAACTCAAAATTCCTCATCCATATATGCAAATATCCATCTACTCTACAATCTAAGGATAATTATGTTGGCAAGTGTGTTATCATTGATATCAAAGGATGATGTCTTATGTGAATTTATGTCAAAGGTAATGAAAAAGTTTTGATATCATAAAATAATCATTGTCATTAATGTCAAAAAATTCTAAATAAGGTCAAGGAGAGAAGATAAGTATGAATAGTTTGTTGGCATAAGCTTGGTAGCCTTGTATGGTGGCATAGGCTTGGTAGCCTAGTATGTTGAGCATTTTAAGGATAACGATAACAAGGTTGGAAAATATAGAGCTTGGGATGAATATTTATGACATGTTCTTAAGGTGGTGATATTAATTCAAGAAAGATCCAAGTGCTTTTTATATCTAAGTTTGACTTGCAGTCTTAGACCTAATGTGCATAGTAACCTAGTAAGGTCCAAATGAAGAGTCAAGTTGAGATTACAAGGTAATAGAGATAATGTAAGAATGAAATGATGTGTGATTCTCTAGTTCAAAGTTTTTTACCAAGTTTTAGGTCTTGAGGATGAATAAAAAGCATGAAAGTATGTTGGAAAGTATTTTATGCATGCAAATTAGAGGTTTCCAAGCCAGAGAAGAAGTTTATGATGCTCATTGACACATGAATATTTTTAATTACAAACTAATACTTTTGGGAGAAGTTAAAAATGTTTCTAACAAGGCTTCCCAATCATTTTATAGTGGTTTTAGGTACAAAACTTTATGAACATTCGTTAAGAATGTAAACTAGTCAAAACCCTCTTATAACCCCTCATAATAGATTGATTAGAAAGAACTTACTAGAAAGGACTAAAAATGGATTTTTTGACCAATTTTGAATATTATAAGGAGTAGAGGAGTCCTATAGTAATTTATAGGTGGTAATGGTGTGTCAAGACAATAAATATAAGGTACAAAAAAGAGCTTGTTTTTGAATATTTTGGTGCTATAGGAAGGATTGATTGAGTCAACACATCTAAGTCATTGGAGATTGAATGAAAATAATTGATATTTAGGACCATTTTTTTTTTTTGGAAATATATGTTCTCTATTTCAATCATCTTGGGCAATAAATTTTCCTTTCACTTTTGCCAGATAGTGGAAATAGTGATAAAAGCCAATCAGAATGAATATGTGTTTAGGGAAGTATTCCAAGTGAGTAGAGTTAGATCTAATGACTTGGGGTATTTTTTAATACCTATTAAATATATTCCATTGGTTTTTAAGTGTTGATGGTGTCCATAAACTAGCTAAAAGTAGCTCACAAACTGACTATTTTGTGTAAGACAAGACATTAGAAACCAAGACCATGAGAATGGTTTGCAAGAGTAAAATTGTCATTGGAGAATATGATATTAGTATTTTAGGGTGTTATAAGGAATTTATAAGACCGCATTGATGTATTAGGAGATCATGGTTTTTCTCATACTATTATATAAAGTAAAATTTTGTTGACTGGTTATTGGCATTATTTGGTGGCTCTGAGTGAGATTCTTAAAAAGAAGGTTTTTTTATACATAATATTTTTAACTTTTATCAAATATTGACACTTTACATCTTGAATAAGCCCATCACAACTAAATTTATTTGAGTGCATGCCTTAAGGGGTTCACTGGGAAAGGTGTGGGTAGATCTTTGGTGCTTCACATGATCATTATCCCTCATTTCTACGTTATTTCCAATCTATTCATCTCCTAAAACCTTTCCCTAAGCTATTTATCCTCCCTTGCACATTCCTCTAGTATTTTCCACTTTATATCCTTCTTCTCCTTTCTTGGTACCCTTTTGGCTTGCTTAGTAAACTAGGTCAACTTGGTCAACCTATTACAGTTTAGGGTCACTTTAACTCTTTAGGTTTGTTAACCTTCGAGCTGACCTAACATAGACTTTAGGCATTAGCCTAAAAATGTGCCAGGTCAACCAGGTTGACCTAGCACAACCAAAATTTTTAGATGATTTTAGGGTTAGTTACACCTATAAATATAAGATCATTTTAGTCATTATTATAATATTCAATAAAGAGTTATTATTCACTCATGCTTCTTCACAATATGCTCTTCCACCATTCTACTTGAGGAGTCTTAGCTTAGGTTTCAGATTTTGGAGAATCTATTCTTTTAGATAGGTCTTGGATGATTTGGCCTAACAAAGTGATCCTTATTAACCACAACAACCTCTTGTGAAGCCCTATTGGCCAAGGGAGAGATTGAATCGTGATGGGTTCACATTCAGGTAAGTATATTCTAACTTTATTCTCCTCTCTTTTAGTAGATAGAAGTGGCATAAGTGTTGGATCAAATAATATTACTCTTCATATTCTATGTATTATGGTGTTACTCATACTTACTTTATTTGAAGTTCCTTATTTATATTTGACTACTTTGCATCTAACCCCTCACATTGTACCATAAGATTTGGTGTGTACTAGATTAATTTATTTTTCTTGTTATTAGAATAGTTTACTCTCTCTTGTTTGTTAACATAAGTGAAATATAAAATAATAGGACTATTTTAGGGTTATTTTTAGATTGTGTTAGATTATAGGCTTTTGAACCCTTTCTAGCATTATATGTTATGATAAGTGATGCAAGTGATCCCCTAATCAGGTCTAGCAGGTCCCCATATTGGTCATGCTTCTGCTTAATAAGTGTATACGAAATTGAAAGTGTAGGTGTTCTCTATCTTATCTGATATAGGATTAATTCATGTAAAACATATAATTCTAATTACATACATTCTGGTGAACCCGATGTGAACCCTATCCCACTACTAGTTAGATTGTCTTCATGTTTCCATTTTTATTCCTTTCTTATTTAGCATTAGCTTCACCTTCATTACATTTTGGTGAACCCAACGTGAAACTAACCCTTGAAAAATTTATTTCACTTACTTCATTCTTTTTTCATCATTTATATCATATATTTTGACATATTAGTTCAATTCTATCAACCCATTTATTTTTATCTGTGTAGAAATAGGCAATTAGATCGATTACCTCAACCTAGTATAGGTTTTTAACACTTTTTAGACTTCTAGTTTAGCCTGCTAGGTCAACCAAATCAACTTAACACATTTTTATCCACTTTTTCATAGGTTTTTATACATTCTAATTGATCATCTCAACCCAGTATAGGTCTCTAGATTATCAAACACCTAGTTTAGCCTACTAGGTTAACCAGGTTAACATAGTACACTTCTTCAGCTTCTGTAACAGATTTCTATATAGCTCAATCAACTAGATTGATCTAGTTATAAAAAATGGATTAGTTTTCTCCAAGGTTCTTGATTAATAGTCTCCTTAATTTCCATCTCTAAACCATCAAGGTCAACATTTTTTTCTCTCTTTCTATTCTATACCTTCCTTTCAAGTTTATAGTCTTCAAAAATGCCCTTGCACAACCAACTAGATCAACATGGTTGACCTAGCTCTATGTTTTATGTGTTATCTAAAGTAACTAGGTTGACCTAGTCAACCTAGTACGTTTTATAGACCTTGTCTTCAGTAGTACTAACTCAACCTTATTGACCTAGTTATGTATGATGTACATATAGTGTTTTCACTATACCTTGTTTCGATGTTGGAATTCAACTTGTATGTTAATCACATATTTTATTTTAGTTGTTTTCATGCTTAAAATAGTTCACATAGTCTAATTAGGAGGTTTTTAATTAACCATTTAGTTTCAATATTTCTATTTTATGCACACACAGCCAAATCACATAACATCAACAAACATTTTAACATTTGAATACCTAGGCCAATATACTTAGATTTCATCACCAAGGGGGAAGCCAACTTGATGCTCTGGTTAAGTATAAAGCATGGTTAATGGTATAATCTACCTAAGCACCTAACACCCTTATCACTATGGTGTGTTAAGTGAGGGGGTAGGCCCCAATACTAGGCATGTTCATTGTCACTATAGTACCTTTCATCCTAAACTCACCTAAAACCATCCATATATTGTTATCTAGTACCTTTTTATAACCAACTCCCTATCATTTAAAATTATTCATAATAATCTAATTAACATTCTAGGTTGACCAATTAGCTAGCTTTAATTTCCAAGTTGTCTGCTTGTTCTTTGCTCAATTATGTGTGCAAGAAATTATATTATCTAGTGTTGGTGAAAGGTTTTACTCTGTGTGTATCCATTGGATTGGCCAATGTCAATTTAATTGACTATCTATTTATTTTTATAATTTACTTTCCTAGATTAGCTATAAAATTATATTATTATATTTCCCATCTTGTCCTCAATCTTTTATGTTTCCCTATATATTGTACTAGGTCAATTTGGTCAACCTTATACTATCACAAACCCTATTTTCTTCCCTTATTCACTATGCTAAGTCAACTTGGTTGACCTAGTATAGTTTATAGGTCATATTTTGACATTAGGTCAATTTGGTTGACCCAGTTCTATTTTTGGCTTTCCTTGTTTATCAGCCTAAATTCTTCACCTCTTCTAATTTGCATTTTATTAATTTCTCTTTAGTTAGAATGAGGTCTCCTATTATAATATTTTTGGATAGTCTTAATCCCTTTAGATCCTTTATGGGATGTTCATTTCTCCCTTTATTTTTCTCCCAAGAATACCATCACTCTTGGGGCATTTCTTCTCCTCCATCTATAAATTATAACACAGTTTAAATAACACTTCAATATGAAGTTGATGGATCCAATACTTTTTACACCTACCAAGAAACCTCTCAAAATATTAAAAATAATGTGGTATTGATTGACACAAGTTTACTTAACAATCCCACTAACAAACCTTCTAATAATAATCCTCTCCCCAACACCAATTTAGGGACTACTCCTTCTAACACCAACCTACCACCTGATACAACCTAATTATTAGCCCAAGTGATTCAATAAATGAACATTATGCAAAAATCTAAACCAACAAAGTGTTATAACTTCAACAACACTTGATCAATGTGGCTAATCAACTCCAATCATGCATCCTCAAGCTAATCCTAACTATATTCATCCACCTCTTAGAGATGCCTCAGGTGATGTTATTCCTCAACCAATAATGAATAACAAGATGCTTCAAACCATTCAAAATGAGCCTTTAACTCCCTTCATTGTATTTATTAACATTGGTAACATATCACCAACTATCAAATATGATGGTACTAAAGACCCCACCTCATTTCTTAAAGCCTTTAATAATCTCTACAAAGAGTGGATCCAAAATAATACATTTGCTACTAATAAACTCTTAGTTAAAAATTTCACTGGTGATATATTAGAATGTTATAATCAATTACTCCAACATTTTATTTGGCAACTTGAAGATTTGGTCAATCCTTTAGTTAAAGAATTTCAACACAATGATCTTCCTAAAAATTGTCTTAGCCATTTCATAAATACTAAGCAATCTCCTAATGAATCAACTCAAGACTTTATTAAAAGATGGAAATCCTTAGCTCATAAATCTAATCATAATATGTCTGATGATAACCTATTCAAACTCTTTATCACCTCTTTAATTCCCACTCTTCAATACAAGGTTTGAACCTTTGCTCCTCAAACTCTTAATGAAGCTCTTGACCAAGATAAATGGGAAGACATTTTTATGAATCAATTCAAACCTAATTCTAAACTTCTTAAAGGATATCTTCAAACATCTAATGATATCACTAGTAACACTTCTCAAACCAAACTAGGAGTTGCCAAAAATGATATTTGTTTACTATCTCACATACCTCTTTTGGTGCATCAAATGATATAATTTTTACCACCATACAAACCTTTCATATATCCTAATTCTTCTCTTAAATGGTATGACCCCAATCTCTTTTATTGGTTTCATGCTAATATTGGGAATTCTCAAGAATCATGTAGAAGTATTTCTAAATGTGTTGTTTCTTACATGCTTAGTGATTCATTCGATCATGAAACCATGATAAAAATTTGTCATCAAGAATAAACTAATGCTTCTCAAAAATGACAATCCTCTAAAGATTATATATTTGATAACCAAAAATCCTCTTCCCATAAGCAATCAACTTATAAGGATGTTTATGCAATTGACACTGATTATGTTTAGCACTTTAACAAATATAAATATGTCAATATGGTTAAGGTCAATTATGATCAAAAATAGCTCATAAAGATCATGTTATCAAGCTTAAGAAACCTTATTTAGATGAATAATTTCTTAAATATACTACCACCATTAATATTGAATTGAAATCACCTAAGGAACAACTTCCTCCTTCTGATCCTCAAACCACATAGATTCCTCCAAGGTCTAATTTATCTTTTAAAGCTCATAGCTCTTCTTCTAAATCTTATTGGAATTTTTTTGAAGAACTTAAATGTATGCCATGTAAGATTCCTCTTATGTAGTTCATTCACACTTCACCTTATCATCATAAATTCCTTATGAAACAACTCCAAGAGATCAAAGATCCATCCTCTTTAGATGATGAACCACCTTCTATTGATTCTAAACTAACTAACATTAATACCATTGAATCTATGTGTCCCTCTTCCAAGCCTTCCATAGAATTTCTTAAAGAGAACATGACTAGTGATGAAATCCTCTTTAGTGCTGATGTTCCACCTCTCTTCATAGCCATTAATACAACCCTTATTCAAAAATTTCTAGTTAATGAGGGTTTTGGTATTAATGTGACCTCTTTGTGGAATTTACAATAACTTGGTTATAATAAAGGTCATCTTAAACAAACCCATTTTACTTGTCATGGTTTTGAAAAGACTAATCAAAATCCACTTGGTTGTATATGGATTACCTTAACCATTAGTCCTAAGACCATTTAGACCAAACTCATGGTTCTTGATCTTCCTTTATCTTATAACATATTTCTTGGTCATCCTTGGACTCATCAAATGAGGGATAATTGCTTCTTATGATAGTCAATGAATTAAATTTATACATAAAAAAAATGTTATAAGCATGAAGCTAATCCCAACCCATGGAGTATCTAATTACCTATTACTAAATCACAATATTGTGTTCCTATGATCCCTAAAATGATAATTATCCTTTACTTGAGTTCATCAATATGAATCCTAATTTACAAGTCACTCTTATGGATTCCAATTATGATGAACCCAATGAATTATATCATACTTGAAACACCACCAAATTATCTCCATATATTTTGGAGTGGCTTCCTCCTTCTCTTTTTCCAAGGGATTGTACCATTCCTCTAATGGATGAGATTACCGATTTCCCCGCTCCATGAAATGCTTGAGAGCCATATTTACCTAAAGATGCTTTTACTTGAAATGATTTTAGAGTGGCTAAATTATTTCAAGATCCTCTCACCATGTCTCCTCAAATATTTAGTAATCTTGGGATTTCACCTTTTGAATATCCTCTTAAATCTCAAGCATGCACAATTTCTCCCACATACAATGACAAATATATCATGGCCCAAGATCAATCTATGGATTTCGATATCTTGCATAATCAAAATACCTTAGCCTAAATTCATGATTTTAATCAAGATGTGCATACCATTTCTATATATAATAACTTAGAACTTGAGGGTTATGTGCTTCCTATTAACCCTCCTTTTATCAATTCTCCTTAGGTGGTAGACTAGATAACACCTTTCAAACCTTTGAAAATACTTTCATCTTCTTTACCTCCTTCAGATACTTTCATTGAATCTAATCCTTCTACTATCAAATAACCCATCCACATTACATTTACTTCTTTTACTCCTGAAATCAAACTTGATGCCAAGGCAACCGATGTTTGTCAAATATATTCTGAATATGACCATCATGGTAACCAAATTTTAGATATATAATTAGATGTTGAGTATTATGGTCCTCTTCCTAAATTTACTAGTGATGAAGATATTATTGAGTTACTTTATGCTTGATAACCTTAAATCCCCCAAAAACATCATAAAATTGGAAATTTTAAAACTAAAACTCCTCACTTCAACAGCTTAGTCGCTAGCATTGATCCCAAAACTAATCCAATTTCATCCTTACCCAATGCACCATGTCACTTTCAAGATGGTAATGCCATGATTTTTGAATAAATAAATCATATCAAATTTGGTACTCCCTCATGCCCTAGATCAATCATAGTTTATAAAGAAATTTCATCCTTTGAATATGATAATTTCAGCCTATTTTTTGATAAGTATCAATAGGCATTCACTTGGTCCTACCAAGACATGTTTGGAATTGAGCCTATCATAGTGGTCCATATAATCATTACCTATCCTAATAAAAAACTTTTGTGTCAAAAGCAACACAAATTTCCTCTTGAAGTTAGCAATTTATGCCATAAGGAAATCATCAAACTACTTGATGCTAAATTTATTAAACCTGTGGATTATTCTGAATGGGTTTCCAATATTATTCTTGTTTAAAAAAAGGTCACTATGGTCATTCGTATTTGCATTTATTTTTGCAATCTTAATCTTTCTTTTACTAAATAAAAATTTCTTTTTCCTTGAATAGATGCCATTATTGATTTGATAGTTGGATATGAAATTTTGTCTCTTATAGATGGCTTTTTGGGATAAAATCATATTCATATAGTTCTTGAGGACTAACATAAGACTAATTTCACCATGCAATGGGGCACCTATTATTATGTTAAAATATGCTTCAGTCTCAAAAATGATAAGGTCACTTACTAATCTAGAATGATTCATATCTTTCATGACCTCGTACATAAAATTGTCAAAACATATGTGGATGATTTTATCGCCAAATAAAAACACTATACAAATCATCTTTTTGATCTTGCCATCATATTTGACCATCTCATAAAATATAAAGTATGACTTAATCAATTTAAATGTGTCTTCAAAGTTACATCTGGTAAATTTATAGGATTCTTAGTCTCTCTCTATGGAATTGATGTTGATCTAGCCAAGATTAATGTTGTTATTAACATGCCTAATCTTTGATTTATCCTTGATATTCATACTTATTTATGCAAACTTGGGGAAATTAAATGATTCATTCCCAAGATGGATTATCAAATTCAATTCATTAATTCCCTTCTCAAGAAAGTTATAGCATTGGAATGGATGGATCCATGCCAAAAAGTGTTTGACAATATGAAATATTCATTACTCCATGCACTTACACTTTGTCCTCCTTTCAATGATAGACCTTTGATTCTATATACTTCTTCCACACCCATATCAATAGGGGTAATGCTTTCCCAATAGGATGATACAAGAAAGGATCATTCCATCTATTATATTAGTCAAAGCCTCATCGATTATGAAATACATTATACCAAAGTTGAGCATGATTGCCCCACTATTTATTTTGTAGCTAAAAAGTTTCATCACTACATGCTTTACCAAACTACTCATTGTCCATTCCAACCCCATTCATCATTTCTTCTCCAAAGAATTTCTTCTAGGAGATATAATTGGCAAGTGGATGGTATTACTTATGGAATTTGATCTTTGTATAATCATGTACAAAGATATCAAAGGGCAAGTCATAGCTAACCAACTTGCCATAGCTCTTATTCCAGAAACTTCTTGCCTTCAAGATAACCTTCTAGATGATAATAGCCATTACATTAAAGGTATTAATCAATAAATTTATCTTAAATTTAATTTCAATATCTTTACTATCGATCTTGAAGCTAATCAACTTGATGAATATTTCACTTCTTTCGATACTACTAAATCAAAGGTAATTATCAAAGAGCCTAAAATTAATATTGACTTACACAAGGATACTTGGAAATTTTACTTTGATGGTGCCCAATACCTTTAAGGAGTTGGGGTAGGTTGCATTCTCACTAATCCTCTTGGCAAGATAATTCCTTTAGATTTCTATTTTACATTTGATGTCACCAACAATATGGCTGAGTATGAAGCTCTTATCTTAGGTATGAGAGTTGTTCTTGATTTAGACATACAATATATTCATGCTTTGGGTGATTATTAACTCATTTACCATCAAGTTAGTGGTACCTATCAATGTAAAATTAAAAACCTTATCACCTATCAGTAAATTGCAATAATTCTTGCCAAGGATTTTGTCTTTTTTATAATTGAGCCTATTCCTAGAGATCAAATTTCATTGTTGATTCTCTTGCCTCTTCAAATTCTCTTTTTCATCCACATCAATTTCTTTTTTATCCTTATTTTATAATACAAATAATAAAATATCCATCATCTACCCACCCTCCTGATTCACTTATCTACCACATTGAGGTTGCCACCATAAAATAATGCCCATGGTATCAAGATATCATCCAATTCTTAGAACATCAAACTTATCCTCCTGACTTGGATTCTCATGAAAAGACATGTATTTGAAAACAAGTTTTCAAGTATGTATTTAGACATAACATAATTTATTATCACAATGCCAAAGTTACCTTGCTCCATTGTGTCATACAATAATAGGTCCCTCCTTTACTTGAACAAGCACATAGGGGAATTTGCAGTGATCACTATAGTGGACATGCTACAACCTACATATGCCTACATATGGGTTACTATTGGCCTACTCTATAAAAGGATGCTATTGAATATGCTAGAAAGTGTAATCCTTATTAGCTTCATGATGATATCACTCATTTAACACTAGCTAAACTTCAAATTATCAAATCTCCATGGCCATTTTCCACATGGGGATTCAATCTCATTGGTAAACTTCCTCACTTCCAAGATGGACACATCTTTATTATCACTGCTACTGAGTACTTTACTTAGTGGATTGAAGCCATGCCCCTTGTCAATTTCATCAGTCCTACTATATCTAAATTCATTTTGAACCAAATCATTTAATTATTTGGTAATCTTCACACTATTATTTTTGATAATGGTGGTAATTTCAATAATAAACATATCAAACAACTTTACACCAAATTCAAAATCAATCACAAGTTTTCCACTCCTTATCATCCACAGTATAAGGGCCAAGCTAAGGCCACTAAAAATATTCTCAATAAAATTATTCAAAAAAAATTCATGAAACCCACATGGATTGTCATCTTTATCTTTATCCTATGTTGAGCTTCATTCTCTTCTCATATCTCTTCGTGGCATCATTTTTTATGAAGAATTATGTGAGGCTCACCTTCATGCCCTTGATCTACTTGATGAACATTGTCTCTCTACCTTACAACATAACCACCAATATAAGCCTCACATTTCTCGACAACATAACAAACATGTTAAAGTCCACGTATTAAATATTGGTGTTTTTTTCTTTAAATTAGACTACACCCATAAAAAATAAGGTGAATACACTCAAAAATAGTGGGACCCATACTTAGTTAAACATATCCTTGGTCTATGTACTTACCGCCTTTAAACTAATGAAGGCTATATTTTCAAGGAACCCACCAATGTTCAATTCCTTAAAAATAATTTGTCTGCTCATTTAATTATTATCATTCTTTCTATCTATATCTATCTAATACTTTTTGTAGGTTAGTTAAGCACTAGTTTCTCCCTCTCCAGTAGTTCCCTCTTGTTCACAAAACTTTAGTCCTCCCTTTTTGGTCTTTTGGTTTTTTGATGTACCATAGTCTTCATTATATTATTTTTAACACTCCTTCTATTTACCAATTTTGATTTGGTGCCCCTTGGGATTTTTATTTTTTTATTTTCTTCATAATACCATACATAGGACTGGACAACCTCAAAAAATTACCATCTCTTTTTTTATTTATTGCTTCTTACACTCACTTTGTTGCTTGCCAATGCTATTTTGGCATCCTTTGGGTTTTTATTTTGTGAGGTTCTTTGTAAAAATGCTCCCTCACTTTTCTTTTCTCTTGCTTATTATCACCCTCTTGGGTCTCTCTTTTATGAGTTTCTTCATAAGATTGTGGATAGGACCCAACCCTCCTCATAAAATTACCATTATTTTCATGTTCTTGATCCTTGTTCTTAAACTTTAGCTTTTACTTCTTTTACTAGATGCAATTTTCATAAAAATCTATGTTAGCATGGTTTTCTCCATTTCCCTCATTCTTATGATAAGGAATAACACCTTTGCTATCATTGTATCACTCTTTTTTCCCTTTGTCACATTTTTTTCAATTTTAAGTAATTTAAATTGTTCCATGTGTCATTTCCTCTTTATTTCCCCTTTTCTTTCACCTCCACATTAGATAAAATAAGGTCAAATTCAAGATAGAAATTTTATTTCACCTAGATTTATGAGACTCTTAGACCCCATGATCTTTGATGTTCTCTCTCTTATCAACCTTGTCCCAATTTTTCAAATGAAAGTCATATTTATCACCCATTTTTGGTATTATAAACCCATATGGAGGAGGAATCTATAAAAAAAGAGCCATTAATAAAGTTAAAATCCAAATCATTTGAAAATAAAAGGCAATGATATCTAAAAAGCACTTTAACTATTAATCCATGTAATTCACAATAAAAAGTTCATAAATTTCTCCATGTATATGTTCTTAAATAACTACTTTCACATTCTTCCCAAATTTGTTTTCTTCTTCTTTCACAATGTTGTGGATTCATTTATCTAGCCATCTCTCTAAATCTCTTTTCCCTAGAAACCATCTCAACATGTTTCAAATAGAAGGTCCACACTTACCACACCATTATCATTAGAGGTTACTATAAAACCTATCATAACATGATAATATAAGAATAAATGTGTGATAAGTGATAAAATAATATAACATACTACATTTTAGATTGAAATTATCAATTGATTAACTGAAAATAAATATAGTTGCATAAAATTTAGGTTTATCAGATAAGGAACATTCGATAGAATTTACATGAATAACATATTTATAAAAATAGAGAAATAAATATGCATAGAACAACCATAAAATACATGTAAGGTAAAACATTTCATAACTGTATATTAATCTCTATCATATCAAAACCATTTCACACTAAGTGTTATATAGATATTTTTACAAAAAATTATCACTTCCTATTCCAACCTTTCACTAAATCCAAAATAAACACTCTTCACATTATGTAGACTATTCTTATGATTTTAAAGAGATGAATACATAAAGAAATAGACAAAAAAGGCAAACTTAGTGTGAGCCAAACATGTTTCCACCACTTACACTTTACTATTTTTTAGCCATGTTCTACTCCTAACAAAAGCATGTATTTAAGAAAGAGTTTTTTTATAATAAATTACATCCACATATCATGATTGGGCTTGGACCATAATGTAAACATCAACATAGGATAGATAAATGTTACATGCATGAGAAGTTACTTGAGAAAGTTTAGTGGATATATCTTTATTACAGACTCGTTGTTATTAAAAGTTCGAGGGACATTAGTAAAGGATATTGACATAATTTGGATACCCTATTATCATTGAAAAAAATCATATTCTATGTAACTGGATTCATTATCATTATGTGGGAGAGGAATTTATGTATCATCATCAAATAAAATAATGGTCCTAACTTAAGGTAGGAGATAAGGAGGAAACCATTATAATAATTAATGAGGTAATAGCGATATTACAATTTTTTTTAATCCATTTGGTTCATCATCATCATAATCCAAAAGAGTGACTTGGAGATTAGGATTAATATTGATGAACTTGGGTAGAAGAAGACTATTAATATGAAGAATAATGGGGATGTGTGTGATACTAATATTTAGGATTATCAAGTTGAATACTTCAAGGTTTGGGATATGATTCATGCTTTTACTATTTTCCATTATGCATAAACTTTTTGCATTGGGTATTAGAAGATTTTATAGCTCTCATACAGTGATTCCATAGATGAGCTAAAATAATGTTATAAGAAAGTGGAATATCTAAAGCCATAATACTGATGCATATTATTTTGGTTCTGATAGTAAGAGGGAGACAAATGTAACCATTAATGTTTTCATTATTTTTATCAAATCCATGACAAGTAAGTCTAGTTTGATTAAGATTATCTTTAGAGCATCCCAATTATTTGATTAACCAAATAAAAGTAACATTTATACTAGAGCCTTCATCCACAATTTTTTTTTATTAAGGTATTATTGATTACACTATTAATAAATATGGATGGGTCATTATATTGGAAAATAATTTCATCATTAACTATATATTCTTCAAGATAATCTATGGAGCATTTCATAAAAATAGAAGATTGAGAAATGGTTTTAATATCTTAAAATTTTGTAGGTGAAGGAAATTCAGAGGTTTGAATAAGAATTTTAAATTAACTAGATGGGGATTATTCAATGTGTTGAAATTATTGCATGGGAAACTTGGGATGATGAGGAGAAGTTCACATAAGCTCTATTAGAGGCCTTTTCAAAGGCATGAAATTAAGTTCATCTACAAAAAGTACACTATGGTTTAGAGGTATATCCATAATGATTCTTAGGCTGATTATTAGTATTGATTTTATTTGAAATGATAGTATAAGGATTGGAATAATGAGGTTGAGGCTCTGATTGTGGAGTTGGCTCATCACTAGGTTGTAATATAAAGTAAGAGTGGTAGTAATATATTTAATAATTTGTTTTTTAGTATAAGGATTATTATATTTGGTGAAAATATATTTATGATTAGGATTAAAATGATAATTGACATTTTTTACTTTAACATATTGGGGATTGGTATAATATTGATCATAATTGACATCAATAACACAAACCTATTCATTGAAATGTTGTTTATTGGGATCTAATAGTTGAGAATATTTTAAATAATTTTGAATTTTAGATTTTTAATTATAGGCTCACTTTTGGGAATCTTTAATATGTTTGTTATGGTGATCTTTAATCATAGAAGCATGGTTAAAATTTTATTTGAAGGCAAACATAAATTTATTAAGGTTATGAAATGTATCATAAGAGTGTCTAATGTTGACATGGAACCAAAAAAACTTAGTAATATCATACCATTATGGAGGAGTAGTATTAGTGTATACAAATGATTTATATGGAAATAACAAATTATTTTTACACACTTAAGGATGGGTGGAATGTAATTTCGTTATCTAATTGAAATGCTACTACTTTGGTTTTAGGAGGCTTGGTTTGAGGATTACTAATGATGATTTAATTGGTTGATTTGGGAGATTCATTTTTAGGAGTTTGAGAAGGTTCAAATTGATCCATAAGTAAATATTGCCTTTTTATTGATTGAAATCTTCTTCTAAGGTTTAGGGGGAGAAGATCATAACCTTGTATTGAAGAGGGGATTTAATAATAGTAACAAATAGTTTGAAAATATTTGCATCAATTATGTTTTGGTTCACTTTATGGGCTAGATACTTCCATCATTTGATGAAAGTGTGAATAAATTCATTAAGATATTGCTTAACATTAATGTAATGACAAAGGCTATTTTCAATAAGGTCATTATGTTGAATTCATAAACTAGAGAATTGATTAAATCATCTAGTTGTGTGATGGAATGTCTATGGATATGATTTTACCATTAAAGAACATATCCAAAAAAGGTTTTGTCTAGGAGATTAAATGTATAAAAATTATTAGTTTGATCCCATTCTTTATAGAGGTTACCAAATGTTTTGATTAATAATGTTTAATTTTTAGTCCCATCATATATACTAGTGGGAGAGATGTTTCCAATGTATATGGACATAATGAATGGATATAAAGATTTATTTTTAAGATATTGAATCATCTTGTTATGAATAAGAGGTAGAGGCATGATATTTGCATTGGCATATCTAAAAGGAGGAGAAACAAAGTTATGATTTGGTTGAATCATGATGACTTGAGGATTACTTACCATTTATAAAATGTGGTTTTGAATTTGGAGCATTTGATAGGTATTAGAGGATTCTATTAGGTTCATTTGTTGTACCATTTGTACAAGGTCTTGAGCTATATCAATATGTGGTATTTTATTAGACGAATATAGTGTGGGATCCCTAACATTATTATTGGGAGAAAGGTTCCTATTATTAGTGTTAGTTTCCCCAACTATTGAAGAATATGAATAAATATTTCTAAAATTACCATTATTTTTAGAGTGTAGATGGTTTTTGGTAATATGACTATCATTGATGTCAAAAGGATCAGGTAGGATTGATGGAGAGAAGAACATGTTTCATAGTATCACTATGCAATGTTGTCATGATTTTACAGAGACCATTTATGGATGTTTAAAGTCAAATAGATAGAAGATCCATTATGTATTTTTTATGTACATTCTATAAATATGGTCCATAGGTTCAAAGGAGAAGGAATGATCCCAAAAATGAATTATCTTTGTTCTTAGAATGGATAGGGTTTCTCAGTAAAACCCTAAATGTTTAGCCATGGTGTCAATAAGCAAAGTTATATTTTGATGTTGACTATATATAACTTAGATGGTAGCTTAAGTTATAACTTAAGCCTTTGTCATCATTAAGAAATTGGCTCCTTGACCTAGAAATTACCAGATCTGAGCAATGATCGAAGGACTTTATATTTTCCTAATTCTAAGACTTAATTAATGTCCCAACTTGATCAATAGCCTATACTTCATCATACATAAATGATTAAATAAAGAGAAGTAAAGTCAAATTATGAAAAGGAGATCTGAGTGAGTATGCAAGTGACAAGTGTCACATTCACAAAGCTTTTTAGATAGAGACCTAATGAGTATAAGCTTGTTAGAGGTAAAAGTTTAAACTAGTTGAAAGATCAATAATTAATGCTTAATTAGACATTGAAGATCTAATAGAGAATGATGAAGTCAAAGTGTCAAAGGTCTCTTCGAGTGAATGTGCTAATGCCAAGTGTCATGAACATATGAGTCTATTAGATAGAGGACCAATGAGAGTGAGAATATCAAAGATAAATATCAATCTTGTCAAAATATCTAATGGTGTGAGGGTGATCATATAAAGGAAAACCAACAGAGTGAGTAGACTCAGATAGAACAAAGTGATCAATGTTTATTGACATAGTGGTGAGTTAAATACCAAGCAGGTTCAAGAAGATCAATAGAGTGAAAGTGATTCAAAGACATAAGAAGTAGAGAGATGAGGTTAAAGTGTTTATATTTAATTCCAAGTCAAGGTAAAGGTCATGCATCTTTAGATATTAAATGACATGTGGGAGATAGGATCTAGATATCGGTAGATGTGTTTTAAAGAGTGGAACATCAAAGTTAAGCAATGTAAAAAGATTTAATAGAGCAAGAGCGCTTAGATATGGCATGATGAAAGATATCAAAGTCTAGTATTTAAAGTGTTTAAATACAAATGATAAAGTAAATAAACATGTAGGAATATGCAATAACTTGCATATAAATTATATATCTCGATACAGATAATGAGATTGATCAATCCAACTAATAAAATATACATTAAAGAGCTTGTGCATCAAAATTTGAGTCTAACATATGATATAGATAGTAAAGATACCTAAAATTATGGTGTGATGCATGGAATTGAGATGAAATAAACTTACAGTTCATGTCATAATGAACTAGAGTCCAAAATTAACATGATGTGTTATAGTCTGAGTGTTAGCACATAGAAGATATGGAACCCTAGATCCATTACTTATATATGATATCTAGGACAAATGAAATTATAATGAAGCCATTCAAATTGTGTCAAATAGAAAATATATAGACATAAAACTAGAGGGTAGAGAGGAAAAGAAGAGGTTGTAGAGAGAGAGATGAAGTGTGTCAAATAAATACGTATCTAGACATAGAGAAAGGGGCAGAGGGGAAGAAGGCACAAAGATAATATGAAAAGAATGAGAAATTACATATTAGACTTATAATAAAGATAATATATTTGTATTGATTTATGAATCTATTTTTTATATTGGAGTTGTAGCTTTATAGATATTATTGGTTAGTGACATCATATTAGTTGAGTTGGTGCTTAGTTAGGGGATTGGTATCTCCTTAGGGTTGGTTCCCTTAAAATTTGTAACCAATCAGGTTAATCTAAATTGGTGTTCATTTAGGGGATTGGTGTCTCCTTAGGACTGGTGTCCTTAAATGTAACCAATGAGGTTTTTCTAGTGAGGATTGTAACCAGTGAGGTTTTGCCAAGTGAGGCATTGACTGTGAGGCTAGATAAGAATAGTAGATTTTAGTAGCTATTCTCATCATTATTTTTCCCTTTGGGTTTTCCATATATAAACCTAGTGTCATGTGTAATTATGTGTATGTGATCTCTAAATGTATCCTTTAATCTACATATTATTTTAAATTTGATTTAAAAAGATTAAAGGATTGGTTTTATTTGATATACTGATTCATCCCCCCTCACAGTATCTAGTTGTGTTCCAACATTTGGTATCAGAGCCTAGGGTTCCTTGAAAGAATCTTAATCAACTTAGGTAAATCTTGGAATAATGAACACAATGGATAATAAAGAATGATCTTCATTAAATAAAGTACCTCTCTTTGATGGATCTAACTATGCATTTTGGATCATAAGAATGGAAGCATATCTATCTTCATTAGGGTTTGATGTATGGATGTATATGGTAAATGGATATATAACACATGATACAACTCCTACTAATCAGGCTTCAAAGAAGGCATATGAGAGTAATTCCAAGGAAAATATTCCTATTGTTTATGGATTGTCCAAATTAGAGTTTATCAAAGTGATGCATTGTCAAAATGCATAAGATATCTAAGACAAGTTAAAGAGCATATATGAAGGTGATGACAAGGTAAATTAGACCAAAATATAATCATATAGAGGAATTTTTGAGATTCTTAAAATGATTGAAGAAGAGAAGATTACAGACTACCTTATCAGGGTAGATGAAATAGTCAATTTAATCAAAGGCCTTAGAGAAGAAATGAAAGAATCAATCATTATAAAAAAGTTCATAAGATCTTTTACATCAAGGTATGATTATAAAATATCTATAATAGAGGAAGCAAGAGATCTCGATAAGCTCATAATAGATTAGTTACATGGAACCTTCACTGCCTATGAGATGAGAATGAGAGAAGTAAACACTTTCAATAGAAATGTTATATTCAAAGCATACAAGCATGTAAAAGAAGAATCATCTACATCTAGATCTAAAAATATTGATGAAGAAGAAGACAACTTTGTTAGAAGAATGAAAAGAGGATCTAGAAAGTAAAAGGGTAAGTTACCCTTTAAATGTTTTAATTATGGCAAAGTAGGACATTTTCATATTAAATTCCCTTCTGAGAAAAATGATAACTCTGAACAAGAAGAGGATGGAAAAATAATGAAGCCCCACTATTCCAAAGGGAGTAAATTATTTAAAAACAAGAATATAGTGAATCATTAGATGATAGTGATAGCTCAGATGATGACCATGATTGGGCCTTTATGGTTGAGGGAAATGAGTCCTTGTTCATAGCACTAGAATCAACTTCTATAGATCTAGATCAAGAATAAGTTGAATATTTTGATGAAGAAGATGAAGGAGAAGTGGACCTTGAGTGTGAACTCATTTATGCTCTGGATGAGATTGATAGGTTGAGAAAAGAGAACATAAGATAGAAGAAACTTGGACAAAAAGAAATTGAAAGACTATCCATAAGTCTTGAAGAATCTGATTAGCTAGTGATAAGCCTAAAGACACAATTTGAAGAGACCATAAGAATAAAAGACATAGCCAAGATTGAAATACAATTAAAATATATTTAATGTATGAGGTTAGAAGTAGAGATAGTGGCTTTGAGAAAATATATTGAAAAGGCTAAAGAACAAATATATAAAGGTCTCAAGCTAAAACAAGGATTAGATATTCTTGATGAATTGATCAGCTCTCAAAATCCATCAAAATGAAAATCTAGTCTTGGTTATGAAAAGTGGAAAAGTCCCATAGCCAGTACATCTACTAAGTTATATGATAATTTCAAAGAAAAAGGATTAGGAACAAAGAAAAGGAATGTCTCTAGAGATATAAAGATAAACAATAACACTATTGATGAGAAGAAGGCTAAAGGAGAAAATAAACTTGAGGAAGGAAATAAGAACAATGAGTCCATCTTTGTAAACTTAAGCAAGATGCAAAAGACAAAGGAAACTCGTGTAGATGGTTACACAAGCATAAGAAACCTGAAGAGGCAAGAGTTGAGAAGAACTCCCCATCTTTGCACAAAAAAAATCTAATGACTAGGTATTCCTCATCCTTTTAAGGTTATTTTTATAGTTGTAATCATTTTGGTCATTAGGCTAGTAATTGTATAGTAGTATCTAAAAAGAAGACAAACTTTATAATCAAAAATTCATTTGCACCCTTGTTAGATACAAATGTAATGTGCTAGAATTGCAATAATTTTGGTCACATAGCTAAACATTGTATAAAAATATTGTAAGAACAAAAGTATAGAGTAAAAAGAAAGGTATGCCTTGTATTGTGAAAAAATGTTCATAAGTATCTGATAAAAAGAAAAATAGGAAAAATAAGAAACCCAAGCATGTATGGAAAGTGAAAGATCAAGCCATGATGAAGAATGCTACAAATTTTTGAAAATGTCAAGAGCTCTCAATGTCTACACATGTTAAGAATTAGAAGAAAAAGCTCAAGGAGAAGTCCAAGGTGATACCCAATGATAGTTATAAGTTATGTATAGATTCAAGTGAACATCCTACTACTATAGAGAAAGTATCAAGCATAGAACATTAGTCTTCTATGATTAGTGATGAGATTCTGAGCTGCAAAGAAGATTCATCAGATAAACTAGTATGTCACGGATCCATATTGTATCTATGAATTGTTAATACCATTATAGAATAAAAATAGAATAGTGTAATGGATGAGCATGTTACTTCTCTCAATCCTAAGAAGAATAAAAAGAATAGAAAACACAAGATGACCAAGGAAGATACAGAATATGAGATTTTTTGGCAACTCTTGGTTTCACATTGTTCAAGAACATTATGAAGTAAGGTGTCTCTATCTATGCTTCTTAAGAAACCCTTGTTAGTGGAAAAACAAGTGATGTCTGATACAAACGATAAAGCAAGCAAGTTGTGATAATGACTTGATTAAATAAATTCAAGTGTTTTGTATGCAATGTTTACAGGGACATAATGAGTGCTTCAATGTGACATAATGATATTGTATTAAATCTCATTTATACATTTTTAGGTACATTTGGCATAAGGGTTCTAATGTAATATACCCTTGACATGGTTTATCTCATGTTGTACAATGAGTTGGGTCACTAAACTTAGTAAACATGTGTAAAATGATGACATACATGTGACAAATGAAGTTATGGTGTGTTATAGGTAGACCCTTGTTGCAAAGATATAGCATGGAGCAAAGGTGAGCTAGATTGTTCAGTCTGTTAGAATCAAGAAGGCTCAAAATATAGGAGCTTTTTGTATGTTCTATGGTATTATATTTAAAAATGCTTAGGTGAATTTTGGTTGAGACTTTTTTATGTTGCATAAAAAATAAAATCATGGAGAAGGTCTCTAAGTTCTAAAGATGACAAGTTGTATATGCCATAGAGTTAGGGGGAGCTAACTCAGATATCTTGAATGGATTGAGGAGCTATACATGATGTGAAAAGTATCATATGTGAGATGATTGAATCATGATTTAAAGATAAGGTGTTATCTACTACAAATGTTAACTCAAGCATGTTGAGATGATGACTTGAACAAACCAAGTCAAGTTCATAGACAGTGTATTGATTCCTCATTAATAAACAAAGTGGGAGCTTTGTAATTGTTTAGGTCCTAGGATGAGAGGACTATGTATGGATATCTAAAGATTCTCAAGTGATCTAATGAGATAAAATTTTCTAGTGATATCTCCTACATCTCATCACTAGATACTAGTGATGAAACATAAGTCCAGAGGAAGGATCATAAAAGCCTTGCTGATCCCTAGAAGAAGAGAAAAGGCAACTTAGGTATGTATATTTTGTAAATTTCTAATTAGTTGATGGTTACTAGTTCTTGGACAAACTCATTTATATGATAAATGGGGAGAACACTTTAGACAAATAGGGAGAAAGAGTCCCTTTGCCATTGATGTCAAAGGGGAGGGAAGTGTAAATGCTCTCTATGGGAGAACAAGGGCAAAATACTCTTTACAAAATTTTGGAGAAAAAGGTGCAATTGTCAAATAAGAAGTAGAGAAAGTGTCCAAGTTTATCCTTAGTAAAATGTGACATTGCCTAAGGGGGAACAAGTATGGTATGAACAACTTTAGTTCATACTCATCAGAAGCTAATGCAAGTAATGCTAGAGAAGGATCTAATTATTATAAGATTAGAACATTAAGTTTGCATCAGAGAATTTAGTTTGCCATTAATGCCAAAGGGTGATATTGTTAGAAATGTGATTGTCATTGATGTCAAAAGGATCAAGTAGGATTGATGGAGAGAATAACATGTTTCATAGTAGCACTATGCAAATTTGTCATGCCTTTACAGAGATCATTTATGGATTTTTAAAGTCAAACAAATAGAAGATTTGTTATGGGCTTTTTATATACATTCTATAAGTATGGTCTATAGGTTAAAAGGAGAAGGAATGATCCCAAAATTGAATTATCTTTGCTCTCAGATTGGATAGGGTTTCTTAGTAAAACCCTAATATTTTGGCCTTGGAATCAGCAAGAAAATTTCTATTTTGATGTTGACTAGATATATCCTAGACCTGGTAGCTTAAGTTATAACTTGAGCCTTTGTCATCATTAAGAAATTGGCCCGTTGACTAGTAATTACTAGCTCTAAGCAATGATCAAAGGAATTTATATTTTCCTAAGTCTAAGACTTCATATATGTCCCATCTTGATCAACAACCCATGCTTCATCATACGCAAATGATCCAATGAAGAAAAGCGAAGTCAAATTATCAAAAGGATCTCTGAGTGAGAAAGTGACAAGTGTCACATTCATAAATATTGTCAGATAAAGACCCAATGAGCATAAGATTTTTAGAGGTAGAATTTTGAGCTATTTAGAAGATCAACAAATCATGCTTAATCAAACATTGGAGATCTAATGGAGCATGATGAAGTCAAAATGTCAAAGGTCCCTATGAGTGAACGTGCTAATGCCAAGTATCATAAGCACATGAGTTTATCAGATAGAAGACCAATGAGAGTGAGCCTATCAAGGATAAATATTGAGCTTGTCAAAATATTTGATGGTGTGTAGGTGATCATATAAAGGAAATCTAATGGAGCGAGTGGACTTAGATAAAAGTGATCGATTTTTATTGACATTGTGGTGAGTTAAAGACCAAGTAGGTTCTATAAGATCAATAGAGTGAAAGTGATTCAAAGACATTAGAATTAATGAGATAAGGTCAAAGTGTCAATGTTTAATGCCAAGTCAAGGTAAAGGTTGTGCATCTTTGAAGATCAAATGACATGTGGGAGTTAGGATCTAGAGATTGATAGATACATTTCAAATAGTGAAACATTAAAGTTCAACAATGTATAAAGATCTGATAGAATGAGAGAGCTTGGAGATGGAACTAAGAAGGAGATCAAAGGATTGTATTTAAAGTGTTTAAATACAAATGATCATGTGAAGAAACATGCAATAACATGCAAGAACTTGCATTTAAGTTATATATCTTGACATAGACAACTAGATTGATCAATCCAACTAATCAAATCTACATTAAAGAGCATATGCATCAAAACATGAATCTAATAGATGCTATAGATAGTAAATAGACCTATAATTATGGCATGATGTATGGAATTGAGATACATGAAACTTAAAGTTCATGTCATAATGAACTAGAGTCCAAAATTGGTATGATGTGATATAGTTCCAGTGTGAACACATAGAAGATATGGAACCCTAGATCCATTTCTTATATATATGATATCTAGGATGAGGAAATACTATTGGAGCTACTAAAATTATGTCAAGTAGAAAATATATAAACAATAACCAGAGGGTAGAGAGGAAAAGAAGAGGTTGTAGAGAGAGAGAGAGAGAGATGAAGTGTGTCAAATACATACATATCCAGACATAGAGAGAAAGGGGTAGAGAGGAAGAAGGCACAAAGTGAATGTGTAGAGAATGACCAGTTATAGATTAGACTTGTAACATAGAGAATAAATTTGGATTCATTTATGAATATATTTTGTATACTAGAGTTATAGCTCCATAGATCTAATTGGTTGGTGCTATCAGATTAGCTGAGTTGTTGCTCAGTTAAGGGATTGGTATATCCTTAGGGTTTGTTCCCTTAAACATTGTAACCAGTGAGGTTAAGTTGAGTTGGTTCTTTGTTAGGGGATTGGTGTCTCCTTAGGATTGGTGTCCTTAAATGTAACCAGTGAGGTTTTACTAGTGAGGCTTGTAACCAGTGAGGTTTTGCCAAATGAGGCATTGATTGTGAGGCTGGATTAGAATAGTATATTCTAGTAGCTATTCTCACCATGGTTTTTACCTTTGGGTTTTTCATGTATAAACCTAGTGTCATGTGTATTTGTATGTATGTGATGTTTGCATTTATCTTTTAATCTGCATATGCTTTTGAATTTACTTTAAAAGGATTAAAGGACTAGTTTTATTTGATATACTAATTCAACCCCATCTTAGTATTTAGTTGTGTTCCAACAATTTGTATCATCATCATTATTCTTAAAAATATGGGAATCACATAAATTTATATTCTGGTTTAGTTCAACCATGTTACATTTAATGGATCTAGAATGACTTTGAGAAAATATAAACCATAAAGTGTTACCTTTGATGGTGGATAACAAGGTAAGAAAGGAATAACCCATGTATAATATAAATGGGTTAAATATATAAATAAATATCTTGAGAGGTGACATCATGATGATGACTAGGTTGTAAAGCTAATAGTAAAAGGTGACTAATTGAAAAAAATGAATAGTATTGATTTAACTGATGCAATTCATTTTTTTAAATATTGGGTTATTTAAGGTCCCCAACCATAAAAAATTAAATTACAAGAACCAACCATAAAAGGCCATAAAAAAGGACTAGACATAAGGAAAAAAGCCATAGATAGACAACTTGAGAATAGTGTGTTAGCAATCCTAACTACAACCCAAAATCCAACAACCAACATCAACTTGTATGATAGTAATATAATAGATTAGCTATCTTGACTTTTTAATTTTTCATTTTTTTACCTCCTAACACACTTCTTGTTCAACATTCCCTAGAACTAATTTTTTATCTGAGCTCTATGTTTTTGGAGATCTATTTTCATGCAAGTCCTTGTCTGAATCTAAGTTTTTAAACACATGTCCTATTTTTATTCCCCTAACTAGTTGCTTCAAAAGGGAGGTATAAACACTTTTTTTCATCTCTTCCATGTACCCTTTTTCATTAGCTGAAGTAATATTTTCTCCTCTCTTGATATCTCTCAATTCTATGTCCACTTCTATTTTTGGCTCCTCAAAACAATCTTCTACCACTAGTGATAGATCTGGTGGACTTCATTTGTTTGATTTGGACTTTTCTCCCTTCCTTTTCATTACTTGCAAACACCCCTGACAACATAAAGCATAAAGATGACCTAGTATTTTACAATTGTGGCATCTAAAAGTAGTATTATCATAGTCAAAAAAATTATTATGTTGAGTTTTACCATACTTTAAAATGATTTTATCAAGACCCCTTTGCTTAAATCTAGCTCAACACAAAAATGAGCATAAGTGTATAATGTTATAGCAGCCTACTCATTATTAGTTTTTAAGAATGTCCACAAAGCATTAGCTATGTCTCTATAAGCATGCCAAAAATTTAAAGGCAAGTTAGGAAGATGAACCAAAAATGGTATCTTAGTGCCTGAGAGAGTGAGAGGGTTAAAATCCAAAAACCAAGGTTTGATAAACAATCTTGTAGTGCCCCAAAACCAAGGGCATTCTAAGATGAATTTTTGTTAATCTTG
Source organism: Torreya grandis (assembly GCA_037957365.1). Taxonomy (NCBI): domain Eukaryota; kingdom Viridiplantae; phylum Streptophyta; class Pinopsida; order Cupressales; family Taxaceae; genus Torreya; species Torreya grandis. The sequence goes on from JARHVA010004877.1 coordinate 579,954, forward strand.
CTGATCATAGAAATGGATAACAAAAAATCCCTTAAAAAATAAAGAAATTTAACATAGGGTCATCCATGTCTCATGAACCCATTTATATAGATCTAATGTAGATGACCAGATACCATTAAATATTCCACCAAAGTGTTAAAATAATCATCCACCTCCTTATTTGAAATATCCATATAAGAGATCTCCTTCATTTGATCAACAATGTAGACTTGAGGAGGGGGAGATATTTTCACTAGATGTGGTATTGTTTTGAATGCCTCCTTAAAATATGATGGTTTCATGGAAGAAGCCTGTGTTGGTCCAACAATACCCCCCTCAATAGTGAAGCCATGACAATGGTGGAGTCCTTGTAAATTTGATAATAAGATAAAGGAAAAAAGTCCTAGAGCTCTTTTTCCTTGTAAAATAGACTTTGAAATCTTAGGAATCTCAATAAATTTATCTAACTACCCTTTTCAATCTAACACTAGATTAGATACTTTTACCCAAAAATAAAGAGTATTACTTAATATAGATTTTATCATAAGATGGAAACTATTCCTCTATACAACATCAACATATGAAAGAGCTAGTCATGCAATTTTAGTATTCTAGTGCATATTATTCAACCTAAAGCATAATGTTTGACCCATCATAAATGTTACCTCAGCCTCAACCACCTAGGGAAACTATATTATTTTCATCGATAGATCTCCTACTATGATGGATTCATGTTTATATTTCTTCTCCTCTAATTTCATAGATACCCCTATAGAAATAGAGATCCATGCCAACATTTTAGATCTAAACTTTGCCTTGAGTGTTTCCACTACCTCATCATAAACCAATTTAATCTCCCTCACCCTATATCCCTACTAGGCCCTTGCATCTACCCATCCATTATTGGGTTGATACTGATAGTCTTATAACACCATTTTAAGACTTCTTTCATTGCTATGAAACCCTAATTTGACCTATACCATCACTCCCATGCTTCCATTCACACTTGAGAATTTCTTAAAAGTAACAAACAATTTCATTTTATTGTAATTTATTACTTTGATGCAATTCATTTTTAGATCTTATTAAAAATATTTTATTGTAAAGAAAGGTGGCAATACTTGGAGGATAATTATATTGACTGTATCAATTTGGATAATGCATTAGGTTAAAAAATGGGACAAATCACATTATATCAAGTTAGATGATAGAGCTAACAAGGTAAAATCTAGGCAAAATAGACTTTCATGAATGCAAAAGTTGGGTAAAATATACTTTATCAGGTTGGTTGATGTAGCCAAGAATGCAAAAGTTTTTCAAAATAGAAAATATCAGGCTAGTTCATGGAGTTAAGAAGGAAAATAAAAAATATATCAAGTTAATGAATGTAGTTGACTAAAAGATGATAAATAATTAAATTGTATTGTTTTCCCTAAGAATTTATAAATGAATTGATAGGTATGAGTTTTAAACCTCCACTAATAATAAGCCCCATGCTTGTATGGACAAACTCGTCACTAGGTGACTAGAACAATTTGAAAAAAGGAGATCCAAGGTCAAGGAATGCAAGAGCCATAGCAATACAAAGTAAAATTTTTGGGACACTTATTATGATGTTTATGATCTCAATCAAACACAAAAAAACATGAAACTTGATAGAGAGTAGTAGATGCCATGGTTTTCAAAAGGACTTTCAAGAAGTTAAGTGTGGGGGAGATGATGAGTCCATAATATGGCTCATAATATCTAAGTAATGACCTCATTTTATTCCTATTTACCCTTCCTTAAAGTGGATTTGGATGTCAATATTAGGACTCATTGTAACTGGATTCATTAATGTAACATTTACCATTGCAATTGAACTTAATTCATTATCTACTAGAAGAGGTGATAACTATCATGAAATGAGTCCAAGGATTTCCTAAAAGGAGATTATATGATAGTGGAATATCTAAAACCATAACCTTTATGTGCATTATTCTGGTCCCAATACTGAGGGGAATTCAAATACAACCAAGAGGATTTTGGTTGGTTTTATCAAATCCATGTTATGCAAGTCTTATTTTTTGAGGTCAACATTGGAATATTCTTCAAGAAACTCTATGAAAATGTCATGTCCCCTTCTAGTTGACATCTTTACGAGCGGATGATTAGCCTATTATGTGACCCTCGTAGGCTGATGGGATGGATAGAGGGTCTTGATGGAGCTGGGCTTGGCTTTCGTTCAGGCTCTTTTGGACATGAATTAAGGGAGATATTAATATTTGATTGATTTAATCAAATATTAATTATTTGGTCTAATTTTAATTAAATATTAATTATTAATATTTTGGTCTAATTAAAAAAACCCTAATTCTAATTTAAGAAACCCTAAGTCTAATTTAAGGAAATCTAATTTTAGCAAGCACACCTTGGAGGGTATAAGGGTTTCTCATGGGAGAGAGTTTGAATTAATGATTGATTATTGATATTGATTCTTGTTAAGAATTCTTCTATGAATACTGAGCCAAGGGTTCTAGGATTCCATTTGCATTGAAGAACGTCCACTCTTCATTGTGTGTGATTCAGAGGTTGTGAAAGATCAGCCGATCTATTGCCAAATTGAGAGATAACTTCATACAAAAGTTATCACAAGGGTTTACAAGTTTGAGAGATAACTTCATACAGAAGCTATCACAAGGGTTCACAGGTATTTCTTTATTTAGGTTTTTGATTCAATAATTATCTAGATATATATCTTTTTTATTAGCCCATAGTTCTTCAGAATAGGGTCAAGCATATAGGTTGTGCAAGATTGGTGTCTGTACGAAGTCCATATAGATCCGTGCAAATATGTAAGCATCAGCGAAAAGATCACACACTGACATCGGCAAGTAGAGACCTACAGAGACTGACATTGGCTAACATATCACCGACGTCGGCAGATTAACGACCCCATTCGACCGACGATGGCAGTATAACCGATGTTGGCGACTGTGTTTTTGACACAGCAGGCCGAGACGTACCATATCTAGATTTATTTCCCAATTTGTGGAATACTCAGGCTATTAAGGCCGTATTTTCAATATTCTTTGTATACTTGATAGAGGACCTCTATTATAAGCATATGAGCAAATAAATAAGAGATTATACTATGATTTATTTATCTATTTGAAGATATTTTACACAAATACAGATAAGCAATTCAAAAATAATCAATTTTAGATTTGAAGGGAAATAGGGGATATTACAGTGGTATCAGAGCTTTTGTTTTGGTATCAGAAGGGGACATTACAGTGGTATCATAGCTTTTGTTCTAGTATCAAAAGGGGACATTACAGTGGTATCAGAGCTAAATCCTGCCATCTTGAGGGTTTGAAAATCTTATGCAGCCACAAGAGTTGGGACCACATAGGTATTTCACTCGCAGTAGAGCTTTGCTTGAAGGCAATCAGATTTTAGAACAACAACCAATCACCATGAGTGACAGGCATGAGGGTAGCCCACACAGGGGCCACAACCATAATGATGATCAAGACACTCAAGAATTCTTTTGAGTATGGCTACAGGCCAGCAACATATGAATCAGGTGCTACAGGCACTCACTACTATGGTAGAGAGGATGAACACACCTACTCGATAGAATGGGGAACAAGGAGATAATAGGAGTGTAACTGTTAATTAGAGACCAAAGCTGACCCATTCTAGGACAACTGATAGGCCTACATAGCCTGCATTTGTTCAGGAGGAACTAGAGGCTTCAATAAAGGAAGCAACAGGAGAGCCCCTATTTCCTGACACACTTATGGCAGTGAATGAGGAGTGGGAGTTATTATCACCTAAGGTCAGAGAGAGGATTAATTTTGATTGGTTCCTCACATAAAGGAGAGAGCATAACTGAGGTTGACATGATTGGAGACCTAGACACCAGAATAATGATCTGAAGCAGGCTACGAGTAGGCTCACACTAGTGATGTTTGATGGTAGTGGCAAGGTCACAGTGTAGGCCTGGATTAGTAAGCTAGACACATTTCTCACATTGTGTCTAATGGCTGAGGGAGATGATATCAGATATGTGACACTACATCTTGAGGGAGTAGCTCACGATTGGTGGCACCACAGGATGGTGACACTCCATCATGATCGGATCACATCTTATCAAGAGTTTGTGGATAGGCTGGTGGAGCATTTTTATAGGAAGGATCTGGAATCATATTTTTGAGAGTTGGCATAGTTGCACTAGAGTGGCAGCCTAGAGTCTTACATTGGTGACTTTCAGAAGTTATCAGTCATGGTTCTTGACATTTCAGAGAGGCGACTAGTAGTGCTCTTCATGGAGGGATTAACAGAACCATTGACAGGTTGGATCAAAGGCTTTGATCCTCCTTCATTACAGGAAGCTATGAAGAAGGCGTGTAGTATGGAAATGGTAGCCCCTTCAAGTAAATTCAACTCCAGAGGTACTTCTTCATCTAGGGACAGTAAGGGCTTCAACAAGAATAGAGAAAGACCAGGTTTCAACATAGATAAATTAGGTGTTAAGAATGAATCAAAGGCTAACCCAGCAGCACCACCTTTGGATAGAGAGGCTCTTAATGATCTACGTAGGAAGATGCTTTGTTTATACTGCAAAGGTCCCTATGATGCCAATCATGATTGTCCTTTGAGGCCTAAGGGCAAGGCAAATCGGGTGATGTGGGCCTATTATGAGGATGAGGAATTAGAAGATTTCAAACATCATGATTGTTCTGAGGAGCCAGAGGCAGAGGCTTCAGAGCCTAGGGTAGAGGCAGAGTCAGAGCTCCAGATTCAGGAGGCACACCTATCTAGCATCTAACACGAGGGGTCATTCAGACTCTGTGGAGTTTTGGTAGGATAGAGGGTTATTACCCTTCTTGACATGGGAGCCACACATAATTTTATTGATACTAGATTTGTGGAGAAGCGTGGACTCACCACAGAAGAGTTCGAGGGCATTAGAGTTAAGGTGGCTGACGGTTACACCCTTAGGTGGGAACAGATGATTAGAGATCTCCCATTGTGCTTGAATAACTATGAGTTCAAGGTTGATTATTATGTGGTGAACATGGGGGATATAGATTTGGTTTTGGGCATGAAGTGGCTTCATTCCCTTGAGGTAGTCACTCTTCATCTTAAAGACATGGAGATCCATTTTGATGTTGATGGGAAGACACACATTCTTAAGGCAATTTAGGATGGCAACATCAAAACTATTTCTTTACATCGGATGGAGAGGATCATACAACACGACATGGTAGAGTGGGTTGTCAAGTGCACATTAGCACCAATACAGGAGGGAAAATAGAAGACTGAGTATCATCCTAACATTCAACACTTGAGAGTCAAGCATGATAAGGTATTTAGTGATATTCCACCAGGGAGACCTCCAGACAGGGGCATTGAGCACATTATTGAGCTTGAGGAGGGTGCTAAGCCCATTATGATTACTCCTTATCAACATCCTAAGTGAATGAAGGATGAGATTGAAAATATAGTTAAGGAGTTACTTGCTATGGGTCACATTCGGCCTAGCAAATCACTGTTTGCTTCTTCAGTTGTTCTGGTGAAGAAGAAGGATGGCACCCTACACATGTGCATTGACTACAGAGCCATAAATAAGAGAACCATTAATAACAGGTATCCAATACCTCATATTGATGAGCTTATTAATGATCTCCATGGTGCACAATACTTCACGAAAATAGACTTAAGGTCAGGCTATCATCAGATCAGGGTTCATGAGCAGGACATTGAGAAGACAACTTTTCGTTGCCATTGTGGACACTACAAGTTTGTGGTGATGCCATTTGGGCTCACAAATGTGCCAGAGACATTTCAGTGCACCATGAATAGAGTCTTCCATTCACTGTTGAGGAGGTTTGTACTTGTTTTTTTATGACATTCTTATATACAGTAGGACTTGGCAGGAGCATTTGGCTCATCTGGAGACTGTACTCAGCATCTTGGAGAGGGAGTCCTTGTACGCCAAGGAATCCAAATGTGATTTGGGTATGATCAAATTGTTATACTTGGGTCATATTATCAATACAGGGGGAGTGTAGATGGATCCTGAGAAGATCTGCGCTATCATAGACTGGCCTATTCTGGCAAACCTTACACAGCTACGGGGATTTCTAGGTTTGTGTGGATTTTATCATAGGTTCGTGAATGGTTATTCATGACATGCAGCCCCTATGATAGATTTGATGAAAAATGGTTCTTTTTGTTGGACACTTGAAGCACAAGAGTGTTTTGTGAGGTTTAAGGAGTTGATGACTACGTGCCCAGTTTTGGCACTACCTGATTTTTTGAAGCCTTTTGAGCTTCAGTACGATGCTTCAGGGGAGGGCATTAGAGTAGTGCTTATGTAGGAAAAGCACCCCATAGTATTTGAGAGCCATAAGCTCAAGGCGCTAGAGAGACTGTACAACATTTATGCTAAGGAGATGCTTGCTATCATGCATGCCTTGGCAAAATTTAGGCAATATCTTGTGGGCAGCACCTTTTGCATCAAAATGGACCACAACAGTTTGAGACATTTCTTGGGACAATGAGATCTCAATGATCATCAGTAGAAGTGGGTGAGAAAATTATAGGCATACGACTTTGACATCTCTTTCATTAAGGGCACCCAGAATGTAGTGGCCGACGCTCTTTCATGTAGGCCGTATTTGAGTTCTATGGTCCAAATTACAGAGGATTGGAGACATATGATTGTGGCAGAGTATGCCAAGGATACATGGGCATCCAGCATTATTGAGGGATCGACGGTTGACACCAGATATACTCTTGTGAATGACTTGATCATTTACAAGAGCAGGGTTTATTTGATTCCAGGATTAGTTGTAAAGAACATTCTCATGCAAGCCTTTCATAATGTACCTACTGCAGGACATCCCAGGTATTTCAAGACCTATAGACAGATTAGGGAGAGATTCACATGGAAAGGACTCAAGGCAGATGTTCTTTAGTATGTGCGAGAGTGACCTGTTTGTCAGCAAAATAAGTAAGAGAACATGTACCCAGCAGGATTATTGCGGCCACTTCCAATTCCTGACAGGAAGTGGGAGTGCTTGTCGATGGATTTCATTATGGGCTTGCCTAAAGCCCAAGGATGAGATTGCATATATGTAGTTGTGGATCAGTTAAAAAAGTATGCCCACTTCTTTCTGATTACCACCACATACACAGCTACATAGGTAGTAGAGGTTTTCTTCTGAAAGGTATTTTGACTTCATGGATTGCCTCAGAGCATAGTGAGCGACAGGGATAGTTAGTTCTTGAGTCACTTCTGGCAGGAGGTGTTCCGACTCTGTGGGACTGAGCTTACACTGAGCACCAATGACCACCTATAGACTGATGGACAGATGGATATAGTGAACAAATGGGTGGAGGGCTACCTCAGGAACTACATTGCAGGGTAGCAAAAAGCTTGGGTCAAGTGGATTCATTTGTGCGAGTATTGTTATAACACGACTTTCCACATGACCATTTAGATGTCTCCTTTTATGGCATTGTATGGGTATGAGGCACCGAGTTTTCTAGATTTGATACTGAGCGACAGTAGAGTATTGAGTGCTGGAGACTTATTGTAGGAGAGTCAGGATACTATGAGGACTCTCAAGGAGAATATTGCTAAGGCACAAAATTAGTAGAAGCAATATGCAGATCAGTAGAGGATAGAGATATCTTTTGATGTGGGTGACATGGTCTATCTTATGCTGCAGCCTTACCATCAGTCTACTCTTAGGAAGAGTGGGGTAGAGAAGCTTAAGCCACGTTACTACGGTCCTTTCAGGATCCTGAGACATGTTGAAGAGATGGCTTATGAGCTAGAGCTTCTGACAGAGAGCAAGGTACACATGTTTTTCATGTATCATGCCTCAAAAAGGTGTTAGGACACCATGTGATACCTTCTACATTTTTACCTCCCTTAGATGATGAGGGAAAGTTGATTTTAGTACCTGAGTCTATCATGGAGTATAGAGAGAGACAGTTGCATAGGAGGACTATCAGGGAATATTTGGTAAAGTGGAGAGATTTGCCAGTGGAGGATGCGACATGGGAAAGCGAAGATATTCTATAGCATCCAGAGTTGAGATTGCTTGAGGACAAGCAATTTCAGGAGGGGCAGACTGTCATGTCCCCTTCTAGTTCACATCTTTCCGAGTGGATGATTAGCCTATTATGCAACACTCGTAGGCTGATGGGATGGATAGAGGGTCTTGATGGAGCTGGGCTTGGCTTTCATTCAAGCTCTTTCGGACATGAATTAAGGGAGATATTAATATTTGATTGATTTAATCAAATATTAATTATTTGGTCTAATTTTAATTAAATATTAACTAATTATTAATTATTAATATTCTAGTCTAATTTAAAAAACCCTAATTCTAATTTAAGAAACCCTAAGTCTAATTTAAGGAAATCTAATTTTAGCAAGCACACCTTGGAGGGTATAAGGGTTTCTCATGGGAGAGAGTTTGAATTAATGATTGATTATTGATATTGATTCTTGTTAAGAATTCTTCTATGAAGACTAAGCCAAGGGTTCTAGGATTCCATTTTCATTGAAGAACATCCACTCTTCATTGTGTGTGATTCAGAGGTTGTGAAAGATCAGCTGATCTATTACCAAATTGAGAGATAACTTCATACAAAAGTTATCACAAGGGTTTACAAGTTTGAGAGATAACTTCATACAGAAGCTATCACAAGGGTTCACAGGTAATTCTTTATTTAGGTTTTTGATTCAATAATTATCCAGATATAGATATTTTGTATTAGCCCATAGTTCTTCAGAACAGGGTCAAGCATACAGGTTGTGCAAGATTGGCAGCCATACGAAGTCCATACAAATACATGCAAATTCATACGCATCAGCAAAAATATCAGACACCAACATCAGTAGGCAGAGACCTACAGAGACTAACATCAGCTGACATATCACTGACGTTAGCAGATTAATGACCCTAGTCGACCAACGACAGCAATATAACTAATGTCAATGACTGTGTTTTTGACACAGCAGGCCGAGATGTACCAGATCCAAATTTATTTCCCAATTTGTAGAATACTCAGGCTATTAAGGCCGTATTTTCAATATTCTTTGTATACTTGATAGAGGACCTCTATTGTAAGCATATGAGCAAATAAATAAGAGATTATACTATGATTTATTTATCTATTTGAAGATATTTTGCACAAATACAGATAAGCGATTCAAAAATATTCAGTTTCAAATTTGAAGGGAAACAGGGGATATTACAGAAAAGCTTCTTAGAGGAATAAGGTTAATAAATGAGAGGATGAACTTCCATAGGAGTGGGACCTTCATAAAGTTGGGGAGGTGATATAATTTCACTAGATGGAGAGTATTCTATATTTTGTAATGTTTTCATGAGAAAGTTTTGATGATATATTGATGATCTCATGGATTATAGTAAAGTATATTTTCAAGGCTTGGAATTAAGTTCATCTAGGCAGTTACATTATGATTTTGGATTAGAACCATAATGATATTTATCTTGATTACTGTGACTTTAGGAGGTAGGGTAGTATAAATATTTATTTCACAAGGTGGAGAATATGATGGTAGATCAGACTCAACATTAGGTTGTAAATAAAAATATGTAGTGGTGGTAGTAGTGTCTTTAAGAAGTTTTAATTTAAGATAAGGTTTATTATGTTTAGTGGTAGGATATTTGTGAGTGGAATTACAATGGTAGTTAACCTTTTACAAGTTAAAAACTTGGGAGTTACTATAATAATGATCATAGTTAGCATCAATAGCAAAAGTAAATTCATTTAAATGTTTTGTATTAGGATTAGATGTTTGATATGTTTATATATATATGTGTGTGTGTGTGTGTGATAATATTTGTTCTTATAGGATCTAAGGTATTATCTATGATGTATTTGGTGATGAGGTCATGATTAAATTTCTCCTCAAGGATGGTATTTACTACAAATTTATAGATTTCATGACATGTCTCATGAGATTTACCAATACTAATGTGGAACTATAAAAGCTTGTTAGGATCATAACATGATAGTGGGGTATAAGAATAGATGTATAGTTTGAATGGAGATAATAATTTATTAATTTCCTACAAGTTAAAGGGAGGGTGGTAGGGAATTTGATTATCATATTGGGATGCTTCCACTTTCGATTGTGAAAACTTATTTTAAGAAAAAACAATATTTATTGCATTGATTGAGGTTTGAAAAAATTCATTTTTGGTGTTTTGGGATTCTTAAAATTGAGATATAAGGAAATATTATCTTCTTATTTGACCTAAGATCTATTATAAATATTAAGGATAGAATATCCTAAAATTATATTTCAAATGAGCCTTAAAATTAGTAACAAATAATTTAAAGAGCTTGTTATCATTCATGTTATGGTCTAATTTATATGTTATTGATTTCCATCAAATGTTGAAATCATGGGACAATTTGGTAGGAAGTTGCTTAAAAATAATGAAGCTTTTAACACTATTCTAAATATGTTCATTGTGTTAGAATTACTTAGCTAGAGCATTGACTAAGCCTTAGAGTTATGTACTGTAATGTCTAGGAAGTTGATTGTACCATTCTAGTGAATCTCTAAAAAATATTTTATCTAAAATCTTGGTAGTAGATTAAATATTAATTTTAACCAATTTCTTATAAATATTTCCAAAGTATTTAAGATGTAGGTTAGGACCCATAGTTATGTCATATGTGATTGTTGAAGAAATGCTTACAATATCCATATACACAACGAAAGGAGCTAAATATTCATTTTGAATATTTTAAAGCATTGTATTGTGAATTGGTGTTCGAGGAATACATTTTCCATTGTCATATTTAAAATGAGGATGGATGTAATGATGAGTTGGTTATTCATGATGATTTGGGGAAGTTTATTAGAAAAATGTAAGATTTGGTTTACATTTGAAGGGTTTGTTTTTTACCAAAAGCTTGAATAATAGTCATTTGTTGATCATTTTTGTAAAGAATTTTGATGAGTCTAGAGGAGGATTGGATGTGGGGTTTTTATTTTAACTAGAATTAGGTTGAGGATGTTTATAAATAAATGGAATTCCAACATTGGTGTTGGTTACCACAACTATTATAGTAAATGTGGGAATCTTGTTAAGGCTTCAGTTCTTATTTAGATTATTAATGGTTTTATCATCAAGGTTATTAATAAGTTGGTTAGGATATCAAAAATTTTAAGTTTGGTTGATTTAAACCATGTTACATTCTATAGATCTAGGATGAGATTAAGATAAATTAAAACATGAGGAATTGTCATCAATGGTAGACAAAGTAGGTATGAAATAACAACACATATAAGATATAAATGGGTTGAGGATTGCATGAAATATTCTGAGAGGAGTCATCAAGATGAAGACAACTAAAAATATGATGTGGAATAAATATGTTAAAAATAAATGGATGGTATTAGACAAGACAATATAGTTAATTATTGATTCTAAACAATATACTATATCAAGCTAGACAATAGAGATAATTAATTTATTTGTAAATATATATTATATTAGGTTGGATGGCATAATTTAGTAAAAAAGTGGCACTACTAGTGGTTTAATAAAATCAATTTATCTAGAAAGGTGATACAATAGGAAATGTACTAGGTTAAGAAGGTCAATTCATGTGGAAAGAAGTGTATACATGAGCTAGAACTAGTCTACAACTATCCTATCTGAATAGATCAAGACTCAAATAAGGTTAATCAAATAGATCCCATGATAATTTATGTTTGGGTAGTTACTAATGGATCTGAACATATATAATAGGGTTACCTTAGTTGAAAATGCTAAGAGGAAAGAGGCCCAAATACTAAGTCTATGACACAAGTAAATATATAGAGCTAGACCCCTATGAAATTAAATGATTGAAAATAATTAATGTAAGTAGTTATTCAAATAAAGTAAAATAAATTAAAGGGGAAAGGGTATACTGATCATAAAGGGTAAGGGAAAATGGTCAAGAAATGGGGGTCTAAGCAACATAAAATGGAATATGGTAAGTGTAATAAGTCTTATAGATAAACCAACTTATTTGATGTAGATATATCCTAGATAAGGATACACACACATTCATTATTTATGAAAAAACATCTATTCTAGTAATTAATCAAAGTAAAGAGTATAAGGTTAGAAATATTTAGCTTGGAGTGAGCACATCATGAATAAATCTCACTCTTATAGGGGAATGTCACCATCTATACTACTTACTTTTAGTGGAATGTCAATAGAGGATCTTGACCAATTATTATTTGAGTTCAAGGAATTATGTTAGACCTATGACTACAAAACTAATAATCAAAATTTGAATTTATTTCTTTCCACACTCAAGAATTCAACCATGAGATTTTTTATGGGGTAAAAAATAGAATCCATTCACATATGGGATATAATGGGAAAGGGATTCTTGGAAAAATATCATGGTTAATCTAAGGTATGAGATAAAAAGGAATAATTATTTTGTATAAAAAAAAAGGAAGACAAGAACATGGAATATTATATTAACCATTTATTATTTGTTCTCATAATGTGTGGATATGAGTTGGATAAGGAACTAAGATTTTTTTTTTTTTGAAGGGATTAGATGATGATGCTCAAGAATCCTTGAAACTAATGGGGAAAGGAGATGTAAATAAACTTGGTATCAATCATATTATTGATCTATGTAAAAAATAATCAAGGACAAATTTAGGTATTAGTTATGACATACATTGACTAATGAAGGAGTTTGAAAATATTAAAATAAACATATTGGTACACCTAAATACCACACTAGATGGGATACAAGCAAAAGCTAAAACCACCAATAAACCTTTATCTATATATTGACCAATATGTAGGTTATAATATGCCCTTTGAGATTATTCTTTGGACCAGATATATATGTGTGATCTTTGTGACACAAATTATGATGATAAAAGAACTTTTTGTCTCCACCTAGTCATCAAGAATCAACTACAAAAAATACCCAACTTGGGGAAGATATCAATTATATCTCAAAAATATAGGGAAATAATTTATCATACCATTAGAATCCAAATCAGATTTTTCCTAGAGATCCTTCTAATCCATGGTTAATGCCATGGGCTATGTCAACACATCCACAATAGTGGGGACCACCATCTTGATCACCACATGAAAGGATACCACAATATTGCTAGGTATCATAATAAAATCAACAACCATGGATTTCTTAATAGAATCCACCATGGGTACCTCAACCTACATTTAACCAATAAAGGGTATTCCCCCACAATAGGTTTTGTTTCCTATGACTTTAAACCAACCCCAACAAAATTAAAAATTAAACAACCATAATTATTAACCTAGATTGTGGAAAATCCTAAGAAAAAATAGGAATCCCCTAGTCTATGGTACAAAATAACAAGGAACCATAGGGTTAAATTCTATAAATTTTGATAGTGTTTATCTACATTTAGGAAAATAATTGATCAATATTTCTCCACAAACTATCACATATATCCCTAATGAAAAGGAAGAATAAAACCTTCCCAATGATCTAATCAAGGAGAAGGAAAAAACTTAAGAAACCAATTCTCCTATTATTCCATAACCAACACCATTTCCTAAGAGACTCAAGGAAACAATACACAAATATGCATCTAAATTTGTTCAATAATAAAAAATATTGAACATTGAGATACCATTATTACAAGACATAAGAGACATACCTAAACTTAATAGAATCATCAAATTTCTATGTGTCAAAACTCTAGGAAGAAGAAGATAATATCCCAAGACCATACAAGTATATGGAAATTTCACTCATATTTTAGTATAAAAATTGATCTTACCAAAATACTAAGATCATAGAAGTCTGATCATCATAATAAAAACAAATAAGAAAGAAAAAACTAACATGTTAATGGATTTGGGTTTTGCTATTAATGTGATGACTTCAAATACATTAAAATAACTATCTCTAACCAAGATACAACCAACTTCCACACTTATAAAAATGTTTGACCAGTTAGTTTCCAAACTAGAAGGGGTCATAAAGGATGTCATAGTTATTGTGGAATCCTAAGAATATCATGTTAATTTATGATACTTCAACCAAAAATTTAAAAATTGGGTTATCCACTAATGTTTGGAAGGCCATGGCTATCCATAGTGGCAACTCTTATAGATTTTAGGTCAAGGAATATGACATGATCAAATGGACTAAAAGTAAAAAATATTTATTTATATCCACCTAAAAAACCATACCTAGATTATCTAGACCACTTATGAGTATATGAACTAGAAAAATGCACATAGTCACTCTCTTTAGAAATGGTAGCCGTCAGATCCATACAAATGAATTTAAATAATATTTATCAAACTAGAATGAGGTAGATAGTTTGGATCTGGTAGTCACCATTTTGGCTCTAACAGTCACACATCTAACCATAGAAGTCAATAATTTAGAGAAAAAAAAATGACACACTCCCTTTGGAGGATTTTCAAAATAATTAAAATGATACTCATGATAGAAGTGATGATCACATATTTATCTAGTAGAGTGTTTTCATATGGGCACAAATTAGCCATGGATCCTTACATCTTTTCATTTCCCATTAGAAGGAGTAATTTCAAAAGGAGACTCTTTATTCAAAAAATAAGCAGCTTCCATATGTGTAAGACTCATAATTTCCCATTTAACTCCATGATGAGTTAATTTAGATAAGTAAACTCAATATATCTAGGCAAAAAATAGATCGTAACACAACCAAGAAAAATATTGAACATCATTAGTTAGTTTCCTAGTGAACAAGTAACTAAGATGTTTGACATATTTATAACTAATAAAAAATCTTATGCCTAGGCATACCATAAATTAAGGGTATCCATCCAAGTTTTAACACCCACCACATCTATACTAAAAACATAAAACCATTTAGACAACACCAAAGGGGGATAAATCCTACATTGAGGGACATGGTCAAAACTAAGATTCAAAAACTATTCAATGTAAGATTCACATATATAATCTCAAATAGTAAATGGGTTTCACTTCTAGTGATAGCACCCAAAAAACATTGAAAATAGAGGATTTGTGTATATTACATGGAGCTTAATAAAATAACAATGAAAGACCATTTTACACTACCATTCATTAACATGGTCTTAGATAAAATATATAGGTAGAAGTATTTTTCCTTATTACATGGATTTAGTGGGTATAACCAAATAAGAATAATTCCTAAATATTGGGACAAAACCAATTTCATAGGTTCTTTGGAGGCATTTTGATATAAAATTTTACCCTTTGGACTATGTAATGTATTATTCATTTTTCAAATAGTAGTACTTGCAATGTTTATTGACCTCACTAATGAGTGTGTTGAAGTAGACATGGATGGTTTTATAACACTTGGAAAATCATTTTATGAACCCTTGAAAAACTTATACAAGGTATTAAATAGGTGTGAACAACATCAACTATACTTAAGCCATGAAAATATCTGATGATGGTAGATGAAGGTATTATCCTACTCCATCATATCATATATGAAGTGATACAAGTTGAACCTAATAATATTTAATTCATCTCATAATTTACTTCACCTAAAAACTAGAATTATATCAATATATTTCTAGGGCATGCAAGATATTTTAGGTGTTTTATTGAATATTTTAGAAAGATTACAAGACCCATGTTTTCCTTGCTCACTAGAGATAGTGAATTTGTATGATTTGATAAATTCCATAAGCCTTTTGAAAACATATAGGATAAATTAGTTTATGTTCTAGTATTGAGAGAGCCCAATTGGGAACAACCTTTTCATACACATATTGATGCCTCTAATAATGCAATGTGGGCAATATTTGGGTAGAAAGATGAATATGGTAAGATGCATGTTATCTATTACAATATTAAAAACATAAATCCTATATAAAGAAAATATAAAACCAATGAAAATGAATTAATTGTTATCATTAATGATAATGATAAATTTTGTCTATACATTACTGGATACAAAATATTCATCCATATGGATCATTTAACCATAAAATATCTGATGAAAAAACATGAAGGAGGTAGAATAATTAGATGGTTACTAATATTACATGAATTTGATATAATAATCACTGATAAAGTAGCAAAAGATAATGTGTTTTCTGATTAAATCTCAAAATCGGATGTCTTAGGATAAGATGAGCCAATGGATCATAATTTTATAAATGAGTAATTATTCATAGTCTCAACACACTCAACTTAGTTTCCTAACATGTATAATTATCTAGCTACATGGAAGTTCCCTTGTGATTTGACTCATAACTATAAAACATGTTTAATTATAAATAATGTTAAATATAAATGGTTGAATGGAATATTATTTAAATGTGGACTCAACTTGATGATTTTTAGTTGTGTTTGTGATTACGAGAATTATGAAATTTGGAGAGATTGTAATGATGAACTAGGAGAAGGTCATTATTCAGCCAAAAAGATTGTTCAAAAAATCCTGGGGGATGAATACTATTGGCCTTCACTTCAAATAAATTAGAATAATTATGTTTTGGAATGTGACCCTTATCAAAGGATAACAAAACCCACACTATCAAATGAGATACCCCTCCATCCTAAAGTTGTCTTAAAACCTTTTGGGAAATGGTGGTTATATTTAATTGGTCCCATTGATCTAATATCTCAAGGAAAGGTGTAAATCTTAGTATGTAATGACTATGCCACCCAAAGGGTTGAGTTTCAATCTCTACTATTTTATCATAACGAGAAATTCGTTAACTTCTTATACAACAAGATAATTCAAAACTTTAGATCACCTATAGCCATATTTTTATATAAAGGACCTCAATTTGCATCTTACATGGTCAAAGGTTTCAAAGAGAACTATCAGACCACCTATAGAAAATCATCACCTTACCATCCTATCTAATGGCTAGGTAGAAGTCACCAACATAAAAATAGAGATCATCTTGATGAAGACTCTAAACATCATCAAGAAGGATTGGGTAAGCAAGATACTCTAAGTAGTCTAGACCTAAAAAAAATGGAATTCTATTACATGTTTTCTCCATATGAACTAGTATATGACAAGAATACATTACTTCTACTAGAGTTTAAATTTTAAACATTAAGGAAAATAATAGAATTAGGTATATACTTAGAAGAAGCACAAAAGGAAATAATTATTTAATTGAATGAATTAGAGACGAGACTTGAAGTATTGTAATAAATAAAACTTATTCAACATTAGAGGAAATCATGGAATTAACATCATATCAAGGAAAGAGAATTCAAATAAGGAGATTGGGACTTATTGTTTGATTTAAAATATCAACATTTCAAAGCTAAGTTTTATACTAGATGGTTAGGTCCTTATCAAATTGAAAAAATATTTGATAATGATTTTGTGTGGTTGTTACCAATTTATAGAAAAATGAAAACTCTTTTGATTAATGGACATAGAATAAGGATATATCACCAACCTCATAGAAAATAATATTTTTACAAACATATTCAATCCCAATCAGACTTTGGTTATATGTAAGAACCTTTTTCTTCCATCATAAATAAATGTTAAGAGTTTGAGTGTGAATAAAGGATGGTTAAAAACAAACAAATGGTGGAGTTCTTATGAAACAAATAAAAAATTAAAATAAAATAAAAAAGGGTGAATATTTTGAAAGATAGAAAATGGAAACTTTTTCAAAGCAATAAAGATATTACTTTTGACTAACATCTTATGTTTTTTTCTATAATCCTAGGACACATTAGCAAACTTAAAAGTAAAGGAAAATCATATGTAATCTAAGGTATGTACTTAGTTTCTCTATGATTAAAGTTAGCTTTGGGTCTTATATTGTAACTCAATATCCACTTTCCTGAAAGGGTTTTTTTTTCTAAAAAGGGGGGTCTTTCCTAAATAATGGTCCAAAAAGTGGGTGTAATTTTAAAATGTTTTTTTCTAAAAACGTAATGCATTATGATAAAGCATGATGTAATAGGGTTACATTTGAAATGGGGATACTTATTTAAAATGATGAGTAGGCATAAACATAGAGAGCAATGATCATAGTAAAATAAAGGGAGGTGGTAGATTATTCACATGCATGGATATGTGAATCAATTGAATTAAATTAAATTTTACTCACACACCTTCATTAAAAGCTCATTTTATTTAACAAAATTTAATCTTAAAAAATAAGATAAAGCTAATAGATACTTTGGAAGCTCGTTCATTACTTACTTTTAGATTATTTATTATTTTTTCTTAGTAAAATCCTATGTGTCTATTTCCTATTACTTTTTATCTCCCTAAATACCAAGTATACCTATCCAAAATTCCATAAGTCTTTCCAAAATTTCTCATGGGACCAAAAATTAAGTATAAACTAAAGTCTAAAAAACTCCTATTACAAGATGAAGAAGTAACAAATGTGTTTCACGAGATAGAGTGGTTAGATCTTTTTAATAATTTTCATGGATACAATGAAAAACTGGTAGAGGATTTCAACACCAAATTGGAAGGAGATCATTCCATGGTAAAATGTGTCAATATAATAATAAATATAACCATCATCAATAAATTTTTTGGCATCCCTAATATTGACATGTTAATAACTAGAATCTAGTTTTTCATGTAAGGGTGGAATCAATGACATAATTAATTATAAACCTAAGGGGGGTAAACAAAGGTATCAAAATTTACATTTTTATGTAACCATGGAGTATTGTATCCTTCTTTGTTATTATGTTTTTCACTTTTTATGGTCAATATGAGTCTATATTTGAGATGTAATGATATTTTGAATCATATTAGGCATGTAAAGGAAAAGCCTAAATGCAAATTAAATTTGTCTCACTTCCTCCATGGTGATATTTAGTTAATGGAAGATAAGTATGTCCAAGGAGTTGGATATATCATGAATCATGGGCTAATACAATTGACTCTCCAACATCATTTCCTAAAAAAATTGATGAATAGAAAAAGTGGCATGCATTTATAGAAGGTAAGTTGAATAAGGAGTCTCAAACTAAGATAAGACCATTATATTATAGTCTCACACCAAATTATATTCTGAAAGAATAAATCACAGTGTAAAAATCATCTTTGAAGATAGCTAAAAGTAAATTAAATATAATAAAGAGCTCTGAAACCACCTCAAGTTCATTTCTGAAACATATAATAGAAACCATTCCAATCATAATGATTTATGACACTGAAGAAGAACATCTAGATATTTCCAAACCTAAAATATTGAGAAGTGCTAGGAAGAAGGATTGAATAAAGGAATTTAAACCTAAAATAATGTTATAGATAAGGAAAATACTCATCCTCTTTGAAGATGATGCTATAAAAATACTAGAGAACTTAAATCAAGGAAGACCTATTTGAGGGATTGAGTAATCAATTGAACCTAATATAACTATTGATGATTTAAAATTTCACTTGATCTTAATCAATCAACAATGGGAAGTTTCAAGTTGTGGGATGATGCAGCTTGAAACAACCTCCAGATTTTAGAGAAGCTAGTCTCTTCTTTGTATTGGGTGTTGGGGAAAAGGGATAGGAGATTAAACAAAAATGCAAATGCAGGGACTGAAACCTAACTATGGTGATGCGCCTAAGTGTAATCCTAATCCTAAACTGAGCACAGTGAGACTATTATAGGATTTAATTACATTTAAGATAAGACAAGTGCATGATCAATGTAAAAGATTGAAATAACAGAAACAGAGGCTCACAACAGGGAATTCTTTTGCTGAGATATAGAAAATGTCAACAAAGGCATAGTGTTCGATCTTCTTAATAGAATATTCCAATCACATAAGAGGTGAAAAAGTCACGTACAATTATGTAGAAATTTTGACTCAAGAAAATGAGACAAAAGTAAATGACATTCTTAATCACAACTCCAGAGAATCTACATCATAAACTACTTTTGTGAATGACATAGATAACATCAACCAATGCATGGAGCTCAATCCTCTTAATTTATTTAGCCACATAAAAGGCACAGTTACATCAAATTTACAACTCAAGAAAATTGAGACAAGAGCAAATGATATTATTGGTCAAAAACTACAAAAAGTCTAAACTATCAAAAAAATCCCCCCCTTTGATTTTATAATTCTTCCTCTTTTATATCCTCAGATGCCTCCTTCGATCACTCCCCTTCCCACATAATTCCACTTCATCTTTTACTCTTAGGGAACAAATAGATGGTGCCTTTAATGCCTTGGATGTATTTTGGTCTTATCAAGAAGGGCCATGCTAGAGTGGGATGGCTATTCTGATCGCAACATGGTGATTCATGTCTAGTACCTCCCTTTGTGCCTAAATTTATTATTCTATAGCCTATTTGGCCACTCAACTATCTACTCTACCTCTACTTATAGGGGACAAATAGACATCATCTTTAATTCTTGCAAACCCCAAAAACCTACCTGGTGCACTATTCTATCTACTAGGAATAACTCCCATCGAGTTCCCCTCCATCTTTGCTGTAACAAATAGATAGACACTCTATTTTATTGAAACATAAGAGGACACTTAGTCAATCTATGAAAATCCTCTTTTGTCTAGAAGGCAACGGAGAATGACACTTGTCCACTTTTGCTTTCTCTATATTCTACTCAAGAATGCTCCGCCTTCGACACCTATCACAATCTGCTTCCTCGATACTTTGAAGTTTTATCAAAACAAAAATCACTGTGTTCCTTACTTGGGCAAATTTTAGGAAGGGATGGATGCACTTGGCAGTCTTTGCATGTTGACATTCGACACTTCCATAGTCCTTTGAAATAACATCCGAGACCCACCACAATCTTTATTCGACAATTAGGCTTGAAGATGGTTCCTCAGAGGTTGACACATGGTGACTTCCGCTGCTCCTAGGAAGATACATGGGATTTGCTTCTCCTTCTAGGGGTATGTGGCATCTTCCACTACCTTTTAGGGATGGAGTAGAAAGGGACCCGTAGAGTGACACTTGGTAGTTTCCATTGCACTTCATTACTTAAGCAAAATGAAATGATGCCTTTATGTGTTAAACAAAAGAATTAAACTTAGGTGTTGAACCAAAGTCTCTCAGATGCTAACACATGGTGACTTCCACTGCTTCTTTAAAAAGGTAGTTTATGGCCTCCGCAACTGCCACTTGGTGATTTCTGCTTTTCTGCTACTTAGCTCGTTGAAAGTCTTTATCAAAAAAGTAGAATGAAATGTGGGTGCCTCTAGGAGACGTGGATGTTGGCACGTGGTGCATTCCACTTAGCTACTACTGGATACATGGTACATTCCACAGCCTTCTAGAAAGTCACAAAAGGGGCCTTAGAGGATGCCAGCTGGCCGGCTCTGTGATTCAAAAGGTGACACTTGGCAACTTCCACTTGAATTTGATACTTAGGCAAAATGAGACGAAAGAAAAAAAAGGGGAAAAAGGGACCCGTGAATGGAGGGTGACACTTGGCAGCTTCTGCTGCACTTCGACACTTAAACAAAAATGAACCCGTCCTCTGCTCCAAAACTCTACCGCTATATCTAAGGTGCATAGGAACCAAAATTGTAGTGCTCGACTAGAAGAAAATTAAAATGACGTAGAGTAAAAATTACTCTACAATAACTATAGTCATTATTAAATAATTAATACTAACTAAGATGAAGGAACATTTTATAGGCATAGAGGAACTTGAAATGATGGCTAGAATGGAGGAGTTCATAACCAAAGATAAACTAGGAAAAGTAGATACAAGGGAATAAATTTTAGAGATGAGGGAAACCACAAGTGAAATCTTGGAGGATCCTCTTCATCCTTCCTCTTATAGACCTATTGTTGATAAGGGAAAGGCTAAAATATAAGAAGAGGAAGATAAATCTTCTAGTATTGATAAAGAGGAGCAAATGCATCAAGTAATGTGACTATTAAGAGCTAAGGCAACCATCAAGAAACAATAAGAAGACATTTCCTTCCTCAAAAAAATAATCCAAGTTAAGTAATAAACTATTTATACTTAAAACAAGATATTCAAGAAAAAAAATCAATCTCTTAATAAATATGATGTTTACTTTGTTATAAGAAATAGTAGCAGAATCTCCCTTATCATCTCCTATGACATAAGTATATTAGAGTGTACAAACTAAATTAGTCTAAAATAACATCATGAATACTTGGGATGAAAAATGTAAAAATTTAAGGCAATTTAAAATACAAAAAATATAATTTTAAAGGGTAACTTCCGGGAGTAACATAATAAAAAGGAAAGGTTGAATCCATATTAAAATGAGCCTATTAAATAGGATAAAAATTGATTTACTATAGTACAAATGTTTAGATATGGTATCTTATCATAGGATAAATTTTATATATGGAAATTTCTTATAATATCATGTGGATTTCCACATGATTTTGAAAATGACAATTTTTTAGAAGCCTAGTTTTACAATTATGTTGACTAGAAAAATCTTTTGTGTGAGTATTTTTCAAAGAACCATTTCTTGGGATATATTTAGTCTTTCCTAATCAACCTTATTGTATGATAAGTTTATATCATGTCATATTATTATAACTTACATAATAATATTGATTGGAGTCAAATGACTAAGGAACATGTTGTTCAAGAACAATCTATAGGGATCATCATGAGACTAGAATTTATTTTTCAACAAAAAACTTGTTCCAATTTTTAGAATATTCATATATGCCACTAGGATTAGAGACCACCACCCCAATAATTTGTGTAAAAGTGCCACTGAGTTTGATAAGTTCACTCAGAGTAATTTCAATACAACACTTGTTGCATGTAATAAAAGATGGGTCACACTAAATATTCCTTTATAAAGATAAGTCATTTCCCCTACTAATCTAATTTGGTGTACAATGAGGGATAAAACCATAGTGGAATGGATAATATAAATTATAAAATAATGTATTGGTATGAGGTTAATACCTCTACTAATATTAAGCCCCATGATTTTATGGACAAACTCATCACCACATGGATTGGAACAATTTGAGAACTAGAAAGTCAAGGTCAGGGAGTTTAACAACCATGAAAATACAAGGAAAAAAATATAAAAAAAATATTGTGATGTTTATTATCTTATTCTAACCCTAGAAAAAATAAAATACTAGATAAAATTAGAGGTTATAGCTTAAAAAGGGACTCAGAGATGTAAAGTGTGGTGGAGATGACAAGTCTATAATATGGCTCATCATATTCAAGTAATGACCACCCTTTATTCCTATTTACCCTTCCTTAAAGTGGATTTGGATGATAATATTAGGACTCATTGTTTGTTTAAATTATAAAGTGTGTTGTTTATAATGATTATGATTTGAGTCATTGTTATCTATTTTTTGAACTATATTCTAACATATTGATTGAAAAGATGCCAATTTTGCATGTACAGGTCAAAGTTAAGTACTCTAATAAAGAGCATATGTTTTTTTAAACAAGTATTATTGAAGGTATAATCACTAAGAGTGGGGGAGGGGGTGAATCAGTGATGTAAGATATTTTAAACTACAATTGTAATGCTTTAAAAATCTTAATCAATGATGAAAATGTGCATTCATAAAGCATACAAGATGTTCCTAACAATTAATAAGTAAGATGATGCAATATCACACACATAATACAAGATATACATGTGAAATCCTCTTGGGGAATAAAATACCACTCTCAATCTTACAAGCACATGGACTACTTGTCTTATAAGATGATCACAAACATGAGGCCTTTTAGTGAAGCACCCACTTCACAAGGAGAACCCACCCCTAAGTATGAAAAAGAACCCACTTGTTTTAGATGTTTATCACCCACAAAACACCTATGAAATTATAAAATACATAACTTTGATTTCATTTCAATTTGATTAGAGAAATAATGTATAACAACTTTCTTTCAACTCTTCACACACACTCAAAACTTGCTCATATAAGCAATGCATCCAAGCATCCTTTTGGATCACTCTAGGATTATTCACTCATCCTCAATCTACTTTTTACTTTTGTCCATCCACTAAACACACTATATCTTATCTCAATCCTTCATATCTATCTTCTGCTTTTTCAATCCTTCCATATCCAAGTCTAGAAATAATTACGTTAGTCTCCACTATTTATAGAGTCTTCATGAATATAAACTTCTAGGTCAACCATAATATTTTAATTAACCCTTAAGACTTATATCTTACTAATATATGGATCAATACCATCCTTTAAGGTCAGACATAACATCCATGGGTCATACTTAATCAACTAAGCCTTTCAATTAGGCCTTAGTAGCCCTTGTAGGTCTCATGGAGACTTATTAACCCATTTAACACTTCATCGAGAAAATTAAGAACATAAGATCACTTAAGAATACATGGATCCACTCCATATGATCTCTAAGACATATATAAATGATTAATCCCACCTAAACACTCTTCTACTAAAGCATAATTTACTTAAACAACAATCTTGTTCACAGTATCACCATGAATGAACAAATAGTTAAATTTGAAGCTCCATATCCTTCATTGTATGAACATTCAAACCTTCTAACTAGATTATTTGGATGTGCCTTGAGTTCCTTAACAACTTTGATTTTACTACATCAATATATTCATCCTAGATCAAAAGATATAGCTCAAAACTTGTAGACATGTTTTTTATCACAAATTTGAATATTTAAATTCCAACGATCACTATTCAAACACTAAACATTGAGAACTTTAACCTCATCTTGTGCTTCCTAGAAACTTTAGACAAACATGCTTCATCTATGTCCTTGGGATTAGATTTTTATTTAACTTGTAACACTCACAGTTGATCTTAGATTAGAGCTCCCATGATTGTGTTACTTGGTAGCTCTGCATTCCTTCTACATATTTGACTCTTTGACTTGATCTGCACCATTGATATCTATCAGTATGAACACTTGTGAACCATTGATCTACTATCAACTCAATGAGATTAAGACACATGCCATGAGAATTTTTAATCTTAGGAACCTTTGATAACTTGACTTCATGTGCACCATTGGATCAAGATCTAGATGATAAATGCTCATCATTAAATCTACTGACTAATGACCTCAAATTTCAATGTAGTTAAACTTGATGGTCTCTGGCCCATCACAGTCTACAATAGCAACTTTGAAGGTTTATAAATTGAGATAGAAAACACTTCAAGAGTCCAAATATTCAAGGTACCTTCTTGTCACTACAGACAACATCTCGATGAAATCCTTTGACCTCGATTGACTTTTTGAGTACCTGCATTAAATGCATAAATGTTTTGGTTCATTCATATTTGCATGATGTGTAGTGATGGGCTGGTTTATCTTAAGTTATAAGATTCATTTTTATCTTTAAAAATGATCAAGTGACACACCAAAGCTTCACCAAGACATCTATGGATGCCTCATAACTCTTCTTTGTCCTTACAAACTTGTAAATGTGTCATATCTCTCCAAACTATCAACCTGATCACTTTGTCATTAATGCACTAGTACCACAAGATCTATTTAACATGAATGATAACCAAAAATCAATGAATATGCTCAAAAAATATATATACTAAATCTAAAGTTCTTAAGACACTTTATCTTGAATTAATTCACATGATAGTTTCCTAGACTTCTAGCCTAGTTCAAGAAGTCACCAATCTGGGTCTAGAAGCCACTGATCTGACTCTAGAAAGTCACCAAACTAGGTTTGGAGATCTTCAGATAACTTCAAAAGTATTTTCAATTGATAACATACTAAAAATATTTTAAGAATAGTTATAAATAGTTATAAGTCAATCTTGGAAATACTTTGAAGTTATAAAAATATAATTTATAAAAATTATATGTTTACATATAGTAAATTGTATTTATAGTATCTCTAAAAAAGGTGAATGTAAATAATTTATTTGTTTTTACAAAATAATGTGAGTCAAATTTTTTTAAGCAACAATATAATTGCAACTCAATCATCAAAAAAAAAAATAGTGAGATCATGCATGGGCCAAGACCTAAAGCTTTCCATTTTTTGTTCCTGAAAAAGTGAAAAATATGTCATGAAATAAAATAGATTTTGGTTAGGATTTCATATTGTTAGTTTTTTACACTATCCTTGATTAATTTTTTTGTAAATTTTGTAATAAATAACTTATTTTTATGATAGAGGTAATATATAACTTAGGTGTGAATAGTGTGAATTAAAATAGTACCATTTTTAATATCTTAATATAAGCAAGTTTTTTAAAAGCTAAATTCATGAATCTTTTCCAAGTTTAAGAGTACTTTAATGATATTTTAATGAGTAGTAAGTACCCACTCATTCAAAGGAATAATGATCAATTGGTATTTATATATCTATTATGCATTGTTACGTGTTTTGAGTTTATTCTCAATTTTTATATGAAGTACTATTTTAGGTGATTAGCCTATATGACTATGTGTAAGTGCATTTATATTCATCAAATTACTTTTATGATTTATATTCCAAGCATTTACTTTCTAATAATTCTAATTCCAAGGCAATTCATATTTCAATTTTCTCTAGAGTGTTTATTTCCTCTACTTATAACAACATTATGTTAATTTTATAAACATTATTCTATTTCCCATTCATAAAAGTTAATTTTAAATAAAATTATATTAGTAGTGTGCTTTAAATTCTAGTAGTTTCAATTTAATAAAAGGGCATGATTTATTTAAAAATAAATTAGATTCAAGTTGAATACAAGAAAGTAGATCTTTAGATTAGTAGATTACATTATCCACAATCACCCCCAAAAATAAGACCGTTAGTCATAAATTTTGGATATCCTATTGATTATAGTCTTTGGACACTACCCAAATTGACATGACATATATAATAAAATGAAGATGACATAACAACCCTCATAAATCATCTAGGGTGATATAGTTATAATATGTCAGCTAATAGTGAATGGTATCAACTAGGATAATAGAGTATGAATATTAGAAAATAGGCTTATAATTACATTGAGTTGGATGATAGAATACATAAAGGGAAAAACCATAAAATGCATGGTATCAATCTATCTAATTCCATAGGATATAAGGAAACTAACATATATTAATAAGATAGGATGGAAAGAGGTAAGTAACAAGACAAATTTGAATAAGTTGCACTAGTAGTAGGAATGATATAATCATGATATAGGCAACAACATATATTGTAAAACACCAGGATCTTTCCCACCCCTTTCTTGGTGTAATCTTTAAGTTGTTCACTCAGGGAGATCAATTCTCAACAAGTCACTATAATATAAAGTGTTGTTAAACAATAAAATTATAAATATTACATGTATGCATATGCCTTACTTGAAACTCATCATGTGTCACAATAGTGTAACATGGGAATGTGCTTTAGGAAATAAACATAACAACACAACAAATAAGCTAACTTAAATGAAATATCAAAATAACTTAAAATAATTTTATAACTAAAATCACCACACACACACACACACACACACACACACATTTAATTACCTTTATCATTGAACGGATGCAATAAAATACCATAGTCTTCATCGTTTGGGTGAATATTTTGTTGTCAACTAATTGATGACAAAATGGGGATATCAGCCACAACATAAGGAGATATACACCATAAGGAGTGTGGCTTTACCAGATCTAGACGAGGTAAATCTCTCCTCTCATCAAGGGGAGGTTCCCTATTAATACTTGCATGCCAGATATATATAATTAAGCAGAAAATAACACATGGGGATGATATAACAGCATCTACCTCTCTTTTTTCAGAGGTAATGTATAAGGAACAAAAGAGGGAAAATCTTGGTCTATGGCTAACAACACTCCTCTTCTTTCAGGAATGGTATTAAACTGAAAGCAAGAAATCACCTGTAGTAACAAAGTCACAAGAATGCTCACACAAGCGCAAAGTCTTTTGTAGCTCCTCCACAAATCCGAAACAAGTACAAATGTAGAGTAAAGTGAAGCAGAAAGTCTTCACCTGAAACTACAAAAGATAACTGAAACTTAAAGATAAAAGCAGCACAAAGTCTATCTTCTACCCTCTAGAAATGCCCTTAGATAAAATAAACACACCCACTTTGCTTATCAAATCAGATGAATAAGATATCACCAAGAAAAAGGACATAAGAACTATTTCATAAATAACACAGATAATTTCAACACAAAGTTTGAAATAACCTGCTTCTCATTTATTTAACAGAATATGATTTACAAATTTGAGCACAAATTCTCAAAAGTTGCTTCAATTTCAGCAGAGTATTTGCTATTAATTTCTCCAAGATAATTTACAAATGAGGTCTCCACTATAAATAGGGAGAAAATCCTCAAAAATAGAAAATAATAAAATATACAAAATATCTTGGTCAAAGATGACTCATCTTTGAATTTTAGATATTTTTCTAAAATATTTACATGTAATTACATATTACAAAATTGCATGCATTCTGCACGAAATAGAAATGCATAAGGGTAGAAGAAGAAAGAAAGGGAGAGAGAGAGTCAATTCTTGCTGTCGGACTTTTTCAGATGAGCATCGTACATGGCGATCAATGCCTAAATTCCTATGCTATCTAGCACAACTGCATTCTTGAAGATGACTCTCACTCTGATCAGTGCATCTTTCAATGCTGTGATGGCTTTAGAGTGACCAGTTAACCTGGATTTCAAATTCTCCAAAGTTAACTGAGCATCCAGAATGCTGTCCACCGAAGTCATTGAGAAAGATGCTTCTTCAAAATCTTTCCAGATCATCTCTTTGAAGTTTTGAATCATCTCTTTTTCTGGAAGGAACTGATGGTTCTTGGAGGTCAAATTGCATGGTAGCTCTTCTAACTTGTTCAGCAGGCTCAGGTCACTCTTTTCACTAGCTTCCTTGAAAGCCTTGAGATCATCAATTAAGTCTTTGAGTACCTAGATTATGAAGACCATTGACTCCTTGATCTCAACATAGGAGTCTTTGGTGGAGATGACACCGATAGATATCAGGGTACTCTTCTTGAGATCCTTCATCTCTTTCCATCTGCTAAGATCCTTCTCTAGGCTATCAATTTCGTGAGAGATAAGGGAGATGAAGTCATCTACCTGTGTTTTAACTTTCTTCATTTTACCCATCCTTTCTGCCACTTCTGCAAGTAGGGACACTCCCTGAGTATGCATTCTTTTGACATAGTCTTCCATGACTTTTCCCTTTAAATAGGTCTTTTTAGGTTTTTGAATGACCGAGTCATTCACAGAAAAGGCCTCTGGAGTCGTTGCTTTAGGCGAAATAGTGAACCTTCTGATTACTATTGTTAACTTCTCTGCTTTGGCTTTATAATAGTCCTTCATCTCCTTCTCTCTGTCAAATTTTTGGACCATGATGTCCATTGCTGACTGCAGATCGCTCTTCACACCTTCGTGAGTAACTTTGCCAAGTTAAACACAAGAGATGGAATAGCTGCTCATCTCAAAACCCTCAAGGGTTGCATCCTGTGGAGGCTTGGCAATTTGTAGAAATTTTTGCCCTTTCTCTTCAACCAAATTGGAGAGGATTCTTGGTCTCTTAGGAGCCTTTGCTTTTGCCAGCACTATCTTGCCAAAATCAAATTCATCTGGGGAGATGGCCATTTTCTTCCTCTTCAGTGTGAAAGCAGACATCCAAGGCTGGAGAGAGGTACCTATTGTAACAATAGTTGCTTCCACCAGTGTCACTATAGTAGCTTCCACACTACTAGTGGTGACAGTAGTTGTAGTTGGAGTAACTGGTGAAACTGTACCAACTACTGATTCTGGCTCAGGTGCAAGGCTTGCTGGTAGGTTGAAAGATGGAGATGATAAACTCAGAATGGACCCAGAAGAGCAAGGGGAACCTTTGAAAGGACCCTGAGGATCGCCAAATACAACCCTGGAAGGAGAAGCGGCTCCAGAAGAGGGAACACTGATTGGAGAGATAGGAGAGGTGGGCATGATAGGAGATTGAGGGGGAGAAGGGGAGGCATTCTAGATTGGCTGTGCTTGTCCTGGTGAGAGTGGAGACCCAACACCAAGTTGTTCTAAAGGTTGATCCCTTATCTCCATGGGCTAAGATATCTGTGTCTCAGGGCTTTGATCTTTGGCTCCTTTAGCTGCAGTTTTAGGCTCTTGTGCAACCTTAGGATTTTTGGACACAAAGATGATCCTAAGCTTGTGAGGCCCAGAAGGAGAAGGAATGTCACCTTTGTTTTTAGTTCAGTTCTCCGCTTTCCTCTTCAATTCTACTTGGTATTCAGCCTCTGATCCTATAATAAATTCTTTTAGGGTGATCCCTTTGGCTGCTAACCAATCATTGGTGTTAGCCAATATTGGTTCAAATTTTTTCCTCAGAGAAGTCAGTTCCTTCTGAGGCCACTGAATTGGAGGGAGAGGGGAAATAGTGACCTTTTCTGCCAGATACCTACTGTTTATGATATTCCCATCATCGATTAAACCCAAAGGGATCTCTACAAGCCTGAGGTATTCTATATGATCCAGTGTTAGATGGCAATAGTCCATTTTCCTTATCTCATCGGCCATCCTCAGGTCCACCAAGATATCCTCAATCATGGGTTCATGGAACTAAGTTTTTCTTCTGATCTTCTCTTTGACTCCCCTGTAGTCAAATTTCTCTCATCTCTTGAATGGTTTGATGGTAACGATCTACATTTTTACTTTCATGACCTTGGCTTTGGTTGATGTAGCAACTGAAAACCTGCCAATCTAGATCAGAAACTTGAAACTGGGTCTCTTTAGTTCCATTTGTTTAGTATGCACGACAACTAGTTGTCAGCATAATTCCATTAAAACTAATTTATCTAAAGGGAACCTGGGGAGCATATAAGGGTAGCCTTGGTAAAAACCAACTTGAAGATAACAAAAGGTAGGGAACTGGAGGAACATACAGCTGTAACCATTTACTACCATCCAGGCCTCGTCTGATATTCTCTTTTGCTCAAGCTAAGGATCGAAGAGACACAAGAATACGGCAAAGAATGCATCGTTTACTCATTTGAAATGACATGTTGACCCTTGAAGTGTCAGCTGGGGATAATATGAGTAGATCGGGGTGGTCTTTCTATCTCCCGCTGTAGTCAATCCTGGGAAAGATCGCATTGCAGCAGCTATGTAGACCAGGTACGAAGTCATGTAGAATTTAAAGGAAGTCTGCACCCTGGTCAACTGTTCGTGAATGGCATTGCTGATTTATTCCCCCCAAAAGATAGTTTGCTTACCTTGGAGGATGATCTTAATGAATGGATACATCCATTCATGGAAATGTGAAGAAGACGGGAGGCCCCGTATTTTGCTGAGAAGGGTGATCAGGTCACCAACTTCCTCAACGAAATCACTCCTTGGGAAGCTCTTCGGTCATTTGGAGAGGCCGGTCCTCAGGGTCTTTAGCCACTTGTAATTAATCACTTTCTTTGCCCTCTCAGGGTCTTTGTCATATTCTTTTTGTGCATCCACGAAGTCGATCTGGGTTACTTCGGTGGCTGGAGGGTACAAGAAAACCTTGTCGATAAAATTAGGATCCAATCGAATTATCATACTGCCACTGGCATCTAAAATCGATCTGATCTCCTTGTCATAAAAATGTGCGCATTGGAGGATGAACTTAGCATGATGAGCTACTATCAGGAAGGTGGCCACCAGGTGGATGTTGCTCTCAACTATCCTTTTTATCCCAGTGCTGGGATTTGTTGCCTTGGTTCACGCTAGGAACTCAGCCATGTCTACGTGGCCGATCTCGGTGACTCGAATGTCGTCAACATTCGAGGAGACTGATGTGGGCGGGAAGATGCCCCGGTACTTGTATTTCATGTTTTTTGCCTTTTTGGGAGATGCTTCTGTCATGGAGAACGATCTTGACTGGATGGGAGTAGATGTGTAGGAGCTCACTTAAAGTGTTACAACCATGTTTACAGATGAGAATGGAGGATGAGAGAGAGAAAGCGCAATTCGAGTGACATGGGTTACTGGAGGTCACTTAAATAGGCCAAGTCTAGCAAAGGAGTGAAAAATGAGGAAGAAAAAGCATGAAAGGGACAACTCAGAAAAAATTTTGGGAGTTAGCCGAAAATGCAAGAAAAAATGCAGGGGCGGCGAAAATCACCACTTCTGCATAAAATTGGAAGAAAATGTAGGGGTGGCAAAAATCATCGCCATTGCGAAAAAATGCAGGAGTGGCAAAAATTGCCGCCCTTATTGGAAGAAAAGGCAGGGGAGGCGATTTTTGCCACCCTTGCACTGAGGGTAGAATTTGTGCAAAGGCGGTGATTTTCACTGCCTCTACACGCGGGAGAAGAAAAATGTGTCGAGGCAAAGAAATTTGCCACCTCTATACATAGGGGCATGAGAGAGAGAAAAATGCAGGTGGCAAAGGGGGAAGCCCGCAGTGAGGAGGGAGATCAGGAAGATCAATGAAAAGGAGGAGGAACGGGTGGAAGGATGCGGGTGGCAAAAATCACTGCCTGCATGAGGAAAGAGGAAAGAAAAACTAACAAAATCTAAGCCAATATAAAAGAAAACAAGAAATAAATGCAAAAACAAAAACCTACCTGAGAAACCACACACGCCACGGGGTTGAATCCGCTAATTCGTGCTTTGAATCATCACTTGAGGTGCTCAAGTGTAAGAGGTAGGAGGAGAGGAGGAAGAAATGAGGAGAATGAGGCTCAAATCAGATTTTATGGGGTGAAAAACTTGCCCCAACAACCCATCACGTGTGGCCATAAATGCCTGCATGGAAATTGAGACGTGCAAGGGCAGCAATTTTCACCACCTTTGCATGTAGTTGGTTTATTTTGTAGGGGTGGTGAAAATCTCTGCCCTTGCAAGCCGGAGAACAGGGGCGGCAAAAATTTCCGCCCTTACAAGAAACATGTAGGGGCAGCAATTTTTGCCGCCCTTGCACAAAAACAAAAAAAAATGTAGAGGCGGTGAAAAATGCTGCCCATGCACGAAAAACGAAAAGAGACCAACTCTGGAAGGAGAGTCTAGGAAGGAAAAACTTGGCTTGGACGAGATGGTAACCACTTCTCATTTCGAGGCCAAGACGAAAATGAATTTTGAAATTCGTCTCGAAAAATGAACCTAGAGAGGCGAAAAGATGAAACAGACAAGTTTCGTAGGGGGTTGCTCCCAAAAACAAGCTATGTTGATTTTGGAAACAACAGGTGCAATAACTACTTTTGAGAAACCTTAGGGATACAATGCTAAAATGAATAGAAACAAATAAAAAAATAATGGAAGGCCAAAGTAAGTGTAAAACCTTCAAAACTAATTAAATCAGTTGTAATATTGGCAAGCCAAGATGACAAAGGCTAGGTTAGAACCAAAAGACCAAGGAAATTGAATAAAAATGGAGGGCAATGGGTAATCCAAAAATTGAAGTCTACTTGTGACAAAAAGACCCAAAAATGCATCTAAAGTAATATGAATAACAATCTAAATCAAACAAG
Source organism: Torreya grandis (assembly GCA_037957365.1). Lineage (NCBI taxonomy): Eukaryota > Viridiplantae > Streptophyta > Pinopsida > Cupressales > Taxaceae > Torreya > Torreya grandis. The sequence continues at coordinate 613,400 of JARHVA010004877.1, forward strand.
GGACACATGGAAATACTTCATGATAACAACATCTATGTAAGAAAAATAGCAAGCCATAGTTAAACAAAGATGGAAAATCATGAAATAAAAAAATGGGGCCATATTGCAAAAGGTGAATATAAAACTCAAGATCCAAAAACTTAACTAGGAGGACTCCTAGAAAGACAAGGAAATATCCAAGAGAGTGTAAAAAAATAAAAGATGCAACTTGTAATCTAAGAATGGATAAACTAAAACTTCCATATTATTTCCATGTTTGAAATAGATGGAGAACATGAAAAATAGGATATGCATAAGATTTAGAGAAAAACTACCTATCAAGGGGAAATTAAATGGGTGGTGGGGGATAGAAGTCTTCACCAAGGTGAAAAAATGATCTTTACTAAGAATGAAACACTCAAATCAAGTTAGAAAGATTGGGATTTTTTAACATCAATGACCATAAAGAACCCCAATTAAGAACATCCCATGAAGGCTGGTATACATGATATTTACAAGGATCCTACATATTCAAAACATGTTCCTCACTCCTTAAGATCCGTTATAGAGTCATTGACCTACTATGAATATTGGGTACTTGTGTGAGAGATTGGTGGCACTAAAATGTAGGGAGATATACAAATATAATGATAAGATTAAACCTTCTACACCTATCTACTGGCTTACTACAACCTAATGGTCCTTGGCTCTATCTTGAGGCCAATTGTGGAGTTTTAGCTTCAACTAGAATAGAATACATGCCAAAAAAATATCACATGATTTGGTGTGATTAAATTTTAAGATATATTTTCCTTTTAACATTATCCTTTTCTTATGATATGGATTTTAATTATTTTGGATTTTTCTATTCTCCTTATGGATTTGGAAAACCAAACATGGGTATTAAATGTGACTATCATAAGAGAATTTAAGCTTAGTGTCTAGATAATATAATCTTAAGAGCATGGTGTCTAAGACTCCTAGGATTTCACCTTAAAAAAGAGTGCAATCTTGATACCAACCTTAGTAATCCCAATAGGATGTGAAAAATATGGAAAGGAGGATAGGATCATAGAAAAATTGGGTTTCCAAAATCAAAAAAAGTTTTTAAATAAATATGATACAATGATAAGTAGGTGTGAATCATCATCATAATAAATAGGAAGATGTGAAATCAATACATGAAGTCAGACTGCTATAGTTTTTCCATAAAATAATATAATTGAATCTAAGTGAGGGAAAACACTACTCTCTAGCATTGCCTTCTATTTTTTAGAATACACCTAGCTAAGTTTGTGATAAAATAAATATATTAAATAAAAAGGTAGGTGTTTGTAAATAGTGAAATAATTAAGCTCTTACCATGCAAGTGAAAAAATTTAAATCCAAGAGGAATTAATAAAATCACCCAAAGGGTGTGTAAAGTGAGGAGCCAAATATTGAAAAGAGGAAAATTTTGTTCATGTAAAAGCTATGAATGGGTGTTTCTAAGGAAGGTATGTTCATGTATAAGGTGTTACAAAGCAACTCTAAAAATATGAAAACTAAGTCATGTACATAGAGTAAAAATACAAAGGGACCAAGGATAGGTACTAGGGCTAACATGTAAGATAAATCCAAAGGTGTGAAAATGCAAAGTCAGTATAACTTGGAAGAAATGTTAGCACCATAATATATATATAACTATCTATAAGAATGCAAATAGGAAGTATTAAAAATATAAAAATAAATATAAAAATTAAATATGAACATGAAATTAATAAAGTTACTTAAAAATTGAGTGTTTCTCGATTATCTTAAAATGTGTCCTTCATTTGTTTCACTATATATGTACTATGTCCAAGGATGTATTTAACTAGGTAGGGACCATACCACTTTTGGGTTTACTATTTTCTCTTACAGAACATGCCATAATTTCATCACTAAAATCATGGAACCACATTTTTCTCTAGAGTCTAGTCTTCTGGTCAAATCAAGTTTGGGTATCCTTTTAGTCATGGTTTGATTGAAAATTCTTGATGAGTTGTAAGTTTGGTATTGCATTGACATTACTCTTTAAACTAGATCTGAACTTAAAGTATCCATTGCATGAATTTGGTGAAACAAAGTTTTGGTAATTATATTTATATTAATTTAACTTTTTGATCTTTATTTAAATTTGATATGTCTTGGTCTATTTTGCATTATGTTTTGAACAATATTGAAATTGTCATTTTTAAGCCATTTTACCTCAGATTTATAAAAATCAATTAATTGTTTCATATTTTTATTACTTCTTTTCCTAAGCATTTCAATCCATTTCTTATTTATTTCCATCCAAAATTACAAGACATACATGCAATTTTATTCCTCTACTTAGTTATTCTCTAAAAATGGGCTGATTTTGGCTTTAATATTGATCAATTGTCTAAGTATTTTCAAAGTTTTATTTGAGAATTAGTCACTTTTGAATAAATAGACTTATCCATTTTATTTCAAATTCATATTTCTAAGTATAACGTCTCTTTTAGTTTCCCATAAGCTAATGATCATCTGAGCTTTCCCATGAGTCCCTAGGTAGGTGAGGAGCTACCACTTATAGCTCACTCACTTTCCTAGGCCTCTTTTGACTTAGTCAATTTTTCCTTTGATTCTTTGAGTGCCCTAGATCATGTCTCATGGCATGATCCTATTTCCCTACTTTCTTAGTCCCCCTCAATTTATTCAATATGCCTTAAACCTCCAAGATTCACATGATCATACCAAATGGTGTGATCCCATTTACTTGATCCCTCAAGGTAGTCTATATCCTTATACTGATAGTAAGCCCTCAGATATCCATGATCATGCCAAGTGGCATGATCTTTTTTCTTTAGAAACTTACGGCAATCTATATGATTTTAAGTCTCCCTTCAATCCCATTTTTAATGATATTTTAACACCTACCAATATCTTGTTTAAACAAGAGTATACATGCCATTATCCAAACTAGACATTAATTTCATGCACTGAGTGAGTGAATAGATGCCACATGACATTAAATTCTAACTAAAAAAAGTGTTGGCATATACATCAACATTTCAATTGTTTAAAATTGATGGCAATCTAGCCCATCAAGACCATTTGGAAGTAACATTATTTTCCCTTTGGACCTAACTATTTGAATATGTTAAGGTATTTTGATTCTAAGTCTAATTTATCACTTAATATGCCTAAAATTGATTGGGTTTATTTATCCTTTTGATCCAAAGACTTGATCATTTACTTGATTAAATGGATTAATTAGTTCTTTGGTGAAGATTCTATTTTTGATTGACTGATATTATAAAATCTTTATCATCTATTATTATGACTTTTATACTTAGTTTATTTTCATAGAATTCAAATTCTAAAGTCTAAGTTGCTTTATCTAAAAATTAATGACTACTTATCTGTTTCTAGTTTTGGACTTAATTGAGAACCACCACTTTTCAACATATTAGAGCTCCATTTTTTTGAAAGAAATTTAATGAAGATCCAAGCTTTTCAACTCTCTAAGTTCCCAAGATCATGTGGAATTATCCTGCTTCTCTAAGATCTTAGGATGATTGAGATGAAGCAGGGAAGAAATAGATATTTCAGCTAAATGGGATGATGTCAAGTGGGATCAACCCATTTCATCACACCATAGTATTAATTAGGACAAATAATTTATATTCATAATCAATTAAAATTTTTATGTTCATAGGTGGAGGATGAAAACTTGTGTCCCCTACATTTAATACAATAGTAATACTTCAAAATGAGTGGAATTCAACGTGAACCTATGTGAATCAGATTGATGTATTAGTCCAATATTATCATGGTACTAATGAAAAAAGTTCCATCCATCAACAAAACTATTATCCTGAAGTTAACCACATATTAAATTAGTGCCTTAGTCGGTTCCTATTAGTTAATGTTTGTAAATGGTTGGTGGGTGGGAAACACATTGAATATTTTCAACCATTTGGTAAGATAAGACTATTAAAAATATATATAAGGACATTTAAGATACTAAGTTAGTGTTTGGTAAATTTTGAATTACATATAAATTATAGGACTAGACCCTTTATATTTTTATTATAGTTTCCTTATTTCTTAGTTTAACATTTTATTTTAGCATGAGCTGAGGTTGTATGAATACTTTCTATTTAACTTATGTGAACATTGATGAATCTTGAATTTATTTTCCATGAATTATCTCCTATATTAAATCTTTGTGAATGATATAATTTTTTTTACATTTGTATTGTGACATTTCTTCCCTCTTCTACATAGCTACTCAGTCCGTAGACTCATCCACTATCTTTACCTTCTAGTTGTGCTATGATGGACAAAAAGAGATTGGTTTCTCCAGGTATTTTTCTATTTAACATATCTAAAACTATCTTTATTATAAAGTGATATCATCTTTCCTTTCTCCCTATACTCTCTCTTTTATATCTTTTTATATTAGCGTTAGATTAGTTTTAGAGTACCCTAAAATGTAGTCATTTATTCAAGATTTATTTGGACTATATTTTCATCCTCATACTTGTCTTCATTTATTCATTATTGAAACTCATAAAATAAATACAAGTGCCAACCAATAGTGAGTTTATTAACAAATCTAAATGACTTGGCTATTTTAGACACAAGATAGACCAAAGTTCCTTTCATAAGTCTTAGATAAATACTCCAAATAGGCCCATTGTACATAATAACTTGCATTAAGTAACCGAGGTATATGGAATGCCATGACTTGGTAGACAGAGACCTTGGGGAATTTTTTGCCATAACTTGATTCCTTTTAGGAGAGGTGGAATGGACGGAGGTGAAATCCTTACAAGTTGAGACTTTCCTCCCATATTTTCCCTTAGAGTTTTTGTGGTTGTGATAAATGAACCACCAATAGTTTGGTGATAGAAAGAGGGATTGAAATATAATATTTATTTAGATTTAAAACTTCTTTTATTCTTGTGGTTATGTTTTCCATACACTGTTATGTGTCTAAATAACACAATAACAAATTGGTAAAATAAGGAGGCATGAATATGATACCATCTAGTGTTATGTTTGATTTTGATCATGTTTCCTATCTTTAAAACCACCTATGGTCTTATCTTAGTTGGGTGGAAGTTTCTACCCTATGACCATTTTAAATCATGCTCTTGAATTACCTAAGAATTATAAAAAGTTATGGTAAAAATATACCCATGGTGGGATTCAAATTATTGAAGAGCACATTCAAGTATTCAAATAGTCCATCATCCAAACTTAGACCAATATAAAGGTGGAAAACTTCTTATTTCCCTATTTCCTAGATGAAGAAACTTAGCATTGGTATATACGTCTACCAAATAGATACATCACTTCATGGACTATCTTTGAAAATATATTTATCAACCATTTTAGTGTGCCAATTTGCCATGATACCTTGTAATATCATATTTTTTATAAATTTTAATGAGAATAATGAACTCATAATCTCATTTAATAGTCATTTTCACCAACAATACAAGAGTTTTAAAGACCCATTCTTGTAAACAAAAGTGGTGGCTATTGATGTTTATATTATAGAATTAGATCCCCTAACTGTTATGCCGTTTAAGAGGAACCCATATTCACTCACATCATTTTCATCTAATTATCAAGAGGAATTCATCATTGAACAATAAACTATGCCACATGGTTATGGTTTTGATACACTCTACTTACCATAGCAACTAAGTGTTCACACCCAAAATACTCAAATTTATCTACCTATATATCAACCTATTAACCAATTTGTGCCTTATAATCAATTATTCTAATTTTAATTATTATGAATACTCAATTATTGATCATTAGGTTATTTTTACTTGTGTTAATAATCAATTATCTTTTGGTGATTTTACTGATTAAGTGTCATTTGTTGCAGGAGGTTCTACACAATCAATGCATAGGATGACTCATGAGACTGCATTTCCAATTTCAAAACATAGAATCTATGGATTCAAAAATGTGATGGATACTGAATCAATCACATTGAATAATATTTTCCCATTTAAAAGGAAATATTCAATCACTAAGATTAGTGATGATGATGATGATTCTGATGGTGAAGAGGTAGTATCCATATATGGTGAGTTCCTACATGAAGATTCAAGTAGTAAAGAGATGTGTGAACAAGAATAAGAATTAAACATTTATTGTAGCCAACTTGAAGATGAAATATAAGAGTTAGAGTAGATATATGAATAATATGTGTGATATTCATTTGAAATACCCATATTATATGCTTTTGCTCATACATTTATCAAGTTGAATCCAGAGGATCAATTTTTTGTTGGTAACCAGTTGACACCCATCTCTTCATTAAATATGGAGGAAGTATAATATAATCAAGTGATTATCCTTAAATCCAAAGACATAGACTCTTTGAATAAAATTTTACAATAGAACTAAAACAACTAGGTTTGACATAAGTAACCATGATTACAATGGTTTGAATGAAGGAGTAAAGCCAATGAGAGTTGAAATTGATAATGACCTAATATAATATAGTTATCTACATATCTCAGCCACTGATGATAAATCCATGAGTTACTTGACTTGGTAATATCTATGTTTACATCTTTTTGATGAAAAAAATGATAATATGGATACACCCAGAGTGATCATGTTAACTAAATAACAAACAATAGTAGATTCACCACTAGAAATATCACAAAGAAAACATCCCTACAAATTTTAGTATATAACTTACTCTATTAGGTATTATTGAAAACCCTTATCCTCATCATAGTTTAATTTTTGGGTAGAGGAATTTCCTAAACTCTATCCTAGGTTTTTCTTATCAATGGAATGTAGTTAAATTTATATGTTTTATAACATAGATTTGATCAAATTGTATGAAAACATTATTAATAAGAGTCTTTGGGATAGTGTTCTTAAATGAAATTTAAAATATACATTAAATTACACGTATTCCATTCATAAGACTCATACCATCCTTCTTAAAATCCTAAACATGATTATGCTTTTTTTAGGTGTCTAACTAGCTAGGAGATATTGTTGCTTGTCAAAAGGCATCTCTTCAATCCATATTAGATTAAACAAAACACAGAGAGAAAATGAGATTGAGAATAGTAGAGCACTTATTCAACATGTTCAACCAAGCATGAAGGCCTATTAAATAGGCAAACAAATGAAATACCCGTGAAGCATGAGACGGGTATAAGAAAACTAACCTACGTCGGCTTGCATGAAATAACAAAGACCGATCAAACAACTAACCTCTTAACCAAAGTGGTTAAGGCAACTAAACAACATAAATTACCTTAGTAAATAACCTAAGGTAAATAAAATAATATGCTAACACCCTCCCTTAATGACTAAACCAGAAACAAGACCAAGTTTATCTCTAAATTTAATGAACTTGTTTGTACCAAGTGGTTTGGTCATTATATCAGCTGACTGCTCTGCAGTGGGGCAGTAGAAGAGACTAATGTCTTCATTTGTAACCAACTATCAGATGTAATGATGGTGAACCTCAATGTGTTTTGTCTTGGCATGAAATACTTGATTCTTCACCATCTTCAAAACACTTTGGTTGTCACAAAAAATTGGAGTAGGCTTTGATGACTCAAACTAAAGATCCTCCAAAATTTTCTTTATCCACATGGTTTCAAAACCTGCACTAACCATAGCTTTATACTCTGCTTCTATTGAAGATAATGCTACTGTAGTTTGTAGTTTGCTCTGCCATGAGAAAACTCTTGAACCAAAAGTGAAAACATACCCTGTTGTAGATTTTCTTGAATCAACTAAACCTGCCCAATCATAATTAAAATATCCTGAAAGTTCAAAATCTATAGACTTCTTATATAGTATGCCAAAGTCAAGACTACCTTTGACATATCTTAATACTCATTTTGTAGCTGACCAATCGATTTCCTATGGTTTAGACATGAAGTGAGATAGAAAACTCACTACAAAACAAATGTCCGGTGTAGTGGTAGTGAGGTAAATGAGACTACCCACTAGTTGCCGATACACTATTTCATTGACCAGAGGTGAATCAATGTCTATTGAAATTTTAGCTCCTGCTTCCATAGGTGTGTGATTTGGATTACAATCCATCATTCTAAACCTTTCTAGAAATGAATTTGCATACTTATTTTGTGACATGAATATAGTATTACCACTTTGCCAAAACTCAACACCTAAATAGTATTTCAGTAGTCTTAAGTCTGTCATGTCAAAAGTACAATAAACATCAGCTTTCATTTGCTAAATGAGACTAGTACTACTCCCAATGATGGCTATATCATCAAAATATATAATGAGAATCAAGATATCATCACCAGAAACCCTTACATAGAGAGTTGGTTTTGAGTTACACCTTTTGAAACCTGACTCCCTAAGATATGAGTCTATTTTTGTATACCAGGCTCGAGGAGCCTGCTTGAGTCCATACAAGTACTTGATCAACCTACAAACAAGATGTTCCTTACCAAAAACTTGAAAACCCTGTGGCTGAACCATGTAGACTTCCTCCTCTAGATCTCCATTCAAGAAAGCACTCTTTACATCCATTTGGTGCACCTACCATCCAAACTGAGCAACAATAGAAATAATCAAATGAAAATTTACCATCTTGGTGGTTGGAGCAAAAGTCTCCTCATAATCAACCCCTTGCTCTTGTGCATAACCTTTTGCAACAAGTTTGGCTTTGTGTTTGTCTAAGGAACCATCTGCTTTGTATTTTACCTTATAAATCCACTTACAACCAATGGATTTCATTTTTGGTGGTAGTTCCATCAACTTCCAAGTCTTATTTTTCATCAAGGAATCATATTCCAATTGCATAGCTGATTCCCACTCAGACTTCCCTTTGGCCTCTAAATAAGAATTAGGCTCAAATACTTGTGAAACATCAGTTGTTAGAGAAAGATTGACATGCTCACCTCTATTACCAAACTGATTTCCTAATCTCAGTCTTCTACCTTCCACACCTTATGGCAAGTCTCCTTCTTTTAGTGCTTCAATTATGGTAGTATACCACTTTGGATTCTTTGGTTGTTCTACTGGAAGCTCACAATGACTTGTATCAATTCCCTCCCTGGAATGTGATTCCACTGATGAATAAGAATCCTGCTCACTTTTCACATTATAACTAATAATTGAATCATTAGATAACAATGACTCAATATCTAAAACTTGACTAGTTACTGTGAAGTATGGAATTTGTTCATTTACTATGACATCTCTATTTACCACAACTTTGTTAGTAGAAACATCAAGTAATCTGTAGGCCTTTGACTGATCACTGTATCTAACAAACATGTATGTTTTGCTTTTTGCATCCAAATTTTTTCTCTTTTGACTAGGAATAACTGCAAAAGCTACACAACCAAAAATTCTGAAATCACTTACTTCTAGAGTTTAACCTGACCAAGCCTCCTCTAGAGTCATATTCTCCAAAGCTTTTTTAGGACTTCTGTTGAGGATGTATATTATTGTATTCACTGCTTCTGACCAATACCTATATGGGACATTTTTGCTTTGGACCATACAGCGAGCCATGTCCATCGCCATCCTATTACACCTTTCCACAACTCCATTTTGATGCAAAGTGTAAGGTGTAGTGTATTGTCTGTGTATGCCTTCAGTGGCAAAAAACTCCTTGAACTATTTTGAGATGAACTCACCCCCATTATCCATTCTAAGAGATTTCAATGCCTGTCCTGCCTGCTTTTCAACCATAGCTTTCTAAGTAAGAAAGTTAGAAAAACAATCAGATTTCTTCACTAGAAAGTATACCCACTTTTTACTAGAGAAATCATCAACTAGTAATAGGAAATAACAGGCACCAGAAGGGGTAGGTGTTTGCATTGGACCATGCAAATCTACATGTACCATATCCAATACTCCCTTTACTCTCGAACCTTTACCAACATCAAATGAATGTCTAACTTACTTCCCCAACTGACATCCAGTACATACATGATGACTATGTTGAATAGAAGGAATCCCCTTAACCATATTAGTCTTACTCAATGTAGTCAAATACTAAAAATTTAAATGCCCATACCTTTCATGCCATAGTGAACTTGTGCTATCAACTATTGCAAGTGCACTTTCCATTGCTTTGATTGGATCTGCAAGCTTATACAAGCCTTTCTCACCGATCTCGATAGCAATAATCTTGTTATCTTTAGTGGTGACTAAACATTGTTGTTCTTGAAATTTTACAACAAAATTAGATTTTGAGGTGATCTCACTGATTGAAAGAAGATTTTTGTTCATATCCAGTACATACCTAACATTCTTGAATGTATAATTTACTGTACCATCAAAACTTATATGAACATTACCAAATCCTTTCACAAAATCTGTTGTACCATCTCCCAAAGATACATATTCATTACTATTGTTATCTTCAACAAAATCCACAAACCAGTCCTTATGGCATGTATAATGGCGAGATGCCTTTGAATCAAAGTACCAAGCTCGATCCACTGTAGAATTACCACTGGAAGCCATGAAAGCAAAATCTGGTGATTCCTCACCTTCACCTTCAGCTACATTCGCATGATGAGCTTTCTTTTTGGGGTTAGCCATATCTTGTTGTCTTTTCCTACAATCTTTCTTAAGGTGACCAAGTTTCTTATAGTAAAAACATTTCCATTTAGATCTCTTATTACCACTTACTTGTGAAGATTCTGATGGATAGCTATTTTTACCAGACAGCTTACCCTTTTCCTTGATAAAGAATGCACTCTCTGTGGAAGTGGATGTAGACAACACTGCCTGCTCCTATCGTCTCTCCTTTTGCAATAGCAATGTAGACAATGTTTCAAAATCCAAAGTCTGCATCTCAGCAATCATGTGCAAGGACTCCACAAATGACTCAAATGATGGTGGAAGATTTTGCATAACAAGAGAAATCAAATCTTGCTCATTAACAAGTTTTTGCACTGCTTTCAATTGGTCACTGATGTCCTTGATCTACAATAAAAACTCAAAAATGGAGCCACCTTCCTGCATCTTAGTGGAAAACAACAAATTCTTCAAATACAACACTCTACCGACTTCAGAAGCCTGATATTTTGAAGATAAATTTTTCCATAAATCTGATGCTATAGTCGCATTTCTAACCTCTAATATTAGATTATCTGCTACTGACAATTTTAACAACATGAGAGCCTCACGATGATGTTTATCATAGTCATTGGTAGCAGTGGCAGGCCTTTGCTCTTTATCGAGCACTATTTGATCAATATTCAAATATTCACATATTGTCAAAACCTTGTGACTCCACAAACTAAAGTTATTGCTAGTCAATTTATGAGAATCTAGTAGTAACAGGTGTTGAATACTAGCCATTTTACCTAGTTTTTCATGAAAATGATAAAATCGAAAAAACTATAATGACTTTTTTTTAAAAATTCCTTCTACTCACTGATTCTATATTGACACTGAACAACCCTATCTGTTTTTATCAACAAACTCAATACCGTTTGCAAGATCACAAAAATTCTACCACTGAAACAATTAAATCAGGAAAACTACAATTCCAATTTAAAAAATTCTTTCTCCATTGACATCCAGATAAAAAACCCCAAAAATGGTAAAATTTTTAGCTTTTCGGATGCTTTCATGATTATTAGTCAGCGGTAGGTCCCCAATAACCCTTATTGGCTAAAGTTTTGATTTATTTCAATTAAAAAAATTAAAATAATTGAAATATTAAAACTTTAGGCTAAAAATTTTATAAAAAAAATTCAGCCAATTAGAAAATTGGCCTACCTCTAAAACTTCAAGTGAAGATTCTGAGCCCGTTTCTCAACCAAATTGCAAACCGTTTTCACCAGTGTCTTAGTTTTGATTTAACTCACGATTTAGAATTTTGTTTCGCTAAAAAAGATGAAGAAATGATTTTTTCTGATTTTCCGAATCCGTACGATGCCATGCACATAGATAAATTCAACAGAGGTTTTTGAGCCTCTAAAATAGCATGTTTTCGCTTCCTTTTGGTCTTATTTAGCCTTCTGATGCTTCCTAGCAATTTTCAGACCTTCTGGTTGAGTTTTTTTAATTTTGTGATGCTTTCTCTCTCCTCAACTCTCCATTGGGTGCCTAAAGCTCCTCCCTGGCAAGACACCGACCTCTCTCTAGCTTCCACAAACCTCCACTCAGGCTCTACAAACCATAGGCTCTGATACCATATTAGATTAAACAAAACACAGAGAGAAAATGAGATTGAGAATAGCAGAACACTTATTCAACATGTTCAACCAAGCATGAAGGCCTATTAAATAGGCAAACAAATGAAATACCCGTGAAGCATGAGACGGGTATAAGAAAACTAACCTACGTCGGCTTGCATGAAATAGCAAAGACCGATCAAACAACTAACCTCTTAACCAAAGTGGTTAAGGCAACTAACCAACATAAATTACCTTAGTAAATAACCTAAGGTAAATACAATAATATGCTAACAATCCCTATTTTCAAGTTTGAGATAGTTTGTAATGATATTATAAATATTGTATACATGAAATTACATGTATTCCATTGGTAATATTGTTATCAACCTTCTTAAAATACTGAACATGATTATGTTCTATTTCAGGTGTCTAACTAGTGAAGAGATCTTGTTTCTTATCAAAAGGCACCTCCTCGACCCCTATTTTAAAGTTTGAGCTATCATGGAATTATCGTATAAATATTTTTATTTTTTTCCCTTGATTTCCTTTCATTTATTGTTTTACTTTTCTATTTTTGTTATTTAGTTTAGGTCTATTTTATTATCTTGTCTTTATACTTTCCTTATTAGGTCTATTCTGAATTGTTTTTTCCTTTGGTTCTACATTAGTCAATAAAAGTTATGAAATTAAAGCCTACACCCCCCCCCCCCCCCCCCCCCCCTCTTTTTTTTTCTTCTAAAAATTGATACTTTTCTACCATAAAGATGACTCAGTCATGAAATTTAAAACTATGTTGGGGACTTAGTCAATTATTAGTATATTTGGATGCATATTTTAAATTATAAGTTGATGATTATTGGTTTATTAATTCTTATTTGTATTTTAAGTCATTTCAAAGAGCATAAATGGATAAATGAATAAAATATGCATATGTATGTTGTCATTTCTATGAAATTTGTAATAAGTCATTTTGATTTTTACTTCCTGATCAGATTATAATTCAATATTTCAATTTGAAATTGACATAATTTTGATGGATAAAAGCATTATATATGATTTTAATGATTTTTCAAATATCTATATTGATCTTAGTGAATGTGGATTATCATAACAATTTTTGGGTTAGTTTTTCAGTTTTGATAACTTGAGTAGTTTATGGTGACTAATTTGGTATCTATGGGCAATGTGATATTTGGTTTGAGTCAAATCAATATATTATATGAATTAGTTATAATTTTTTTCTCTCTTAGTTTGTTTTCAAATTATAAATATACAAATAGATCAGTCATAATTATTACAGTTTGAGAAAACAATGCATCTTATGGTTTAATAAAATAATACATCATTTGATTTATTATAAACTTAATTTTGAAAGATGATTATGATCATTTTATAATGGATCATGTTCATATAGAATTCATTTGTGATATTTTTAGCATAACCTAAGTTAGCTTCATATTTGGATAATTGTATCTAATGTTCCTAATTCAAACATTATTTAGCCTAAGTTCTAAAGTAATATGAATTTATGTGTTCGAAGGGTCCTAGCCTAGGGTTATTTATCCAAACTTTTGGAAATGATACTAATGAATCTATTGGTCACGATCAATTCAAATGTTTTAAACCTAAGTATATGTCTCAAGGAATGGGAATTCAAGGGCATAAAGTTTTGTTTGGAAGGTTAATTTGATTAACCTAAATCTATGTCAAGGTATATATTTTTGAAAGGCATAAATACTAGTGATTTCAAAGCCAATAAATCTATGCCTCAAGAATTTTAGATGGTGAGTTGGCATTCAATTTGGTGGTCCATTTAAGGGTCCGTCATGGTACATTAAGCTAGCAAAGGAGTTAATGCAAAGGCATGTTTGAGGATTTGAGATCTTTGAAATATTTTTGGTAGTTTTAGAGACTTAATGCTCAATGTAAATTCCTTGATTCATGGATATTAGTTAAGGGTTTAATAAATAGTTTGGCACTCACTAAGTTTGATAGTCTACTAAGCCTATGTGGTGGAATTGCTAAGTGGTAGCATTGATTTTGGTGAGCCAATGAAGATTAGACACATCACCAAGGTAGTTATGATGAGGGATGGTGATTACAAATAGATTGGTTTTCTTTATTTTGGTCTTTTTTGGAAACTTTCTCATGGAAGGAAAACTCTATCAGTTTGGATTTTGAGTTACAAATCGGGATTTCAAGTGGAAATATTACAAAGAAAGTGTATCTAGGTATGCCTTGAGTAAAAGAAATATGTTTGAGGATTGGTTTTTCATTATTTCAAATAATTTTTATGGTTGCATGGAAAAAGATAGATTCTGGTCTACATGTGATTAAATGGTTTGTGCATGAAGTTAAATGCTCAGTTGATGGTTGAATATCTTACTTCTTGCATGAAATTTTGAAGTGAATAGATTTAGTTTTTGGTATATCCTCAGATCAGGATGAGAATAAAATGGACTTATCAATTTGATCATGAGATTTGACAATATGAGGTTTTATTGTAAGTATTCAGCCAATTTTGATTGTCTATGAGTTATATAAATGGATATGGTGCTTTAGCATCTCATTTTCAATTTTAGTGACTTTATTGGATTTATATAGTTGAAAAAGCTTTGGTTGGACTTTGGTTTTTGTGAGAATAAATTATGCCTATTTCATAATTTTTTGAAAATATTTTGAAGGTTTTTATTTCACAAATATCAATGCCAGTTTTGAAATAAATCTTTAATGCTATGATTTATAAATATAACATGTTGAACTTTGAAAGACTTTTTTCAATATATACTTAGCTTTTACTCTTTGTGATTGAAATAAAACCATGCATGCCATCTACAATTTCATGAGGTTATTTGAGACTTTAAGTTTTTGAAAATAATTCTACATGTTTATTACATGAGTATTTGAAGGATTTTCTATTTAATTTTTTTTTTATTTGTATGTTTTTCATAAATATTATGAAAATGTTTCAAATTTTTATGGTTGTCCATGATCTATAGGTTTATGTCAGAAATTGTCAAACATATAAACATGACTATATTACTATTTTGAAACCATAAGTTTCATGCACCAGTTTCATTTGCAAATCTTATTTTCTAAAGGAAGAGCTAGTTAAAATAATGAGTTTTTTTGTTGGATTTACACCTCAATTTTTAAATCTTAGGTTTTGTTTTGAAGTCAGATGTTGAAATAATAGTGATTTGAAGAAACCAATAGTTTATTAGTTAAAGTTTTGATTAGAAGGTATATTTTGAACAAACAGGTTTCTATTTTGAATTATTATGTAGTGATACATTTGAAAAGCACCAGTCTAGAGTCATGTTGTAGAACTGTGTCAGGGTTTTGAGTTTTTTTGGGGACAGTGTGATATTTATATCTCAACAAGTTTTTTGAATTTGATTTTTCTTTTTTAGTTGATGTTATGACTTGGAAGAAGTAATTATTATTCAAGTTCATTTTGTGATTAAAAGGTTCAATTTTAAAAATATGTATGGTTTGGGTTATGCATAGTGAGGAAAAAAGTTATGAATATATGGTAAAACATTTGAAATAAGATTTTAAGTGAAATAGATTGAAAATTTTGTAAAATTTAAACAATCTTTTGTGAATATATAAAGAAGTTTATAGTTACAATAAAACTATAATCTCAACTCAGAAAAACAAGTTTTATTCAAAATATTCATATTTTGAAGATTTGATCTCTTATTTTGATTCTATAAAATTATGTTGATTGATAAATATATGTCATAAATAATAATTCCTATTCTAGACATGACTAAACTATTCTATAATTTTTACAATTTTGGTGTGACCAAGATATATATATATATATATATATATATATATATACACACATTTTCATAGTCAAAATAGATTTCAAAAGGATATGGAAGAATATTGTGAAAATAAAATTATGATAATGTAATTTTATTTCAAAATTTTAAATAAGTGATTAAGAGATGTTTTAGTGAAATTCAATAAAGTGCAGTAGAAATGGTTTAGTTTGTTTCAATCACTTAAAAATATAGAGACTATTTTGATATAAATTCCAATTTCATTTTGAATATGTGCATGATTTTTTAGATTGTATTTAAGATGTCTGAATGGGATCAACTTGGGTCAAGTAGGAGTAATGGTAATCAAGGTTGGGTAAATTAGGCTTCTGGTAACAATGTGAATCAGCAAAATCCATTTAAAAATTTCCCAAGGGGTGGTTTTAAGGATAGGAGATTTGACCGTAGATTTTAGAGGTGATAGGATGTCTATCTACTTTGATGTAGCATATCCTGAGTTTTGGAATATTCTAAATAATTTGTCTTTAAATCCATCAAATCATAGACATAACCAAGAATTTTATGGACATAGATTTGGTGTTAAAACCCCTTCTCATAGCAATTCCTCTCACCATTTGCAAAGTAATATACATCATTCTTTGATTTAGTCACCCACTCTTAAAAAAAATTAGTATTTTAGAGAACCACCCTCTGCTAGTGAAGTTACATAGCTTGATATTGAGGTTTCTCATTCCAAAAACTTTGTTAACCTTGCCCTGCCTTCAGTTTCTAATGAGCCTTCATCTTCTCAAAGGGATCATATTTTGGGATGCAAAAAAATAATTTTGGAGAAATCTATTTTAGCTTGTAGAAAAAGTACACTTGAGATTCATCCTACTAATTAAGATATAAGGTTAGATAGTTTGAATGATATAGACACTTTAGTTGAGGTTAGAGTTCTCAAATGGATTAAGCTAGAGGTGGATGATCCTACAAATAATTTTGGAATAAACACAATTCTTCTTCCATCTGTGGAGATGGAGTATAATGAATGTGTCAAAGAGTAGGGAAAGCCTGTAATTGAGGTCCTTTTTTATTCTGATGATTACTAGATGTCAAGTGGATAAATTTCTATTTTCAGTTGAAATTAAATTGGTAGAATTCTATTCTTGTAGACTTGATACTTGATATTTTCAATTTTAATATTTTGGTGGTGATATTTTAAAAAGTATAGAAGAATTTTAATTTTTTGACACACACACATGCGCATGCTGAAGTTAAAATTTGAAAATATTTATTATGGTTGATATAAATAAGAATTTCATAAACTTTGAATTATTTATTAATTTTTGCTATATGTTATCTTATTTTATTATTAATTGATAAGGGTCCCCACCCATTATATAGTACCTAATATATATTCAAAAACTTGATCCATTATAACTTTCAGTCTTAATCAATAAACCTTAACTAATAATTATTTATATTAATTAATGTTTATAAAGTCAATTAATTAAAGTAAACTAATAACTAAGGTTAGTTATAACTTCTTTTTCAACTAAATTTGAAGCATAAAAGGAGATCAAGGATTTATTTGAAGTAGAGGAGCAACATAGGTATTGAAAACTTATACATTTATGAATTCAATCTTTTATCTCTATCTCTCTCTTCTATGCAACTTCTCTGAGATAGCATGACTTTTACAGATAAGTCCAATGGTACTTTTTTTTTATAGTTGAGTAATTACTTAGTTAGTGTAGGTATATTAATTTTTTATATATTATCATTTATAATACATTATCTGAAGCTTTTCAAGTTTAACATCTTTTGATGGTTGCTATTTGCAATCCTATATGTAGATTTCAAGTATTCAACTCGAAAAATGATGAAAACATCATTGTTTACGATATTTTAATGATCTATTTTTATTTTAAAAGTTGTCTCTCAAGACATTTGTAAAGAAAGATGCTAGTTTTTCAAATGAAATCTATCTTTTCTACTAAAATGACTCTCCTCTTTCGAGACTCACATATTTTATTTGTATTGTACTTTATATTAACCTTGATTTTTAATATAGTTTATTTCATTTAGATTAGTATTTAATTAATCTATTTCCATTTTTGTTTCTTTAATTTAATATCTTTTATATTTTAGTTCATTATAGTTTACTTTTTTTTTTTTAAAGTCATTTCTTAGATAGGTCTTATTGTCTATTTTCATTTAGTTAGATTTAGACTAGATAGTTTATTATATTTATTTTAGACTAGTTTAATTATTTTAGTCTTTAATTTTCTTCTTTTGTAGTTTAGACATGGTTTAGTTTTTGATTGTTTTAGTTGTTAATTGTATATCAGTTTAGATTTAGATTGTTTTAGTTATTAGATTTTGTAAGTTTGATTATTTTAGTTTTTTGTTTCTTTGATAGTTTGTTAGCTTTCTATTAGATTAACTGTTTTACTTTCATTTCTTTTCTATTTGTTTGCTATCTTTTGCGTCTTGATGTATTTCATTTCATTACTTTCCTAATTGAAAATCTTTGTATCTTAAATCTATTTTAATTTATATTTTTGGTTTATTATCTTGATGTTACTTGGAAGATATTATAGTAGGAAAGTAAGATATTACTTTGAAATATACAATATTATTGAATCAGGTTTCTTTCTTTCAAGAGATTGCCTAATTCATAGGTCTTCTCTGTCAGATAGGATAGATTAAATATTCATATCTAAACTAGTTAATTATTTGATAAATAGATTTATAAAATTATAATAAAATATGTTATATTTAATGGCTTATTCATTATTTCCTAGAACATTAAAAAACCCCTTGTGTCTTGAGGATCATAATTTAACCTTTAGAACCTTAATATTAGACTGGTATAATTCCAAATTAACCTTAATGATAGGTGAAATGGTTGATGGTATAATTTTTATCATCCACAAATTTTGTGACTCCCCTAGGGATTTCATTTAGAAATCTTATTTTTTTAGATTTTTTTTTTTATTACTTATGGTGCTTGGGGGACAATAGCCTCCTATTATCCATCCTAGATTTGACATTGATGATGATCAAGTTGATGTTGATTTTAATCTAACATGTTATGCACGGTATAATCATCCTCATAATCCTCAATATGTTATTCAAGTCATAAACGAATAAGAATAAATTGTAGAATTTGAGATAGATTGGTATTCTAACCTTGTGAAACTCAACAAGACATTTTAAACACAAATAGGATAATTTAAGAAGATAGAGATAGAGTTTTAGTTGCTAATCCTAGGCTTAAAACTCATTTTTTATCTAATTTTTTTATTTTTGATGATCTGATTTACTTTTTGAACCTATTTATATAAATCAACAAGTAAATTAGTTAAATTAGGTTTAAGAAAATTAGGTAATTTAATTAGAGGATATTTTTGAAGCTTCCAATGGGAGATCAAGCAGAAGTGAGGGTGGAAGACTTGATTCACAGACTGCAGGAGAATAGAGATCATAATGATCTCACTAAAGGTGAAGATGAAGTAGAAATTAAAGAACAATAGATAACTATAACACCATGAATTTTTGTAAATCCAATCAATGCTAGAAACCAACCTATTAAGTTACCTTCCCTTAAAGGGTTAAATATACCAATTTTTTTTGGTACTCCTAGATAATCTTGGGAATATCATTTAAAATCATGTATATTAGTTTGTGTTACTCTTGGTATAACAAGTGAAAAGATTTGATTAAGAGGTTTTGCTCAAACACTTGAAATAAAAACTTACCAAACATTTATTAGTTTACCTACCAAAGTTATTAGCACTTGAAAAATATTGAAGAATGGTCATAATTATCTTTTGGGAAAGCTAAATAAAACTTTTACCTAGTCAATAACCTTGTGAATTTTTATCTTGATCTAGGTGAGACCATTTATCACTTCATTATTAGATTCATCAAGTTATGTCAAAAGATCCTTCGTGATATTAGACCTTCTAAGAAGCTATCTAGACTTTATTTCTATAATGATTTACCACTAAAATATAAAATGGCCTTAAATGATAGGGATATTATAGAATATGATAAATATTTAACATTATATATTGAATATAAAAAGAAACTTAAATGTATTAGATTTAAAGATAAATCTTCTTTAGGTCTAAATTCAGATACTACAAAAAATTTAAAAGCTATTTAAGGTCTAAGAAATGAGTTGGTCATTGTTAAAAGATAGTTAAATGATAAACCTTCTTCATTTAATCGAATAAATACTGAAAATAAAAAATTAGACATTACTTATTAATGTAATGTATGTCAATTGGATCATGATCTAGATTCATGTATTGTTGTTCACAAGTTTAAAAAAAATCAAGGAAAAGATCTTATATCCAAAGATTTAGTAGACAACATTAACATGTGTGCTTTTGATGATTCATCAGAAAATGAAAATGATTATGTTGTAAATATAATAAATAAAGATTATAGTTCTTATCAAAATAGTAAAATAAAAAATAATAATTCTTCTTCTTCTAATAAAAGAAAAATAGTTCAGAATAATGCTTCAAGTAGTTTAGCTGATAATACTACTAAAAATATTGTTTTATCAATTGGTTATAATAATAGTCAATATCAACATTATAAACCTAAAAAATTTAGACAAATTGATGTTAAAACTTAAAATATAATTGATGATTTATCTAAAATTAAAGCTATACATTACTATAGACATCTAGCCTTCCAAGGTAGCTTGATAATATCAATGAAGCTGTTAAGAATATTAAAAATGATGTAGACTTACAAAAAGAAGGCATTATTGAACAATCAACTGTTTATGCTCAAAATTATGATCCTCTTACAGATTATATACCTCCTTTTTATGTTATAATTAAAATTGATAATAAGAAAATCCATAATTTTATCTTAGATACAGGTGCTTTGAAAACTATAATTCCTAAATTCATTGTAGATCAATTAGGCATATCTTACAAAATTGATAATAAAAAACTTATTGGATTTTATTATAGATAAACTAAAAGTTATGGTAAGTTTTTTGACATAGTCATTAATATTACTCAAGGGAAAAGAATTAGATGATTGACCAATGTCCAAATTTTAGATATTTTTAGTAATTATGCTATGTTATTAGGAAGAGATTGGTCAAAATCAATTGGTACTTTTATTGGAAAAGATATTACATGGGATCCTGTTAGTACTGAAATTGATTTCATTAAAAGAGAAGATTGGTCTAGTAAAACTATAAAGTCATCCACTTCTTCCACCATTTCTTATGTTGAGATAGTTATTGAAACTTATGAATTATTTAATTTAGATGAACCAAAAAATTAACATGAATAATTATTTGAAAAGAATATTTTGTGATATCTTTATTTTGATGGAACTTGTTCTTAACAAGGTAATGGTACTGTAATTTGTTTATTTTTTTCTGTTGTTAAAATTTTTTATTATACTTATAAATTATCATTTGAAAATAGTAATAATTATGTAAAATTTAAAGCTTTATGCTTAAATTTATAAAAGACCATTTAAATTAACATTAAACATTTAAAAGTCTTTGGAGATTCTAAATTAGTTGTTATACAAGTTCAATTTTTTTTATAAAATTAATCAAATTCATCTACATCATTATACATAAAAAGTTTGGTCATTACTTGAAAATTTTAAGGCCTTAAATATCACTCATGTTCTTAGATAATTTAATATTAGAGTAGACAAGCTTTCTATTTTTGCATCTAACCTGAATCTAAGTGAGAATGAACCAACTATAAACTTCTCTTATGCAAAAAAATTCCATCCTAAAATTCTTGATTTGAATGGCAGTTGACCTATTTTTAGTTGTGTTGAATATATAGATTCTTTTATTAAGGGTAATTTTTATACCATGAAGATTATGTGCTAAATTGTGAAGATTATTTTTAATTAAGTACTAACAAAGTGTCTACTGGTCTAGTAAGTTTAGAATCTATGTTTACACCTAATGATCATCTTGAAATCTCTATAATGGAAGAAACTTCTAAGAGGATGATAGTTGAGACAATTTCTATCAATTTAGGTACTGAAGATGATCCAAAATATGTTTAGTTAGGAATTCTAGTTACTGCAATCAAGAAAGTTAAATTCACTATATTATTTAAAAAAAATCATTGATACTTTTGCTTGATCATATAAATATCTTAAAGGTTATGATACTAATATTATTAAATATGAAATACCTATAAAACCTAGTATAAAAGCTATTAGATAAAAAATATTAAGAATTAGTCTTTTGTCAAAGGGCACCATTAAAAAAGAGCTAGCAAAATGATTGATCTTGGTGTCATTTTTTTGTAACATATTATGAATGGGTAGCTAATTTAATATCAGTTAGGAATAAAAATGATGGCATTAGATTATGTGTTGATTTTAGAGATTTAAATAAAGCTACTGTTAACGATAATTTTTCTCTACCAAGTATAGATCATATTTTATAGCAAGTTGTAGGATAAAAAATGATGTCTTTATTAGATGCATTTTCTAGTTATAATCAAATTTTTGTAAATTCTGAAGATATAAATAAGATTACTTTTACTAATTATAGAGGACCTTTTTCTTATAACAGAATGCCTTTCAGATTAATGAATGTAGAATTTACCTTTCAAAGAGCTATGCATGTTGCTTTTGATGACTTGATTGGCATTCTTATTCATATTTATCTATATGATCTCACTATTCATTCTAAAAAGGAAAAAAGAATTTAGATCATCGTCATGAAGTTTGTACAAGATGTAGATAGTATGATATTTCTTTAAATCAAAATAAATCAATTTTTGGTGTCACTAAAGGTAAGTTATTAGGATACATTATTTCTAAAGATGCCATATCTATAGATCCTAAATGTGTTAAAGCTATTAAAGAGTTACCTCCTCCTAAAGATCAATCTAATTTAAGGTCTTTCTTTAGTAAAATAAACTTTATTAGCAAATTCATATCAGATTTTACTGATAAGTCTAATCTTTTACAATTATCACTTAAGAAAGATAAAATTAA
Source organism: Torreya grandis (assembly GCA_037957365.1). Taxonomy (NCBI): domain Eukaryota; kingdom Viridiplantae; phylum Streptophyta; class Pinopsida; order Cupressales; family Taxaceae; genus Torreya; species Torreya grandis. The sequence goes on from JARHVA010004877.1 coordinate 636,351, forward strand.
TAATAGAAATGAAGGTGCTAATTTAACATTTAATAGTGTTAAAAATTGCATTACAAGTGATCCAGTTCTTGATAAACTAAATTGAAAGAAAGCATTCATTCTTTATGTTAATTCTACTAAAAATCCAATGTAGTTGTAATCACTCAAGAATTTAAAAATAATGGAGGAAAACCAATTGACTACATGAGTCAAGTTTTAAAAAATGCTAAAACTAGGTACCTCCTTATTGAAAAATTTATTTTCTCATTAGTTTCTTCTTTGATTAAATTTCATTATTTATTGATGTAAAAAAAAAATTTGTGTGATTTAATATTCATGTTTGTCTTATATTTTAAAACACCCAACCATTCGAGGAAGGCTTGCTAAGTAGATTTTATGCATTTAAGAGTTTGATCTTGAATTTGAAACTTCTAAAATTATTAAAGTTAACGAGTTGATAAAACATTTAGTTGAAATTTTTTTTCAGACATTAATGTTTTAGATTTGTTAGTCGATAATAATTTAAATACAAATCTCCATTTAAAGACCATGCAAATTTTTGATTTTTCTAAAAAAATTAAGTTTGGTATTGAAATGAATGAATGGGATTGTATGCTGGTTGAAGATGATTGGTACCATGACTTAGTCTATTATTTTCAAAATCAAGTCTGTCTTAATAATTTTGATAAAAATCTAAGATAATATGTGTGGTTAAAATATTTAAATTTATATTTGTTAGAATTTTTTTGTTTTATCGAAATAGAGATAGAGTTTTACTGAGATGTCTTACACATGATCAAACATAAAAGATTCTTAGATGCTGTCATGAAGAACATTATGGTGGATATTATGTTGAGAAAACCACCACTTATAAGATTTTAAGAGCAAGTTATTATTGGCCTAATCTATTTAAGGATAATTATAAGTTAGTTCATTCTTGTATGTCATGTCAATTATTTGTTGGTAGAGATAAGTTGCTTGAAATGTATTTAAAAACTATCATTATTGAATTTTTTTAAAAAAATGGGGTATTGACTTTATTTAAGATATACACCCACATTCATCTGCTAGTCATAGATACATACTAACAACCACTGATTATCTTACTAAGTGGCCTGAGTCCAAATCACTCAAAAATTCTATAACGGATGAAGTAATCAAATTTTTAGAAAATAAGATTTTCTCTAGATTTGAAGTTCCTTATGAAATTATTTTGGATAATGGACCTTAGTATGTTTCAAATGAATTTATAGAATTTTTAGACAAGTATTTAATTATATCTAGTCATTCATCTAATTATTATCCTCAAGGTAATGGTCAAGCTGAGTCAACAAATATAAATATGATTATAATCATCAAGAAATTAGTTTGTAAAAATATAAAAAATTGACATCTTAAATTTTTTGAAGTTTTATGGGCTGATAGGATTATTGTTAAGGTAGTAACTAGTTATTCACCTTTCATGTTAGCATACATATTTGAGGTTGTCTTACCAATAGAACTTTGGATTTCTTTAAGTAGAACTGCTTTACAATATATTGCTAAAGATACTAATTTGATTGAACAAAAATTGCATGATGTAGTAGCTCTAGATGAATCTAAAGAAATAATATTACAAAAATTAAAAGAGCTAAATAAAAATTGAAAAAAAAATTGATAAGAAGGTTTCTAATAAAATTTTTAAAGCTGGTGATTTAGTTTTATATTGGCATAAAACACATGATCTTAGAAAACATCATAAATTTGATTTACTATGTTTGGATCCTTACAAAATTTTCACTATACATGAAAATAATGATTTTTATTTGAAATATCTTGAAGGAAATTGGTTATGTTACTTAGTTCATGGCCATCATTTAAAATTATTCCATGATTAAGCTACTTTAAAACTTATTTGTTTTTTTTATTTTTTATTTGTGCTTATTTTCTTTGATGTTTCTATTTGGTTTATTATTTGTCTTTACAATAATTTTACATTTAAAAAGATCAACGAGGGTTAAAAATGGGAGAGTTTCACATTATGAGGGAATAATACGAGGATGCTATAAATTTTGCTATAAGTATTAATTATTGTCAGATATTACTCTTTACAAATTTAGTTTTCTTTATACATGAATAATGTAGGCTAAGATATATGAAGTTGTTAAAGTATTATTAAATTTTTAGATTTTGTGCTTAAAGTATTTGTATTGGATTATGTATTTAAACTGAACTTCTTTATTATATCATTCTCTTTCTTCATGCCACACTAGCCAAATATTATATCATTGCTTACTGAAATTCATTATTAAAGGGGTTTGTGCATAGCTACTTGAGAAATGATTTACCTACATCACACTCTCAAGATTATGTTTTATCAATAGGCAATTTGTTTTCTACTTAATTTTATTACATAAAATTGACTAGCAAGGTCGTTATTGTTATTCCTATTTTCACATTCACCCCTCAATTTTTTTCTAAAAAATGATACTTTTCTACCAAAAAGATGACTCGGTCATGAAATTTAAAATTGTGATGGGAACCTAGTCAATTAGTAGTATATTTGGATGTATATTTTTAATTATAAGTTGATGATGATTGGTTTATGAATTCTTATTTATATTTTAAATGGTTTTGAAGAACATAAATGGACAAATGACAAAAATATGCATATGTATGTTGTCATTTTTGTGAAAGTTATAATCAATCATTTTGGTTTTTGGTTCATGATCAGATTATAATTCAACATTTTAATTTGAAATTGAGATACATTTGATAGAAAAAAATCATTATATATGATTGGAATAATTTTTTAGATATCCATATTGATCTTAGTGAATGTAGATTATCAAAAAAAATTTTGGGTTAGGTTTTCAGTTCTAATAACTTAAGTAGTTTGTGATGACTAATTTGGTATACATATAAAATTTAAATTTGGTTTGAGTCAGATCAGAATGGTATATAAATTAGTTATCATGTTTTCTCTCATGGTTCATTTTTGAATTATAAATATACATGTGGACCAGTCATAATTATTATAGTATTAAAGTTTGAGGAAACAATGCATCTTATGGTATAATAAATCAAGTACATCATTTGATTTATTATAAAATTTATTTTGAAATATGATTATGATAATTTTATAATGGCTTATGTTCATACATAATTTATATGTGAGATTTTCAACATAACTAAAGTTGGCTTGATATTTGGATAATTGTCTTTAAGGTTCCTAATTCAAATATTATTTAGCCTAAGTTCTAAAGTAATATGACTTTATGTGTTTAAAGGGTCCTAGCCCAGTGTCATTTATCCTAACTTTTGGAAATGATAATAATGAATCTATTGGTCACAATCAATTCAAATGTTTTAAACCTAAGTTTATGTCTTAAAGAATGAGAATTCAAGGGCATAATGTTTTATTTGGAAGGGTTATTTGATTAACCTAAATCTATGTCAAGGTATATATTTTTAAAAGGCATAAATACTGGTGATTTCAAAGGTAATAAATCTATGCCTCAAGACTTGTAGATGGTGAGTTGGAATTCAAGTTGTCAGTATATTCATTGGTCCATCATGGCACATTGAGATGGAAAATGAGTTAATGTAAAAGCATGTTCGAGGCTTCGATATCTTTGAAAGATTTTAGGTGGTTTCAGAGAATTAATTTTCAAGGTACGTGCCTCAATTCATAGAGATTAGTTAAAGCTTTAGTAAAGAGTTTGGAACTCATGAAGTTTGATAGTCTGCTAAGCCTAAGTGGTAAAATTGCTAAGTGGAAACATTTATTTTGGTGAGCCAGGGTAGTTAGGATGAGGGATGGTGATTACAAATAGATTGGTTTTATTGTTTTTGGTCCTTTTGGAAGCTTTATCATGGAAGGGAAACTCTATCAATTTATATTTTTAATTATAGATAAGGATTTCAATTGGACAAATTACAAATAAAGCGTATCCAACATGTGTTGAGTAAAATAAATAAGTTTGAGGAATGGTTTTTTATTGTTTCAAACCGTTTTTATGGTTACATGGAAAAACATAGATTCTAATTTGCATGTGATTACATGGTTTATGAATGAAGTTAAATGCTCAGTTGATGGTTGAATATCTTACTTCTTGCATGAAATTTTGAAGAAAATAGATTTAGTTTTTGGTATATCCTCAAAGCAAGATGAGAATAAAATGGCCTTATCACTTTGAGTATGATATTTGAGAATATGAGGTTTTGTTGTAAGTATTCAATTAGTTTTGATTGTTTGTGAGTTATATAAATGGATATGGTGCTTTAGAATGTCATTTTTAGTTTTAGCGACTTCATTGGAATTTTATAGTTGTAAAGGCTTTAATGGGACTTCAATTTTTGTTAGAATAAATTTTATATGCCTATTTTATAGGTATCTGAAAATATTTTAAAGGTTTTTGTTTCATGAATATCAGTGCTAGTTTTGAAATAAATCCTCCATGCTATGATTTGTAAATATAACATGTTGAACTTTGGGAGATTTTGTTGAATCTAAACTCAATTTTGGCTCTCTATGATTGAAATAAAACCATGCATGATGTCTATAGTTTAGAATTGGTCTTTGAGACTTTGAGTATTTGAAAATAATTCTACATGTTTATTACATTAGTATTTGAAGGGTTTTCTATTTAAAAGAATTTAGTCTATATGTTTTTCATAAATATTTTGAAAAGGTTTCAAATGGTTGTGTTCAATCGTGATTTAGAAGGTTATGTCAAAAAGCTGTTGAACATATAAACATGATTGTTCTTACTATTTTGAAACCAAAGGTTTCATGCACCAGTTTCATTTGTGAGTCTTATTTTTTAGAGAGATAGTTAAAATAAGGAGTATTTTTTGTTGGATTTACACCTTAGTTTCAAAATATTGAGTTTTTTTTGAAGTTATATGTTGAAATAATAGTGATTTGAAGAAAGCAATTGTTTCTCACTTGAAAGTTTGATTTGAATGTACATTTTAAACAAATAGGTTTTTATTTCAAACTATAATGTAGTGATACATTTTGAAAAGCATAAGTTTGGAATCATGTTGTAAAACTATGTTAGGGTTTTGAGTTTTGTTTTTTGGGACAATATGATATTTATATCTTAGCAAGTTTGTTAAGGTTGATTTTTGTTTTTCCATTGATGTTATGACTTGAAAGAAGTAATTATTATTCAATTTCATTTTGTGATTGAAGGGTTCAATTTTGAAAATTTGTATGGTTTGGGTTATGCATAGTGAGAACAAAAAGTTATGAATATATCCTAAAACATTTGAAATAAGATTTTGTGTCAAATACCTTAAAATATTTGTAAAAGTTAAACAACATTTTATGAATATATAAAGAAGTTTATAGTTGCAAGAAAACTATAATTTGGACTCAGAAAAATAAGCTTTGTTTAAAAGATTCATATTTTGAATATTTGATCTCTTATTTTGATTCTAAAAAACTATTTGCATTGAGAAATATATGTCATAAATAAGAATTCATATGCCTGACATGACTGAATTATTCTTGAATTTGTGCAAGTTTGGTGTGATATATATATATATATATATATATATATATATATATATATATATATATATATATATATATATATGAGTTCATTTTCATGTTCAAAATATATTTCAAAGGGATATGGTAGAATATTATGGAAATAAAATTATGATAATGTGAAAATAAAGTTATGATAAATGCTTAAGAGATATTCTAGTGAAATTCAATAAAATTGTAGTAGAAATGGTTTAGTTTGTTTGAATCAACTGATAGTATAGATATTATTTTATTATAAAGTCTGGTTTTATTTTGAATATGTGCATAATTTTTTAGATTGTATTTAAGATGTCTAGATGGGATCAACACAAGTCAAGTAGGAGTAATGATAATCAAGGTTTGGGAAATCAAGCTTCTTGTAACAATGTGAATTAGTAGAATCCAAATATAAATTTCAAAAGGGGTGGCTTTAGGATAATAAATTTGGCCCTAGATTTCATAGAGGTGCTATAATGTTTATTCACTTTGATGAAGTAGATCCTAAATTTTGGAATGTTCTAAACAATCTTCCTTTCAATCTAGCCAATTATAGAGACAACTGAAAATTTTATGGATGTAGATTTGGTGCTAGGACCCCTTTTCACAACCATTTCTCTTACCATTTGCAAAGTAATCTTCATCATTTTCTAATTCAATCAGTCACTCCTAAAATAATTTAGCATGCTAGAGAACCACCCCCTGCCAATGAAGTCACACAACTTGATATTGAGGTTGCTCATGCCAAGAAATTTGTTAACCTTAACCTATCTTCAGTTTTTAATGAGCCCTCATCTTCTCAAAGGGATCTTATTTTGGGATACAATAAATTAATTTTGGAGAAACCTATTTTAACTTATAGAAAATGTACACTTGAGATTCATCCTACCACTTCAGATAAAAGGTTAAATAGTCAGAATGATATAGACACTCGAGTTGAGGTTAGAGTTTTCAAATGGATTAAGCTACAGGTGGTTTATCTTAGAACTAATTTTGGAACAAACACAGTTCATGTTTCAACTATGGAGATGGAGTATAATGAATGTGTAAATGAGCAAGGAAATCTAGTAATTAATGTCCTTTTTTATTATGATGATTATTGGATGTCAAGGGGATAAACTTTTGTTTTTAATTGAATCTTAATTCATAGAATTTTACTGTTGTAGACTTGATAATTGATATTTTAAGTTTTGATATTTTTGTGGTGATATTTTGAAAATTATAGAAGACTTTTAATTTTTGAATATATATATATATATATATATATATATATATATATATATATATATATATATATAATTTAAATTTTAGAAATATGCATTATGGTTGATATAAATAGGAATTTCATAAAATATGAATTATCTATTTATTTATTGCTATATATTATCCTATTTTAGTATTAATTGATAAAGGTCCCCACCCATTAGATAGTTCCCGATTTATATTCAAAAACTTGATCCATTAGGACTTTACATCTTAATTGAACCTTAACTAATAACTATTTATATTAATTGACTTTTGTAAAGTCAATTAATTAAATTAAACTAATAACTAACTAAGGTTAGTTATAAATTCTTTTTCAATCAAATTTGAAGCATAAAAGAAGATCAATGATTCATTTAAAGCAAAGGAACAACATAGGTATTGAAGACTTATACATTTGTGAAGTCAATCATCTCTCTCTCTCTCTCTCTCTCTCTCTCTCTCTCTCTCTCTCTCTCTCTCTCTCTCTCTCTCTCTCTCTCTCTCTCTCTCTCTCATTTACAACTTCTCTAAGATAGCATTACTTTTGTAGATAGACCCAATGGTATTTTTTCTGATGGTTGAGTAATTGCCTAAGCAACACAAGTATATCTATTTTTATATTATCATTTATAACATATTTTTTAAAGATTTTCAATTTTAACATGTTTTGATGATTGTTATTTGTAGTCATATGTGTAGAATCTAATTATTCAACCCAAATAATGATGAAAACTTTGTTGTCTGAAACATTTTATTGATCTATTTTGATTGTAAAAGTTGTTGTAAATAAAAATATTGGTTTCTCAAATAAAATCTATCTTTTCTACTAAGACAACTCTCTCTTTTGAGACCCACATATTTTATCTATATTATAATTTATATTAATGTTGATTTTTAATATAGTTTATTTCATTTAGATTAGTCTTTAATTCATCTATTTTCCTTTTTATTTATTTAATTTAATATCTTTTATCTTCTAATTTGTTTTAGTTTACTTTATTTTTCTATTTTAAGTCATTTCTTAGATAGGTCTTCTTGTCTATTTTCTTTTAGCTAGATTTAGACTAGATAGTATATTAGATTTATTTAGACTAGTTTAATTATTTATCTTTAGTTTTTTTCTTTTGTAGTTTAGACTTAGTTTAGTCTTTGATTATTTTAGTTGTTTGTTTTAGATTAATTGAGATTTATATTGTTTTAGTTATTATATTTTATTAGTTTGATTATTTTATTTCTTTATTTCGTTGATAGTTTGTTAGCTTTCTCTTAGATTAGTTGTTTTACTTTTGTTTACTGCCTTTTGTGTCTTGATGTGTTTCATTTCATTACTTTATTGATTGAAAATATTTTTATCCTAAATTTTTTTTACTTTATTTATTTGGTTTATTATCTTGAGGTTACATGGAAAATATTATAGCAGAAAAGAAAGATATTACTTTCAAATATACAATATTATTGAATCGTATTTCTTTCCTTCAAGAGATTGCCTAATTCATAGGCCTTCTCTGTCTGATAGGATAGATTACATATTCATATCTAAACTAATTCATTATTTTATAAAGTGGATTTATAAAATTATAATAGAATATTCTATGTTTAATGGATTATTTATTATTTCTTAAAACATTTAAACAACTCCTCATGTCTTTAAGATCATAATTGAACCTTTAGAACCTCATTATTAGACTAGTATGATTCCAACTTAATCTTCACAATAGGTGAAATTGTTTATTAGTTGACAGTACAATTTCCATCATCAATAGGTGCTTCTTAAGCTATTTTATTGCTTAGATATTATCATTGAGTTAGTTATCTAGGTTGAGATTACTATATGTTTCATGAACTTGTTCTTATTTTGGTAAGTTTGGGTAAATCTAGGTGGTTATTGAAAGTATGTTATTAAACCCAAGAAAAAATTTCACATCTTAAAATGTTTCTAAGTCTACTTGGGTGAACTTACTATGATGAAAACTTTGGTGAAAAATTCATAATTCTACCTATCATTTTCTATAGTGGTCCCCAACCCTAAACTAAGATAAAGAAAAGAGAACATAAAATAAAATAAATTTTAGAAAAAACCAGTCATAGATGATTTAAGAAACTTCTATAATGGCTATGGATGCCTAATTAGTAGTACATAAAGGCATTGAGTGGGATAAAATTTAACTCCATCAGGGCTATAGACACTTGGATGATAGTAGGGCAATGCCCATTCTAATGTCTTAAAGGTAGGACTCACTATCCTGATGATTGGAAACATAATATTTAATCCTTGTAGGTCCTATGAAACAATAAATCAATTCATTTTTACACACACTAGGTCAATAAGGATACCTAATATATGTTTTTCACCCCAAAATCTTGGTTTAAAATAACTCATGAGATTGAGTGTTCTAGAGAGAAAAGTGGAGGATAATGCATGAGATAAATATGTCCCCTCATTAATTTTAGGATTGATATTGGTTCAATCTATGGATTGATAAGTTTAACTTATTTTACTCAAAGAGCATGAATTATTATCACTAGAGGCTCAATGTCTACTTAATGACACTTGGAATTCTTATTTGCTAATTGAAATTGAATATTTATTTCTATGGAGCCTAACATTACCAATTTATAAAACATGGGAGAGTGTTTCAATTCCAAAATAAACATGAAAAAGAGGGGAAAAAGAGAATAAAAGAGACTTATAATCAATAAAATGTTAATGCTTGATAACCAAAGCTTTCCTAGTCACATTTATACCAATGTGTATCTGCATTAGTAATTTCATAAATGTTTATCCATTTAGTGGGAAAGCTTCCAAGGGAAACCAATATGAATATTCTACTTACATGTCCTTAATAGAATGTAAACACCTAAAATATTTTTAGTAATGACACAAAATTTTTTTGAAACACTTTATAATCAAAGGCACATAAATCATGGATTATTCATAAGGAAACTAAAAAAGAACACATAAGGAATTAGATTAGAAAATGCACAACCTAACTATTATATTCATCTCTATAAAATAAGCATAAAATTGATCCTCTTGCATAACCATGAACTCCAAAATAGAAAGATGAACCACATTCAATGAGTAGAAGATATGCTCAACATAAATAAAAAGGACATGCATGTTTGTTAATTATATGACACATGGGATTGAAGATTTATCCAATCAAAGTACCACTCTCTTTAACTTGTTAGGAGTCAATCTTAACTTCTGGTAGATAACGTTTGGCATCACATTGGATGATGATTTAGAATAAACCAAGTAGTTGTGTACATTATTTATGAACATTATAATTATTAGTAAGAAAGGTGGTACTTTTGGCATATCTTTATACACCATCACATTTTCATGTGAGACTTTTATTTGTTAGATATTCTCCCGATCAAAGCCTTAATAAATAGTTCTCTTTGTTCAGTAATCTAGGCCAACTCATACAGGCTAATGTTAGCCTTGATTTTATTCATATCCTCAACTATGTTGTACCCTCCCTTTTTAGGAATTTTTGCATCCTAAAATTGTTTATCTCTATTGGGAGGAGGTGGATTATTGTTAGCCTTTAAATTTGGAGGGGTAATCGTACTATTATTTGAAGGTGTTGAATTAGTAGTAGGATATTTACTTCTCAAATTGTAATTATTTATTTCTTGATGATAGTGCTAGAAATCATGGATATCATCTATCTTGTCCTCTGGTTCATTATCATATTATTATGGAAATAGATAATCATAAGTCTCAAATACATTAGAGGTGTTTGTATGCCCTAAACCAGTAGAGAAGGATGGTTCTACCTAATTTATAGAATCTTCTTTCTTATCCATATCCATATAAAATATTTTGAAGGATTTACATAAGTCTATGTAGTCTATCTCACCATGTTATGTAATGTTATGCACATGACATTAGTTAGGAAGGATTACTTGCATGATGATCATATATGGTCCCTATTGGATGGAACTTATTATATTGATTATTTTCAAACTTGTTGAAAGGCTTGTTATACCTCTATAATATATAGTTTTGATTTGTTTTTGACCTCTAGTGTTTATAATGCATTTTTGCATGCTTAAAAATTTATTTCTCAATTTTTAAACCATTTTTGAGATTGATTACAATTCTATTTTCATATAATTAGAATTGGTACCTTATGCTATGGCAGTATTGACTAGAACTAAAGGTTGATTCTAGTTTTCATATTCAATGGTAGAAATGTTTAGGAAACCAAGATGTTGGTTGGGTGGAATCTAGGTTAAAGGCAATAGGGTATATACACTTGGGTCTAGGTTTGGGCTATCATATTATGGTTTACATTCAAAATTGGACTAAAATCTTAGAAAAGAGGACCAAGTTGAGTGGGGTCAAGGACTTCAACTAAGGATTAAATTACTTAGCTATGTTGATAGATCTAGTGTAAGCCAAAGGTAGTATACCAACATTATTTTCTCTATGAAGGAAAACTATAGTTATGGGCTCTAGGGATTTTTTGTACATTTTGAGAGCTAACACCTCTTCAGGTTGGTAAGTAATTTCAAGTTTGCTATACATATTTTGAAATATAGCATTGAAGGATTGGATTGGCTCACTGGGCTCTCACTTCATACCAAAAAATTGTTGGTAAACAATGCATGCACTTGTGACATAACCAAACTATGACAAAATGGTATCTTGGCACTAGGTCCAAGATCTAATGGAACCCTCTGGAATATTCAAAAACTAGTCATATGCTACATATTATAGTGTGAAGGGAAATAGTCTATAACTCACATATTTTTGGGTTATATTAAAGAATCCCAAAGAGGTTTTTGAATTCCTTGATATGCTCTTCTATAGTCCTTCCTCTAGAAGGAGAAAAATAAGGTAGATATTTCTCAAGGTTTTTGGGCAGATCATGGATATCTCAAAAAATGTTGATAGTAGAACCTATTAGCTAGGTAGTCACCTGAGGGGGACCTTATGGTTGAGCCATCAAGAGTAACCGAAGATGAGGTTATCTACATGGAGAAAGTGATTGGGCCTAGGTCTCTCTCTTAACTCCTTTATTAGACCTAATTTTTCTATAGGTATCCAAAGGTGATAATAGTAAGTTATTATCTAAGGTAGACCTTATTAGTCTTATAGGTGATTCCAATAAAAATCAAGTGATTATTTTCAAATAGAATAGAGGTGGAGGTTAAATTCCCCTTTATAGTATCAAATTAAGTACCTATTGATATGTGTTTTATGCACACCAAATTAAACTTTACAAGGTAGAATATAACATTTTAGGATCGTTTAAAATATTTCACTCTAAGGCATGAGTTTTAGGGTATTATATTTTATAATAAGTTGGTTAAATAATGGTGAGTGATACAGATTATTTACCATAGATGGGTCAGATATGGATGAACCTAAATATAATTGGAGTGGGTAGAAGGATGAAGTTAAATACAAGTCTCAAAATAGAATTATATGTTAATATCATGCAATGTATGCATGTACAATGTTAATAGATCAAAATATAATTCCTTGCCTAAATATACAATATATATGAAATGCACCTAAGTTAGGAGCTATAGTTCTAAATCAATTGGAACATGAAAATAAATAAGTAAAATTAGTTGTTGTTGATGTGGAACCATTGGAAGAATTATAACTATAAAATAACTAATATGGAAGTTAAAGTGGAAGAAACTGAAGTTGTAGATGGAACTCGCCATGATACTATAGATGAACTTGAAGTAGACATTGGGGCTAATGGAACTTGAATTGAACTATGTGTTACAATAGGAAAGAGGACATAAGTGGGCCCATTTTGTGTGTGTACCAATGTGTATTTTGGATGCTGAGAGCTCTATGTAAGAGCTAAAGGAATTTCTATTGTCATAGTTGCATGTTTTGATGCCTCTATCTTAATATAGAGATTATGACTTGATTTAAATTTATTTTTTATAGTCACAAATTTGGCAAAATATTTATTCAAATTTGAGGAGGCTTGTCCATCAATTTCTTATAAATGCCCAATGTAGCTTTAACTTCAAAATATAATGATTTGGTTGTAATAATATTATCATTTGCAAAATTTACCAATTTGATTATTTCATATGTAGTCCTATAAAATTTGCCTTCAATATCTATTCTATAACTATCCAATGTTGCATGCAAGATATTTTCAAAAGGAGGCTTTTGAACCAATCGACCCTATAGAGTTATTAGTTGAAACACTTTCAATTTAGTCAAAATTAAGATCATGCCTCCTTCTTGATTTGAAAATTACTTCACCAAGGTCTACATCTCATGATTCCATTCCCATAGGTTGTCTCTCCTTTTAAGTAATATAATGGTACACCCATGTTACTTCAATTATAATTATTAGGTTTAAGTGGACATAAGCCCTATTTCTAGTTGTTTAGAAAATAAAACAAAACTTTCCATCCATGTAATTAATTTGTTAAAAATTTTGAGAACATATCCCCACTTAGATTGAGAAATAGACTTTGCATAATTCATTGAACTAATTTTGTCAAATAATTTTCTAGTCACCCCTTATAGATGATCTATAGTCTACTTGGGGACCTGCAAGGTGTTTACCTTTATTTGCCTATGGATATCTTGGTCAAATTTTTTGAACATCTCCTTGATGAATCCTATTATGGAATCCATTAAAATATAAGGATCCTATCTAATCATGTTAGGGTATAATGGATTTATCTTCCTTCTCTTGGTGATAGAGATGTCTTCTATTTGTTCTAGTTATACTTGTTGACCCTCAACAATCATAGTCTTCCTCTTGACCTTTATCAAGGTGATTGTTTTCCTATTAAAGTGGAAATTAATTGTGGATTTCTCATGGATGAATAAATATAACTTATTATCTATTATTCCTATTATAATTATCTAATTCATGAGGTAACATTTAGGTAAATTTTTTATTCTATTTGTGATGGCTAAGTAGGATGACCAAGCTAAGTTAGTTGTGTTCCTTGAGTTAGTTGACATCAATCACATTCATTAGTAATTTTAGGGTATGGAGGAGGAGGTATAATATCTATAGGAGATGATTTAATTATTTAAATAAAAGGAGTAATGACCTTCTTCCAACTAGTAACCTACTTATGAACTAGTTTATCTATGATGAATGTAGTTTCTAGCTTTTTTGTTGATAGAGACCATGAACGATTCTAATTGGGGAGTTTAAACCATTATAATATCTATCTATGATGTCATATTAAGGAGAGTTGTCAATGTGTAAAAAATGGAAGTAGACACTAAGTTTTCAAAATACACTCTAGTGTTAGGCCTTGGGGTTTAAGGATCGGTTCCCCTAAAGAACGAATAGGTCACATGAGTATTCCATAAATTTTGAAAATAGTTGGTAATAGAATATAAGTGACCCTAGTAATCATATTTGTGTTTAACATGGGAGTTTTAGTAGTAGGTTGAGCTATGGTTTGTGAAATGGGAAAAATAAAAAATGCAATAACAGCCAGAGGCTAGGTTATTAAGATTAATGAATGTAAAGAATGTACATAATCAATTGTTCTATAAAGAATTATAGATATTTCAATAGTGGAAAAAGAATGTGGGATGATAGGACTTAAAGTCATAGGAATAGTAGCTAGAGTGATAGTTTTTGTATTTTCTTAAGGTAGAGATCTTAGAGGTGTACTTGGGCATGACCTATGGTCTATAGTTTGTATTGTGATTGCACCTCTCCTTATTTATTTGATAGTATTTAAATAGAAACTAATTAACCATATCAATTAATAAATTAATCATATTTATCTATTAATTATATTCCCATTAGTTGATTTCCCTAGATAGCCATTCATCTTCTGGGTTAGATTTAGTTGTCTCACTTATAGACTATGACTCTTCAGTCTCTATTCTAGATATCAAGTCTGATTCATTGGTCATCCTATTTAATTCTTCCACACTATCATAGACCTCAATAGGGTCTATTTTTATTTCCCTTTTCCTTCTATTCCAACTTTATTTAAGAACCTTAGCTGGTTCTTTTTTCACTTCTTCCTTTAGAGGAGAAATATGTGGGGTCCCAATCTTCCATGTATAGGTCAAAATTTAATTTGGGAATAGTAGATACTAGCCTAGTTGAAATTTTAATTTGAGAAGAATATATATTAAGGTAAATAGGTGATGATGGAATAGGAATCGTGGGCATCATTGGTATAATGATATGCAGTGATGGAGTGGGAAAAGTAGTCACTATTGGGAGTATGGTGGGTAGTGACATGGGATACCCAATAAAAAGTGGCATTATTGTTGATGAAATAAAATGAGAAGAAATAATAGGAACCTAAGATAAGAAAGATGGAAGGTTTATTTTGAAATTATTAGTGGAGGTAGGGGAAATATATAAAATATGTTGTTTTCTCCACTAAGATTTGTAGGTATTTCCTTTTCAACTCTCACCCTTTCTTCTTCAACCCTATATTAAGGAGAGGATGAAAAAATGTATGTGACTATGTGATAGAAGGACTCCCAACTCTTTATTCAATATAAGCTAACTCAGATGGACCATCTTCCCCTTGAGTTCCTTTTTCCACTTGAGGAGGGGGCCTATGAATGGGTTTAAAAACCCATTATTACTTCTCAATCCTCTAGGATTCCACCCTATTAATGGTAATATCATATTTAATATAATATGCTATTATCATGGACACATTCTCTTGCTACATCCTAATATTAACCTTATAGTCATCCTTAGAATTCATGAATATAATATCTTGATCATAAGATTGATGTTTGTAGTTAATTCTTACATTTTTATCATATTTTTTGAGGTGTCCTCTGACATTCCCTCTAGGATGAAAATGATTTAATATTACCTAATTAAACCCATATTGAGTCCTAATTTTCTTGATAATTGGTAGGTGTTCCCACTTTTTCTACTACTTTTGGCCAATACTGAGGGGGATGGGATGGAGATATACTTGTCTTGCCTTCCTCTACTAAATATCAATGATATCAACCATTTGAGTAGTAATTTATTACTTGGACACTTTATCCTGCATAAGCTTTGTTAGGTATAATGAGTGTGCCTTTGTGCCCTTAATTTTTATCACAGTGCACTCAGGATATAGCCAATAATCACCTATATTTATAATAATCTTCTTTATATAATCAAACATCTTGGGCATATTCTTCCCATAGATATATTGATATACTATGGGATAAAAGTTCTTATTTATCCTCTTCATATTATTCCCAAACCTTTGAGTATGAAAAATATTAAAATCATAACATGCCCTATGATTTGGATATGCAATGGATGGTTGATAGGGTTGATCATGGGATGTGCACAAATTTATAGTTATTACATCCACTACATAGGACATCAGATAGAAATTCCCATCTAGAGAGCTCTCTGAATTATTGAGTTCCAATATTAGACTAGAGGAAATAATTTCTCCTAGGGTTATAATTTGGATGGAGGTGAAAATTATATCAAATAATGGGACCCATACCTAATTGACATAAGTGATGGTTGGAAGACTAAATATTATATTCATCAAGGCCATGGAACTCTTGACTCTTATCGTAAAAGTAATCATGGGAATGAAAAATGTAGGGCCTTGTACTTTAAAGCTACTTAGGTTGCTTGCCAACAATGTTATTGTTATGAATCCATGAGTTGACCATGCCTTATATGTATGTCATGTCTATAATTGGAAGCCTAAAATAATTATAAAAGGCATTCCCACTGATGTAGGTGATTGGTGTTTTACTCACTCTAAAATGAAATATATTTATAGTAATATTTACATTAAAGAATAAATCAAATAGTGAGTCAATGTAGGGAATTATATTTGGTTTAGCCACTATAGTTTGGAGACCGATTACCTTAATTACCAGCAAGTCATCTCATTATATTCAGGTTAAGAGGGAAATCTAGTACTTTGCTCTATAAGGTTTTATGGCTTTGATTGGATCCCAAATCTCTAAGTAATGCTTAAACTCATGGCTTAAAACCACTAAATCAGATGTTATATCTGTGAACAATTTTGGGCCTATAATTGATTAAGAAAATAGAATTGGGATGTGAGATGTGGAAGTTATTGGTATTATTTTAAAACTCCTTTCTTTGTGAAAATATCATAAATTCTTGGTCATAATGGAGTTCTAGATTCATAATATGTACTTGGGATCTAATTTCACAATGTTTTGGATATCTTGGAGGCAATGTGATTATACTAAAATGGAAATTCAAATATATTGATTTTTATGCATTAAATATGAGTATTCAATTCATTAATTCTCTAGTTTGTGTAAATTGAGTGTATCAATGGATTTCAATCTTTAGTATTTTCATTTGAATTTCATGAAATTGACTTCCATGACATTTCAATTCCATGTAGATTCTTTTGCAATTTCTTATATGATTAGTCATCATAATATGATAGATATCCCCTTTCCATTATTTTTAACTTGACCTTGGTGTCTTTGTTATTTGCTTATGTGTCTCCAAGGGACATCATCTTTCTATCACTATTTCACTAGTGGTAGAGATGTAATCTGCCTATACTTTTCTTCTTAAGGGATGGTGGGATGGTGATAAGTGGTATGATCCTACTATTCTAATAAAAATTTAAGCTTCATATATTATGCATGGGTCATCAAGTTGTTAGGTGAAGAGGATGATGACAAGTGGTAGGATCTCGTTACTCCACCTTCTTGAGCTCCTTCATACATATCCTTTTTCAGACATCATTATTGGGTTACCAGGTGAGAGGGATAATGATAAGTGGAAGGATATCATTGTTTCATTCACCTAACATTTTTTTTACATGGGTCCATAAAAATGTCTCCTCTGGGTTAAATGATGGTGATAAGTGGAAATATCTTTTAACTCTACTTACCTGAGATTCTTCATACATGGGTCCATAATAATGCCACCTCTGGCTTCAAGTGATGAATTTATCCTTTTAGCTTGATTCTCTAAGTGAGTGGAATATTGTGATGAATCAAGTATGGGCTCTAGGATACCTAAACAAATGCCTAAGTGTGAATCATTCTATATAATACACAAAAGTACAACCACCCACTAAATTTAACAACACATCAACTTCATTAGCATTATAAAATCACGAGTAAGATAATATATGTAAGCATTTAAAGGAAATTTAGGGTAAATAGTAAAACATAATGTGTCTTAGGCGTAGCTTCAATCATTTTTAGTCTTCATAACACACTACAAATAATGAAAACCTATGGATTATGTTTAAGTAAACAAATCAAAAGTAAGACAATTAAATTTTTTTATCAAGCATTAGATAAAATCATTTAAATTCATGATTTCAAAAGTTATAAAATCATAATATTTTACTTCAAAGAACCTTAAAATAATATTGAGTTAGTATTATGATCCTATTTTAAAATTTTAAAATGGGGCATGTGTGCTATGGTACAACACCTTCCATGAGAAACTAGGCACTAGCCACCCTTTAAGGACTACAACTACTCATAAAATTCTATGAGATGGGTACTGTTGTCATACTATATTATAATATGCCCATGTTCATGTCTAACATATCATTATTGACATGCATTTATGAATAAGTAAGTCCACATAATAATGCCCCTTTAACATGTGATAGAAGATCTTCCTTTTACTCAATGGGGACTTGAATTCATTAGAGTCATCAACACAAAATAATTATCTAGCCACAAGTTAATATTTATAGCCATTGATTACTACACAAGGTAGATAAATGAAATCAAAATCAAGAATATCATAGCTAAATAAGTCATCAAATTCCTTGAGGTAAATGTAACCACATGGTTTGGCACCATAACTTCACTAGTCTATGATAATTTACATGCAATCGAATCACTCAATCTCATTAAATGGGCTTATGAAAATGAAAATACCTTCAGGTTCTCATCAAATTAATCCTGATAAGAGAATGGTTTATTTGAATCAACCAATAAGAACATGATTGATGCAATCAATAAATATGAAAAAAAGAATTCTAGGGACTAGTATTCACTATCAAAATATGTTCTTTGGGATGACCACACTAGGTATAAATAATCTCTTGAAATTTCACATTTTCTAATAGTATATGTCTTGGATCCCATTTTACTAATGAATCTCATGTTTCCAAATTGCATGTTCATGTAAAAATACATGGAGGATAATGGGAATACAAACTCAAGGTTTATATACATTGTCTAATTTAAGGATGCATGACAATATGATCTACAAAACTTTAGTAGATATTAGAGAATTTTTAAATGATGGTTTTGTTGGTTGAATCTTTTGTCGATCAATGCACTGATAAATAAAATAGGTCTAATCAGCCAAAGTAGGAAGATTGGTCATCCAAATGTGTAGGTTTACCACATCAAAATGAGACTAATCTCTCCTCTCATCAAGGGGAGGTTCCCTATATATATATATATATATATATATATATATATATATATATATATATATATGTTATATATATATATATATATATATATATATATATATATATATATATATATATATATATATATATAAACAAAAGATAATACTCAAGGGTAAGATAGACCATCCATCTCTCTTTTTTCAGAGATGATGCGTGTGGATCAAAGGAGAAATCACAAGGGAAATGACAGAAAGCACTCCTCTTCTTTCAGAAGTACTATTCAACAAACCACAAGAATACTCCAAGTATTTATTGCAAAATGTAACAAAGGATGTAGTAACCAACAAATTGAGATGTAGCACAAAGTCTCCACCTGAATTGCCCAAGAGTGAGATACGAAGGACAATGAGGGCACAAAGTCATCCCAAGATCCTTTACATAGAAATGAAAAGAAAACACACTAAAGGCAATTATGGGGGCACAAAGTCTCTCCACAATTGACTTCATGACACCTTCCTAACTAATTTCACTAATTTTGCTTGTTGAATTAAAGGAATAGAAAATATATTAAGGAAAAAGACATAAGAACAATTTCCCCAACAACAAAGATATCACAACACAAAGTCTAAAAAGTCACTTGCTTTCTTATTCCAATAACAAAATATGATCAACAATCTGAGCTCAAAGTCTCAGTAATGCCTTTCAATTTGGGCAGATTTTCATTTCTAATTGTTAGAAAGAGATATATTTACAATAAAAGAGAGTCCCTTATATAGCCTATTCAAGAAGGACTCGAGAATAGTAACACATCATGTTACATTGAAATTTGTTAAGAAGACAGGCTAGAATTTAGGGGCATCTACCCATTTGCTTTTCTCAATGCAAATAAATAAGTCACGCTATTGAAATTTTGCATCTTTCAATGTTCACCTTGTGATCTAATCCTTCTTCATCATTCCTCTTTTTCTAGTTAAGTGAATCGGGTCCTTGATTTAATTTGATGCTCTACTCCTTAGTTTCCTCTTGGTGGTCTTGGCCTTAAAGCCTTTGAATGCATTCGGGTCCATTTTGGATTAGGAAGAGCCCCCCGCAAGGGTATCTACCCTTTAGCTGGTCTTCGAATGGCTCTCAGGCTTCTTTTGGCAGGTCGCTAAGTTCTTTGGCTCTTCTGAAATTCCTTTGGGCTTTCCTCCTGCAGCTTTGTTGAATTCCTTTAGACTTTTTATTCGAAGGAATTCCTTCAGAAAAAAAGTCTGAAGGAATTATGCCTTAGTCTTTCACTCAAAGGAAATCCCTTTGTCTTTCGGATGCCTTAAATGAAATTTTGAAAGAATTTACCTTTGCGGCTTCCTTGAAAATGACCCTTCTGAAGGGTGCTTTTATCAACCAAGTACCCTCTGCAAGGGCACTTATCCTTCGAGAGGCTCTTTTGAACTTTTGCATTGAACTAATCCTTTGAAGCAACCATTGAACCAAGCTTTGAACTAAAATGGTTCAAGCTGATGAACCCTTTTGATTGAACCAAAAGCCATTGAACCATTTGATGAAACCTTTGAGTGAACCGAAGCATTAAATGGCTTGGTTGAACCAACTATTGATCCAACTTTGGTTCAATGGTTCAATGGTTTATTCCCTTTGATTTGGCTCAGTCCTTTTGATCCTCATTGAGCCAAATGCATTGAACCTATTGAACCTTGAACCCATTGAACCTTTGAACCAATGTGGTTCAATGGTTCAATGATTTAATGGTTCAAGCCTTAGAAACTTGTTGAACCTTGATTGAACTTGCTTGTAGAAGCCTTTGAACCTAGAAGCGGTTGATCTATTGCTACTGATGTTGAACCTTTGAACTTGTTAAGCCCATTGAAACAAAATGGTTCAAGGTTTAATGGTTCATTCCTTGCTTAGAAGCTTGCCGATGAAATCTTTTGGTTGAACTTGGTTATTGAACAGACTTTGAAATCAACTAAGTGTTGAAAACTTACTTATTTCCTTCATAGTCCATAGATATCACCCTGTGAAACCCATTGAACTTGATCTATAGAGTCTGTAGATTTTATTTTCCTACAAAATCCATAGATTTCTCTTCCTACAAAGTTCATATATTTAAGCCTATTGAGTCTGTAGATTTCCTTCCTACAGAGTCCATAGATTCAAGTCTGCAGAGTCTATAGATTCTAGCTTGTAGAGTCCATAGATGTCTGAGAAGCTTGAAAAATGAGAAATTTAAATGCCTAGGACAAATTTTGAAAAGGGAAGAGACAATTTTGGTCTATTGGACCAAAATAGTTCAAATTGTTTCTATACAATTTTTGCTTTCTACATTCGAAGTAATAAGAAACTAAAAGAAATGGTTTAAGGCTTATATGTACCTGGATGAAGTCATGCGTACCATTATCTAGACATCGTGAGAACTCCTCTTTGGTTGTGGAGGATGACACCTGTAGAAGAAAGAGACTATAACAAAAAGGTTGTTAGATGAGGAGATGGTGGGCTGCCAAGCAAAAGCTTGATCCCAGAAGTACGAAGACTTCCTTGAGGGATGTCAACCCACTAATTGATACAAATAATGTCTGATAAAAGGCAAAATGATAAAAGACTAAAATGATTAGAGACTAAAAAGGAAATGGAAGCAAATGCTTACCTGAATGCTGTTGTCAGCCTGGTCACAGTCGCCGACATTGGTTAGTCTGCCGACGTCGGTTAGGGAAGGTCACCAACGTCGATAGGGGAAATGACCAGCATCGGTCAAGGTAGTAGTCTTTGGATGAAGTCTGGTCAACTCTGTGGTCTTTGGACGAGCTCTGGTCAGGTCTGGACATGTTTTAGGGCTGCGAAATGGTCTAAAAGAGTCTAGGTTTGTTTAATGATCTGTGCAGGGGTCTGGGCAGAGTTGCAGGGACAATGGATAGACTGTATGTTTGGATATGGGAAGGCCTCTCAGCCTTTTTGGGAGGAAGTCAAGTCTGGTCTATGGTCTAATAGTCTAAATCTGAGTGGTGATATCATTTAAAAGCAATAACCAGAAAACAAATGAAAGCACTGAAGAAATGCTTACTTGTCTGCTGAAGAGAGAGTAGGAGACTTGGTTCCAGATTGATTGCTGATGGTGTGTTGTGGACTGGTTGCAAATGCTCGATGTAGAAGACTTCTAGCAAGGTGACTGAAGTAGAGTACCTGTGCCTGAGAGAGAGAGAGAGATAGATTTTTTTAGTGGATTGGCTGAGTGAAGATTGGTTGATTGTTCTAAGTTGAAAGGCGGATCCGAGAACATCTTGAAAGAAAGTTGGATAACAGATTGGAAAACTGATTGGAAAATGGATAACAGATAACATATCAGGAAATAGATAATGGATGCAGTTTTAAGGGTAACCGATGCCGGTAGAACCACCGACGTCGGCCAAATAGTGACTAATGTCGGCGGCTGCAGAATGGGGACAGAGGCTAATTTTAGCCTTCTACCCATTCTTACACGCTGCTAGGGTCAAGGTTCATGGGAAAATGGTTGAGAGGGGCTAAATAGGCATGGGAAAATAAAATGGGGGTCATAAATGGGTCATAGGGTGAGAGAGAGAGAAGAATTATTAATTTAAAATAAGTGATTATTTTAAATTAATAAGACATAGGTTAGGTGTGTCAAAGTGGACGAAGGGGACCAAGGGGGAGAGAATGGGGAGAGGATGACCAAGGGAGTAGACATGATTTTAGTGTCTACATTTTCCCCTTTTTGTTTTGTTGGTTGTTCTGGACAAACTGCAAGACAAAAATAGGAGTTGGTTACCCTAGGTGGGATGAGGTATTTCCCCTCAAAGCAGGAGTCGAGGGAAGGGAACCTGGAATCGAGTTCTAATTTGATAGAAAGTGGATGAAAAATGGTGAGTGTGAATGATGCAATAGTTGTGATTGCATGCATACCACTTCATGAGATGGTCAGGTCAAATTGTCGCAGGTCAAGGGTCAAGGAGTGCCAAAATTGAAATAATCAGGCCCCAGCATTTGGTCGTAGCTGATTGGGTTATTCAATCTAAGCTAAAGCTCCAATGGTCATCATGTTCCAGGTATCTTGGGCTCAGGAAGTGCTCCTAAAAACACGAAAATGTCACAAGTAGTGGGGATCAACCGGCTTGCGATCCTATACTTGTGAGGGTCAAAAATAGTCTGCGAACAATTTTGCTAGCCAGTCGTGGGGTAGCATACATGCAAAAACAACCAAGGTGAAGGCGTCTTGGAAGTGTTCAGGGTCAGAGGAGATAAGCATGAACCCCAAAGTGTGGTTTGGTTGAATGTGACCAAAGTGTAAAAAAGAGTGAAAGGCATATTGCTCTTTCATTGACAAGGACCAAAATGATGGCATGGATAGGGGTTGTTAGAACAAAATCCCTGTTCATGCATTACATCGTGGACCAGTGATTGTGTTAGAGAGGTAATCAAATCACTTGAACATTAGGTGAGCTCAAAATCCCTTGAGTATGTTGGGGTGATAGGAGCTGATTATGCGATATAGATGGAAGGGGGCACCCTTTTTGGCAGGAACAACTTTGCCCCTTTTATAGGTGACCCTGAGAACGACTATAGACAAGTCCATGACTTTATAGTTGTCAGTCATTTTTTTTTGGTGCAGACTGATTGATGCGGGAAGTCTGTGAGGGGATGTCATTTTGTTTTGTGGTCATGTTGTGAAGCTGATCAATGCGGGAAGCTTCTGAGATAGTGTTGTGTATGTAGCAAAATTTAGGAATAGCCATCCTTCGAAGGAGTGGTCTATATTCTACTTTGTATGCTTTTGATATGACTTTGGCCTAGCTATCCTTCAAGGGAGCAGTCTAGTAAATATAGCAATGATGATGCAGCTATCCTTTGAGGGAGCAGTCTACATTTAGATTTATATGACCTTGGAATATGCATCCCACTTATATATATATATATATATATATTTATTGACTGGACTTTTGGTCATGGGCTTTACTATAAAGGTTTATAGGGTTTCCCTTTTATTAATACAAAGCATTCACGCTTGACAAAAGGGTTAACTAATGTTTGCAGGGTTGAGGGTTGAAAAAAGAATAGGAATGACGATGACGGGGATTGCTCAAGGGATTGAGCTCAAGTTAAATGTCAAGTGAATAATTACTTGACTAATAGTAGATTGGCCAAAGATGCAAGACATAAAGGGGCTCAGGTTCTGACAAAGTTCCTGGCCCATGCTTATGTTATGATGCAAGGTCTGAATCAATTAGGAGTAAACTTGCCCCATTTGCTTCATTCCAAATTGGTCACATGTTGGTTGATGTTGAAGGAGTTGGTTGATGTTTGGTTGAGGTCGGTTGATATTTGGTCAATGTTTGGTTAAAGTCGATGCTTGGTTGAAGCTTGGTCGAGACTTGGTTGAGGCTTGGTCGAGGCTTGGTCGAGGCTTGGTCGATGACTTGGTCGAGGTGTAAGATTAAAAGAGTGATTGATATTTGGTCGAGACTGGGTTGAAAGGTTGGTTGAGGCGTGGATGAAGGTTGAACTCCCCCAGTGGCTAGGGAGAATGTTTGATAGATTGGTCAAGGTCAGTTGAGGCTTGGTGGTCAGATTGACTGTGTTGATGTTGAATAAGGGGGTTAAAGGTAGCAAAGGGACCATAGTCTGGCATGGAGATCCCAATTTAGGTGATGAGGTTTGAGAAGCATAAGTCGGTGTTGATGTTTTATCAAAGGGGTGGTCAAGAGGATCCTTGATGAGAAGGGAATCCTTTTTCTGGTGTTGACGAATGACAGCTTTAAGAGCGCAACAACGCTCAGTGTCATGTCCCAGTTTTTGATGATAGTGATAAAATTTAGAGTTGTCGAACCAAGATGGTCTTGATCTGAGAGTTGATGAGTGGGATGGTGTTGAAGGTTTGTTGATAATGTGGTCAAAAAGAAGGGTGTCTTTCTCCAAGCATTGGAGAATGACAACCTTGAGGGCACAATAATGCTCGGTGTCGTGCCCAGGTGTGTGATGATACGCACAAATCTGTGTGTCATCGAACCAGGGTGGTTTTGGTCTGAGAGTTTGATATGGTTTAAGAGGTAGGAGATTGATACGAGAAGACTGCAACAATTGCCGTAATACCAAGGTATAAGAACCTGCTAATGGGTCTGTGTGTCTTGTTGTAGGGGGGTTGATGACTTTGATTTGAGAGGTGTAAGAGGCATTGGTCATACCATCACTTTCATGGGTGGTGTAGCCACATGTGTAGATGGCACTTTGGTGGTGATAGGTGTCAGATGCTTGGGAGGAAATAGATGTCTAATGGGTTGAGGGGATAATGGAGGCAACTTGACCCTGTGAAGTATGGGAGTAAGAAGCACTCCTATTAAAGTGGATGGATGTGGGCCCAAAATTGAAGGTAATGATGAAGGTGGGGGAGGAGTCCTCTGGTGTGGTTTAGTGGCCTTCTTTGGTTTGGGTTGAGGGTCACTATTGGGCGAGGCAAGGTTAGGTATAGGTTTGGGTTCAGATGTGGATGGAGGTGAGTGAGATGTAGCAATCTCATGCAAAAGGCAAGAGGAAACTGTGACTGGGTCTTCTCTTGGTGGAGAAGAAATAGGAGAGTGCAGCTCCTCAAGAGGGCAGAGGGCAGGAATGATGGTGCCCTCTACTTGTGGTTGAGGAGTAGGAAGCATAGGGTCCTCCATTGGTAGGAGGAAGGATGGAGGTGGGGCTAATGGCATTGGCATGGTCAAGGCATCCCCAAATATAAGAGTGGTAGATGGAGGACTAATAGGAGAAGAAATTTCTTCATCCTATGGAAGAGGTTGGTCAGGGATTAGAGAAGAGACAGTGTCGATCGTGCGTATATTATGGTCTTGAGGGTCATTGGTCATAGTCTGGACATTTTTTTGAGTAGGAGGATGGTTAGGAAAAGGTTGTTTGAAGATGTCAATGTGTTGATTGGGTGGGGCATTCGGGTTGTCCAAGATGAGATTACCCTTGTCTATCATGTCTTGAATGATGTTTTTAAAGGTTCGACAGTTGTTGATGTCATGACCGTGGACACAATGATAATGACAGAAGTTGGCCTCCCTATACCATGTAGGGAGGGATTTTGAAGGGTCAAATTGAGGTGGTCAGATTGGAGGGAGATTTAGGACCCCCTGCTTGACGAGTTTTTCCAAAATGAAAGCGTATGATTCTCCAAGTGGAGTGTATGAATGCTGGATGTACCATTGTTGGAATTGTTTAGTGATGCTTTGAGATGTAGAAGGTTGAGATTGGTCGGTTGTTGTCAAAGATGGTGATCTAATGACCACAGTGTTGGCCACTCCTTTGGACTTGGAGTGGGAAGAAGAAGGTCTGGAAGAAGAAGGGTCATCGGCTCTTGCGTTGGTATTACGCAATTTGACCTTGTCTTCTTCAATGGCACAGAGTTCAAGCTTTCGGGCCATGGTGAAAGCTTCATCAAAAGTGCAGAATATTTGAACCTGCAAGGTAGAAGATATGTGCCTAGCACATGCTCAATAAAAGAGCTCAATGAGCTTAGGTTGAGGCAAGGAGAAGGAGAGCTAGTTAATCAAGCCTCTCTAATGGGCGATAAAATCGACTATTGATTCGTCATCAAATTGCCTGATGGAGTAGAGGTCTGTGATTGAGACTTGTTTGGTGATATTGATAGAAAAATGGTCAAGGAATAATTGGGTGAGTTGAGTGAATGAAAAGATAGAATGTCTGGTAAGAGAGCTAGACCAGTCAAGGGTGGGGCCAGAAAGTGACATGGGGAATGTGCGTAGAAGTAATGCATCATCATGGGCTATGAGATAACAAGCATGTCTGAATGCTCGTAGGTGCTGTTGCGGGTCTTCCTTACTTTGGAAATGAGAAAATTTAGGAAGCTCCCACTGATCGGGATAAGGTCAGATAGGGACAGAGGGATGAATGGGTTCATTGCAAATTTGGTCATAGGAAAGGACATTGCATGAACCAGAAATAGAGGTCTCAAGACTAGACATTTTGTCCATCAGCATTTTGATGAGATCTGCTGATGGATTGGCAGATGGGGTACCCCCTAGGTTTTAAGGCACTTGAAAGGTGCTAGAAGGGGCATACAACGTAGTTGGTTGCACTTGTAGGGGCGCAACGTATTGATAACTAGTCATCGGGATAGAAGTGGAGGCCAAGGGTGGTTACGTCATGAAGGTAGAAGGCATAAGTTGACTAGATATCACCAAAGATGGTTGCATGGTGGCATTGGAAAAAAGAGAGGTAGACACTCCTGCATTTATGGGTGAAAGAGTGTGCGGAGTCAAGATAATCAAGTTCTGGTATGATGTAAAACTTGGTTGAATTGCGTGTGGTTAAGGGGGTAATGAAACCCTGATAGAGGTTGGTCTAAAAATAGATGGGGAGGCAAAACTTTGCGTATTGGCCATGGTCGAGTTAATGGTTGAGGCAAAAGGCTAGGTAGTGGATGGTGTTGATGTCATCGCCGTTTCACCCGAAAGGTCTCACGTTTGGTTCCTTGCGAGATAGTTTTGGAGGGCTTTGACATTGAGGTCCAAGAATCTTTTGAAATCTTGGTCCCCTTTAGGGACAATGGGGGTCTGAGTCGGGGTCGGTTGAGTAGGAGTTCTTTCAGTCTCCGAGTGGAACTCCATTATGGGACTGGTTATGGATGGGGAAGATGGAAGTAGTTGATGTCTCGCGTGGTTAAGAAGAGCCTTGATTTGACTGTGAGTCAAAACCATTCAAGGAAAGAAATAACGTCCTCACAAGCTTAAACAAGTAGATAAGAACATAAAAGATGAAGAATACAAGCAGACCCTAAACGTTAAATCCCTAGGAATAAATTATTAGGATCATGTTGGCTTATGCCTTATAATGTGTTTGGGAGGTTGGCTTCTGAGACGGGTCCTAGAAGAGGCAGTCTAAAGATGGTTTCAAGTTTGTTTAGGTGCTCAAGAGTCTAGGTTAGGTTCCGTACATGGCCTGGTGCTAAGGAACAAGCTCCCCTCACTTCATGAGTCTAGTGATAAGTTGGTCTCGCTTAGCCAAAATATACTTTCCCTAGAGATTATCCTCTGTCAGAGAACAAAGTGGGCTTTCCCCTTGGTGATGAAATCCAAGTGGAATTGTCGGGATGGGTAAGGTATCCGTTGGGTGATGAAATCCCAGTTGGGCCTTGTCTCAGGTAAGTTTGATGTTTGATTTTTACAAGTGATTTGGTTGTGTAACATAAAGTGGACTACAATTAATTCATGATGCAGTTATTAATTACTAGATGTGGACTAAGAAATGCAAGCAAGCAAAAATGAAATGCAATGTGTTTTAAGCCCAAGTTGAAATGTGAGTTCGGATGAAAACAAGTTGAGAAAGGGTTGAAGAATATGACTTTTGACTGGTCTAAGATGCAAGAAAAGAAAGAAGAGTTCTTTTTAATCTTGCTTATGATGTCTTTTGGAAGAGATAGAATGAAGAGGTTAAAAGGAGAAACCTAATGCACCTTATATGAACAGAAAGAAAAGAACCCAAGGAAGACCCTAGGGTCCCACTGGGCATGCCAAAATGTTTCTATATGATTTTTGCTTTCTACATTCAAAGTAATAAGAAACTAAAAGAAATGGTTTAAGGCTTGTATGTACTTGGATGAAGTCATGCGCACCATTATCTAGACGTCATGAGAACTCCTCTTTGGTTATGGAGGATGACACCTACAGAAGAAAGAGACTAGAACAAAAAGGTTGTTAGATGAGGATATGGTGGGCTGCTAAGCAAAAGCTTGATCCCAAAAGTATGAAGACTTATTTGAGGGATGTCAACCCACTGATTGATAAAAATAATGTCTGATAAAAGGTAGAATGATAAAATACTGAAATGATTAGAGACTAAAAAGGAAATGGAAGCAAATTCTTACCTGAATGCTGTTGTCGGCCTGGTCACAGTCATCGATGTCGATTAGTCTGCCGCCGTCGGTTAGGGAAGGTCACCGACGTCAGTTAGTCTGCCGACGTTGGTAGGGGAAATGACCAGCGTCAGTTGGGGTAGTAGTCTTTGGATGAGGTCTGGTCAGCTCTGTGGTCTTTGGACGAGCTCTGGTCAGGTTTGGACAGGTTTCAGGGCTGCAGAATGGTCTAAAATAGTCTAGCTCTATTTAATGATCTGTGCAGGGGTCTGGGCAAAGTTGCAGGGATAATGGACAGACTGTATTTTTTGATATGGGAAGGCCTCTCAGCCTTTCCAAGAGGAATTCAAGTCTGGTCTGTGGTCTGATAGTCTAAATCTGAGTGGTGATATCATTTAAAAGCAATAACCAAAAAACAAATGAAAGCACAGAATAAATGCTTACCTGTTGTCTGCTGAAGAGAGAATAGGAGACTTGGTTGCAGATTGATTGTTGATGGTGTGTTGTAGATTGGTTGCAAATGCTCGATGTAGAAGACTTCCAGCAAGTTGACTAAAGCAGAGTACCTGTGCCTGAGAGAGAGAGAGAGATAGATTTTTTTAGTGGATTGGCTGAGTGAAGATTGGCTGATTGTTCTAAGTTGAAAGGCAGATCTGAGAACATCTTGAAAGAAGGTCAGATAACGGATTGGAAAATTGATTGGGAAATGGATAATGGATAACAGATTGGGAAACAGATAATGGACGTAGTTTTAAGGGTAATCGATGCCAATAGAACTGCTAATGTCAGCCAAATAGTGACCAACATCGGCTACAAAATGGGGATAGAGGCTAATTTTAGCCTTCTGCCCATTCTTACATGCTGCCAGGGTCAAGGTTTGTGGGAAAATGGTCGAGAGGGGATAAATAGGCATGGGAGAATAAAATGGGGGTCATAAATGGGTCATAGGGTGAGAGAGAGAAGAATTATTAATTTAAAATAAGTGATTATTTTAAATTAATAAGACATAGGTTAGGTGTGTCAAAGTGGATGAAGGGGACCAAGGGGGAGAGAATGGGGAGAGGATGACTAAGGGAGTAGACATGATTTCAGTGTCTACATAAATGTTGTCCCAAAAATGAGTGATATTTTTGGGAGACAATAGCTGGCTCTAGTTGGGGAACTTCTATCAATTGTAAAAAATAATTGAGGGGAGTAGAAACTAGAATCTCCAGTGCCTTGAAGTATGCCATTGGGTTATGGAGTCATGCTACCCAAAAATGGAAGGCATCAAAAAAGGAAACAAATAAAACAAAGAAGAATTAAAAACTATACAAATATACTACATATGTACAGATATAGTGATCTGATACTTCAAGAGTTGAAGTGTTTTAGATGTTGCTTCTTAAGAGACAGTGAAAATAGTGTGCCATCTTGGTAAACCAATAAGAAGACATTTTTTCCCCAAAAATGGTGACGGGTGAATGGAAATCTCCACCAGGAAACCAACTTTTTGCATCTTACTCTTGGCTTTTTCTTCTTTTTGCCCCATGACAAGATGTGGTCTTCAATTTGAAAGCCATAACTCCTTGCTTTCTTGGCAAAGGGTTCCTTTGCTTGATTTTGATTTGTAGTAACATGGTCCATTACCATAATTGGTTGTTCTTCTGATTCAGTCCAGCACATGCTTGGATTGTCCACATCAAACTCTTAACAAACTATCAGCTTAACATCTCCTTTGATATGAAGGAGTTTGATCTCTTCATCTTGAGCAATCTTCAATCCAAGCAATAGAGATTCACATCCAACTGTGTTTTTGGTGTTTTTGAATTGCAAATTACATGAAGGAAGAATATCTCCTTGAGGAGATATCAACACAGTCCCAACTCCATCATTGGTGGAAGAATTGCTGCCATCAGACTCTAGGATCCAAGCATCATCAGAAGCTGATCTCTTATCAAATTTCTCTTCATTAGAGATGGAAGATCTTTCCTTATTTGTACTACACTCTACCAATTCTCCTAAATTCTTGTTTGGATAAATTCCTATATTGTTAGCTATAGGAATTTCATCTCTAGAAACATTAACATTCTCTGTGGTCAAGAAATAATTACCCCCACCTGAAGACTCAAACAAAATTTGTGCTGCAGGGGTTGAAGTTTGGGTGACCATGTATTTTTCCTCCTTTTTAGGGATAAATCTATTCATTACTCTTTTGATAGGTATTCTTGCCTCGGTCAAGTCCATGCTTAATTCTTCTCCCATGTCCTTACAAAAAATTTGTCCCAGCAAAATGCCATAGGATGCTGGGATGTCAGCCACCAAGACAGTCATCTTGATTATCTTGTCTAGAAAGGCTGTAAATGTAAATTAGACATCTTTGATTTGCCCCAGTAGTGGTACTTTCTTGTTCTCCATGGAAAAACATCTCCCAAATGTTTTGGTCAGTGTGAGGCCCAGAGACTCAGCTACTTTACTAGGCATGACATTGTCAGATGCCCCAGAATCAATGATGCAATTGTTGAGTTGATAACCATTTATCAATAAGGAAACATAGAAAGGTTCTATTTTTATACAAAAATTTAGAGGAGTAATGATAAGATTATTTGGAATGGGCGTGTTCTTTGGGGAATCAAGAATTATTTTCTTAACCTCTTGTCTTACAGGGATGGTTTGGTTCTTGACACATTGGACTAACTTATCCAATTGATTAGAATTGGATTGCAAATATTAAAATTTAGACATTTGTATTTTGGTCTTCTTGACATGATCAATTATGTCAAATGGCTGAAATAGACTAGGAACAGAGGAAAGCATTTAAACCTTTTGGGTTTTAGGAGGGATGGGAGGAGGGCTGGTTTGCAAAATTGAAGTAGAAGGTGAAGGTGAAATTGATGTACTTATATTTTGGGTGATCACCAGATCCTTTGACTAGAAAGGTAGAGTGGTTTCATGCTTATAAATTGTAATTGATGGTTGAGGTTGCTCCTCCATCTTATTTTTATTAGCTTGCTAGACTGATTGGTTCTTGGACCTGGTAAACACTACATATGATCCATCAATAACTTCTTCTTTGCTTCTAGGTTCATCCTGGTAATTTAGGAAACTAATGTGGGAGTTGCCAGCTGATTCTTCTTAATCCTCTGTGAAGATATCAATGTCATTTTCTTTCTCAAACTAAGGTTGGAAAGAGAAATCATGTTCTATTTCCAAATATCCAATTGCTGAGTTGGTTGGAGGAGCTTCAAGGACAAGTTTCCCTTGCGGGGGAGGAAGATGATATGGCTGCCCTTGATTCCTAAAAGCATTGCCTTAATATGACTGATTTGGAAATGTCCTTCTTGGCATATCTCTATATGAAGGAACAAAAGACATTCCTTATGCCATTTTTTTTTCAAGGCTAGCAGTTCATTTGCTAGCTTTTGCACCATTGGATCTGTGGTGCCTATAAATGAATATTCAGAAGATGATGAGGATCTATTTTTGTTTGGATCTCTTCTTATCTTTCCTACAAAGATGAGTCCATCTTCTACCTCAGTGGTCAAAAGTTGAGCTACAATAAGATCTATTTGACCAGCACGTCTCAAAAGAAAACTCACTTTAGGTAACTGAGAATTAATGAAGAAGCATTTGAGATTCTCAACTGTAGGTCAAGAAATTATAGGAATTTTGTTCATCAGTTTGTTAAATTTAGCTATGAAGTCCCTCATTGGTTCATGAGGTTCTTTCTTCATCTATGTAAGTTGAGCCATAAGTGCATGTGCATCTTCTGTAGGTTTGAATCTAGATTCAAACTTATCTTTGAGGGTATTCCAATCAGTTACTGATCAAGCCTGTAGATGATAAAACCAATCTACAACATCACCTTGTAATGTTTCTACAAATAGCCTAACTGCTACATCTTCAAACTCTACTCCAATTACTCCATAGGCTATGCTGAAGGCTACAATGTGTTCATCAGGATGAATTTTCCCATCACCATAGAATTTGGGGAAATTATTCCTTGAATTGTGTAGAAGCTCATGTAGAGGTGGAGTAAGATTGAGAGGACCAAAAGCACTACCCCAGGGGCCTTGAACTGCCATTATAGGATTATGAAAAGGAGGAATAAAAAATCTTAGAGGGGTAATTATTGGTAAAGATCTATCAACAATAGAAGTGGATACTTCATATGGCAATGGAGATCTGACTTTAGTAGGAGGAAAGCTCTTGGTTCATTGGAGACGAGATGGTGAAGGAAATAGGTCAAAATCACTTTGTTGTACCAAATCAAATATAGGGTCAATAATACCTTTAGCCCTTTGGCTTCATGTATACCTTGAATCTTCCAGATTGTGAAACAAAAATGGAAAAGAATTGACCTTGCTTCAATTTGAATCTTGAGGCTTTAAACTGTGCACTCTTTCCCAGCAACTCTGGTTTTTCTAGACCAGATAAAATAACAGAGGTGGAGGAAGATGGTAAGGCTATAAATGGATAATGGTTAAGACATGAAATAGAGTCGCCAAAGTCTATAATGGATAAGGGTTATAATGATAATGGGTAAGACACAAGTGATGTTTCAATCTAAAAATTGAGGTTCCAAATTGAACAAAATTTTGTATATCCCCAGTGGAGTTGCCAAAAATTGTTGGTTGAATATTTTGTTGATCAGCGTACTGATAAATAAAATAGGTCTGATCAGCCAAAGTAGGAAGATTGGCCATCCAAATGTGTAGGTTTACCACATCAAAAGGATACTAATCTCTCCTCCCATCAAAGGGAGGTTCTATATATATATATATATATATATATATATATGTATTATAATACTCAAGGGTAGGACAAACCATCCATCTCTTTTTTTTTAGAGATGATGCATGTGGATCAAAGGAAAAATCACAAGGGAAATGACAAAAAGCACTCCTCTTATTTCAGAAGTAGTATTCAACACACCACAAGAATACTCTAGGTAATAATTTCAAAATGTAACAAAGGACGTAGTAACCAGTAAATTGAGATGTAGCACAAAGTCTCCACCTGAATTGTCCAAGAGTGAGATATGAAGGACAATGAGGGAACAAAGTCATCTCAAGATCTTTTACACAGAAATGAAAAGAAAACACACTAAAGGCAATTATGGGGGCACAAAGTCTCTCCACAGTTGACTTCAGGACACCTTCCTGACTACTTTCACTAATTCTGCTTGTTGAATTAAAGGAACAGAAAATATATTAAGGAAAAAGACATAAGAACAATTTCCCCAACAACAAAGATATCACAACACAAATTCTAAAAAGTCACTTGATTTCTTATTCCAATAACAAAATATGATCAACAATTTGAGCTCAAAGTCTCAGTAATGCCTTTCAATTTGGGCAGAGTTTCATTTTTGATTGTTAGAAAGAGATATATTTACAATAAAAGAGAGTCCCTTATATAACCTCTTCAAGAAGGACTCGAGAACAGTAACACATCATGTTTCATTGAAATTTGTTAATAAGATAGGCTAGAATTTAGGGACATCTACCCATTTGCTTTTCTCAATGCAGAGAAACAAGTCACGCTATTGAAAGTTTGCATCTTTCAATGTCCACCTAGCGATCTAATCCTTCTTCATCATTCCTCTTTTTTTGGTTAAGTGAATCAGGTCCTTGAATCATTTTGATGCTCTACTCCTTAGTCGCCTCCTGCTGGTCTTGGCTTTAAAGCCTTTAAATGCATTCGGGTCTATTTTGGATTTGGAAGAGCCCCTCGTAAGGGTATCTACCCTTCAGGTGGTCTTCAGATGGCTTTCAATCTTCTTTTGGCAGGTCATTAAGTTCTTTGGCTCTTCTGAAATTCCTTTGGGCTTTCCTCCTTTAGCTTTGCCGAATTCCTTCAGACTTTTTGTTCAAAGGAATTCCTTCAGACAAAATGTCTGATGGAATTATGCCTTAGTCTTTTTCTTGAAGGAAATCCCTTTGTCTTTTGACTGCCTTAAACAAAATTCCCAAAGAATTTACCTTTGCAGCTTCCTTGAAAATGACGCTTCCAAAGGGTAATTTTATCGACCAAGTACCCTCCACAAGGGCACTTGTCCTTCAGGAGGCTCTTTTGAACTTTTGCATTGAACCACTCCTTTGAACCAACCGTTGAACCAAGCTTTCAACCAAAATGGTTCAAGCCGATGAACCCTTTTGATTGAACCAAAAGCCATTGAACCATTTGATGAACCCTTTGAGTGAACTGAAGTATTGAACTGCTTGGTTGAACCAACCATTGAACCAACTTTGGTTCAACAGTTCAATTGTTCATTCCCTTTGATTTGGCTAGGTCCTTTTGATCCTCATTGAACCAAACACATTAAACCTATTGAACCTTGAACCCATTAAACCTTTGAACCAAAGTGGCTCAATGGTTCAACGGTTCAATGGTTCAAGCCTTGAAAACTTGTTGAACCTTGATTGAACCTACTTGTAGAAGCCTTTGAACCTAGAAGCAGTTGAACTCTTGCTGCTGATGTTGAACCTTTGAACTTGTTGAGCCTATTGAACCAAAATGGTTCAAGGTTCAATGGTTCAGTCCTTGCTTAGAAGCTTGCCGATGAAATCTTTTGGTTGAACTTGGTTATTGAACCAACTTTTAAATCGCCTAAGTGTTGAAAACTTACTTCTTTCCTACATAGTCTATAGAAATCACCCTATGAAACCCATTGAACTTGATCTACAGAGTCCATAGATTTTATTTTCCTATAGAGTCCATAGATTTATCTTCCTATAGATTCCATAGATTTAAGCCTGTTGAGTTTGTAGATTTCCTTCCTATAGAGTCCGTAGATTCAAGCCTACAGAGTCCATAGATTCTAGCCTGCAGAGTCCATAAATTTCTGAGAAGCTTGAAAAATGAGAAATTTGAATGCCCAGGATAAATTTTGAAAAGGGAAGAGACAATTTTGGTCTGTAAGACCAAAATAGTTCAAATGTTGTCCCAAAAATGAGTGATATTTTTGAGGGACAATAGCTGGCTCCAGTTGGGGAACTTCTATCAATTGTAAAAAAGAATTGAAGGGAGTAGAAACCAAAATCTCTAGTACCTTGAAGTATGCCATTGGGCTATGGAGTCATGCTACCCAAAAATGGAAGGCATCAAAAAAGGAAACAAACAAAACAAAATAGAATTAAAAACTATACAAATATACTACATATGTATAGATACAATGATCTGATACTTCAAGAGTTGGAGTGTTTCAGATGTTGCTTCTTAAGAGACAGTGAAAATAGTGTGCCATCTTGGTAAACCAACAAGAAGACATTTTGTCCCCAAAAATGGTGATGGGTGAATGGAAATCTCCACCAGGAAACCAACTTTTTGCATCTTACTCTTGGCTTTTTCTTCTTTTTGCCCCATGACAAGATGTGGTCTTCAATTTGAAAGCCATAACTCCTTGCTTTCTTGGAAAAGGGTTCATTTGCTTGATTTTGATTTGTAGTAGCATGGTCCATTACCATAATTGGTTGTTCTTCTGATTCAGTCCAGCACATGCTTGGATTGTCCACATCAAACTCTTAACAAACTATCAGCTTAACATCTCCTTTGATATGAAGGAGTTTGATCTCTTCATCTTGAGCAATCTTCAATCCAAGCAATAGAGATTCACATCCAACTATGTTTTTGGTGTTTTTGAATTGCAAATTACATGAAGGAAGAATATCTCCTTGAGGAGATATCAACACAGTCCCAACTCCATCATTGGTGGAAGAATTGCTGCCATTAGATTCTAGGATCCAAACATCATCAGAAGATGATCTCCTATTAGATTTATCTTCATTAGAGATGGAAGATCTTTCCTTATTTATACCACACTCTACCAATTCTCCTAAAGTCTTATTTGGATCAATTCCTGGATTGTCAGCTATTGGACTTTTGTTTATAGAAACATGAATATTCTCTGTGGTCAAGAAATAATTACCCCTGCCTGAAGACTCAAACAAAATTTGTGCTGTAGGGGTCGACATTTGGGTGACCATGTATTTTTCCTCATTTTTAGGGAGCAATCTCTTCATTACAACTTTGACAGGGATTCTTACCTTGGTCAGGGCCATGCTTAATTCTCCTCCCATGTCCTTACAAAAATTTTGTCCCAGCAAAATGCCATAGGATGTTGGGACGTCAACCACCAAGACAGTCATCTTGATTCTCTTGTTTGGAAAGGCTGAAAATGCAAATTATGCATCTTTGATTTGCCTTAGTAGTGGTACTTGCTTGTTCTCCATGGAGAAACATCTCCCAAATTTCTTGGTCTGTGTGAGGCCTAGAGACTCAGCTACTTTAGCAGGCATGACATTGTCAGATGCCCCATAATCAATGATGTAATTGTTGAGTTGATAACCATTTATCAATAAGGAAACATAGAAAGGTTCTATTTTCCCAAGGGAAATTGGAGGAGTAATGACAAGATTATTTGTAATGGGCATGTTCTTTGGAGAATTAGGAATTATTTTCTTAACCTCTTGTCTTGTAGGGATGGTTTGGTTCTTGACACATTAGACTAACTTATCCAATTGATCAGGATTGGACTACAAATATTCAAATTCAGACATTTGTATTTTGGTCTTCTTGACATGATCAATTATGTCAAATGGCTAAATTGGACTAGGAACAGAGGAAAGTATTTCAACCTTTTGGGTTTTAGGAGGGATGGGAGGAGGGCTGGTTTGAAAAATTAAAGTAGAAGGTGAAGGTGAAATTGATGTACTTACATTTTGGGTGATCACCAGATCCTTTGACTGGAAAGGCAGAGTGGTTCCATGCTTAGCAATTGTAATTGATGGTTGAGGTTGCTCCTCTGTCTTCTTTTTATTAGCTTGCTGGACTAATTGGTTCTTGGACCTGGTAAACACTACATATGATCCATCAATAGCTTCTCCTTTGCTTCTGGGTTCATCCTGGTAATTTAGGAAACTAATGTGGGAGTCACCAAATGATTATTCTTGATCCTCCATGAAGAAATCAACATCATTTTCTTGCTCAAACTCAGGTTGAAAAGTGAAAGCATGTTTTGTTTCCAAATATCCAATTGTTGAGTTGGTTGGAGGAGCTTCAAGGGTAAGT
This sequence comes from Torreya grandis, assembly GCA_037957365.1. Taxonomy (NCBI): domain Eukaryota; kingdom Viridiplantae; phylum Streptophyta; class Pinopsida; order Cupressales; family Taxaceae; genus Torreya; species Torreya grandis. The sequence goes on from JARHVA010004877.1 coordinate 674,354, forward strand.
TTCTCTTGTGGGGGAGGAAGATGATCTGGTTGCCCCTGATTCCTAACAACATTGCCTTGATATGACTGATTTTGAAATGTCCTTCTTGGCATATCTCTATATAAAGGAGCATAAGACAATCCTTGTGCCATTATTTTTTTCAAGGCTAGCAATTCATTTACTAGCTTTTGCACCATTGGATCTGTGGTGCCTATAAATGAATATTCAGAAGATGATGAGGATCTATTTTTGTTTGGATCTCTTCTTATCTTCCCTACTAGGGTGAGATCATCTTCTACCTTAGTGACCAAAATTTGAGCTACAACAAGATCTATTTGACTAGAACGTTTTAAAAGAAAACTCACTTCAGGTAATTGAGAATTAATGAAGAAGAATTTGAGATTCTCAGTTGTAAGTCGAGCAATTACAAGAATTCTATTCCTTAGTTTGTCAAATTTGGCTATGAAGTCCCTCATTAGTTCATGAAGTTCTTTCTTCATCTGTGTAAGTTGAGCTAGAAGTGCATGTGCATCTTTTACAGGTTTGAATCTGGCTTCAAAATTATCTTTGAGGGTATTCCAATTAGTTACTGACTGAGCTTGTAGATGATAAGACCAATCTGCAGTAGCACCTGGTAATGTTTCTATAAATAGCTTGAATGTTACATCTTCAAATTCTACTCCAATTACTCCACAGGTTATGCTGAAGGCTACAATGTGTTCATCAGGATGAATTTTCCCATCGCCATATAATTTGGGGAAATTCTTCCTTAAACTAGGTGGAAGCTCATGTAGAGGTGGAGTAAGATTGAGAGGACCAAAATCATTACCCCAGGGGCCTTGAACTGCCATTATAGGATCATGAAAAGGAGGAATAACAAAACTCAGAGGGGTGATTATTGCCAAATTTTTATCAATAGTAGAAGTGGATACTTCATCTAGCAATGGAGATCTGACTTTAGTAGGAGGAAAGCTCTTGGTTTGTTGGAGATGAGATGGTTAAGGAAACAGATCAAAATCACTTTGTTGTACCAACTCAAATATAGGGTCAACAATACCTTTAGCCCTTTGGCTTTATGTATACCTTGAATCTACTAGATTGTGAAACAAAAATGGAAAAGAATTGACCTTGCTTCAATTTGAAGCTTGAGGCTTTAAACTATGCATTCTTTCCTAGCAACTCTGGTTTTTGTAGACTAGATAAAATAATGGAGGTGGAGTAAGATGGTAAGGCTATAAATGGATAATGGGTAAGACATGAAATAGAGTCACCAGAGTTTGTAATGGACAAGGGTTAGAATGATAATGGGTAAGACATAGATGATGTTTCAATCTAAAACTTGAGGTTCCAAATTGCACAAAATTAAGTATATCCCCAGTGGAGTTGCCAAAAGCTATTGGTTGAATATTTTGTCGATCAACATACTAATAAATAAAATAGGTCTAATAAGCCAAAGTAGGAAGATTGGTCATCCAAATGTGTAGGTTTACCACATCAAAAGGATACTAATCTCTCCTCTCATCAAGGGGAGGTTCCCTATAGATATGCTATATATATAAATAGAAAATAATACTCAAGGGTAGGACAGACCATCCATCTCTCTTTTTTCAGAGATGATACATGCAAATCAAAGGAGAAATCACAAGGGTAATGACATCAATCACTCCTCTTCTTTTAGAAGTACTATTCAACACACCACAAGAATACTCCAGGTAGTAATTGCAAAATGTAACAAAGGACATAGTAACTAGTAAATTTAGATGTAGCACAAAGTCTCCACCTAAATTGCCTAAGAGTGAGATACGAAGGAAAATGAGGGCACAAAGTCGTCCCAAGATCTTTTACATAGAAATGAAAAGAAAACACACTAAAGGCAATTATGGGGCATAAAGTCTCTCCACGATTGACTTCAGGACACATTCTTGACTACTTTCACTAATTTTTCTTGTTGAATTAAAGGAACAAAAAATATATTAAGGGAAAAGACATAAGAATAGTTTCCCAAACAACAAAGATATCATAGCACAAAGTCTGAAAATTCACTTGCTTTCTTATTCCAATAACAAAATATAATCAACAAACTGAGCTCAAAGTCTCAATAATGCCTTTCAATTTGGGCAGAGTTTCATTTCTAATTGTTAGAAAGAGATATATTTATAATAAAAGAGAGTCCCTTATATAGCCTTTTCAAGAAGGACTCAAGAATAGTAACACGTCATGTTGTATTGAAATTTGTTAAGAAGATAGGCTGGAATTTAGGGGCATCTACCCATTTACTTTTCTCAATGTAGAGAAACAAGTCAAGCTATTGAAATTTTGCATCTTTCAATGTCCACCTGACGATCTGATCCTTCTTCATCATTCCTCTTTTTTTGGTTAAGTGAATCGGGTCCTTGATTTAATTTGATGCTCTACTCCTTAGTCACCTCTTGTTGGTCTTGGCCTTATATCCTTTGAATGCATTCGGGTCCATTTTGGATCAAAAAGAGCCCCCTATAAGGGTATCTACCCTTTAGGCAGTCTTTGGATGGCTCTCGAGCTTCTTTTGGTAGGTCGCTAAGTTCTATGGCTCTTCTGAAATTCCTTTGGGCTTTTCTCCTGTAGCTTTGTCAAATTCCTTCAGACTTTTTGTCCAAAGGAATTCCTTCAGATAAAAAGTCTGAAGGAATTATGCCTTAGTCTTTTTCCCTAAGGAAATCCCTTTGTCTTTTGATTGCCTTAATCAAAATTATGAAAGAACTTACCTTTGCGGCTTCCTTGAAAACAACCCTTCTGAAGGGTGCTTTTATCGACCAAGTACCCTCCACAAGGGCACTTGTCCTTCAGGAGGCTCTTTTGAACTTTTGCATTGAACCGTTCCTTTGAACCAAGCTTTGAACCAAAATGGTTCAAGTCGATGAACCCTTTTGATTGAACCAAAAGACATTGAACTATTTGATGAACCCTTTGAGTGAATCGAAGCATTGAACTGCTTGGTTGAATGAACCATTGAACCAACTTTGGTTCAACAGTTCAATGGTTCATTCCCTTTGATTTGGCTAAGTCCTTTTGATCCTCATTAAACCAAACTCATTTAACCTGTTGAACCTTGAACTTGTTGAACCTTTGAACCAAAGTGGTTCAATGGTTCAACAATTCAATGGTTTAAGCCTCAGAAACTTGTTGAACCTTGATTGAACCTGCTTGTAGAAGCCTTTGAACCTGGAAGCGGTTGAACTCTTATTGCTAATGTTGAACCTTTAAACTTGTTGAGCCTGTTAAACCAAAATGGTTCAAGGTTCAACAGTTTAGTCCTTGCTTAGAAGCTTACTGATAAACTCTTTTGGTTGAACTTGGTTATTGAACTGACTTTGAAATTGCCTAAGTGTTGAAAACTTACTTCTTTCCTACATAGTTCGTAGAAATCACCCTATGAAACCTGTTGAACTTGATCTGCAAAGTCTGTAGATTTTCTTTACTTGCAAAGTTCATAGATTTATCTTGCTGCAGAGTCCATAGATTTAAGCCTACTGAGTCCGTATATTTTCTTCTTGCAGAGTTTGTAGATTCAAGCCTACAGAGTCTGTAGATTCTAGCCTGCAGAGTCCGTAGATTTTTGAGAAGCTTGAAAAATGAGAAATTTGAATGCTGAGGACAAATTTTGAAAAGGGAAGAGACAATTTTGGTCTGTAAGACCAAAATATTTCAAATGTTGTCCCAAAAATGAGTGATATTTTTGGGGGACAACAGGTTTAATAAGAGGGAAAAGGTCAAATCCTTCTAGATAACATATTTAGTCCCATTATGGGATAAATCATTAGATAATAAGGGTCAACATTCTAAACTTGACCCATTCTATATTGTCCCATACCATATCTCTGAAGTGCTATGGAAAAATGCATTTTGATTGAAAGATCTTGAAGGGATTGATCTCTTGATGCCTTTGCATGAACATTTATTTAATCACTACTTCTCAAATTTTCCTTCTAATGTAATTTTAAAATAACCCCTTGGGAAAACGTTGGTAATGTAAATAGTAGTTTAGAGTTAGTTATTTTTCTTTAGTTGTGTGTTTTCTTCTATTTTGTTTTTTTTTCCTAATCCTTGTTTGATTTACTAGTGTTGTTTGCCTTTTGTTTTTCTCTTGTTTACACCATGTTTCCCTTGATAATATTTTATTAGTTTATCCTTGAACCTTATAATTGAGGTCTTGTTCCAATGATTTTAAATGAGATGTATCTAAGTCATAATGAGAAACATTCCAGTACTGAAACTTAGTCCCCATACACTCCAATTTCATCACTTCAAAGTTGACAAGGCACTAAAAATACCATCGTAGAGTTGGATGGAAAAATGATAGCTCCCATTATTGAATAATGTGATAAGATAAAAAACCTCCATTGAGAAATTTAAAGGATTAGGAGTCACTAATTTATAATTTAAAAAGTGAATTAGTAAAATTTCTATTTTAACAAAGGTCATCACATCACTTAAAAGGGGCATATCAATCAAGGTAAAATCACTGAGCAAGTAAAGGATCTTATTAATACAAAAATATCATTTAACCATTACTCCACCTTGGATATATTGATCCCCACCCTCCTTGATTAAAATAAATAAAAACAAAATTAAAAGGAAGTATGAATCTCATGAAAAATGCAAGTTTCTTCCTAAGAAAGGGTGATTTGGACAATCTCCATCATAGTCTTTTCATCCTGGATGGTAATGGAGCGAGGCCTAGAGTGGCACCAAAGGCATATCTATTAGGGATATATACACATGGATGGAATTAGAGAAATTATTGAACTTTCTTTTCCTTAGCCAAATTATTCAAATAAATACTTTTCAAGGAGCTTTGAGTACTTAAGATGTGGCTAAGTTTTCACTGTAAACTCAAAGTAACAATAGAAAATAATAAATCACTCTTTGCACAAAATGAATATTTCAAAAACTTAGAGCCCAATATGTTATTTTATAAATCATAATTAAGTGCTCTCCTTTATGATAAATTTATCTAAAGGAGCTTCAATTTCTTATCTCATAGTTTAATAATGGAGGCCTGTAGTTTGGATTCTAAATGTTGAAGCAACATTTCTCCCATAGTAGGCACCATTTGTTATGACCAATATGCCCCATTTTAAAAAAATTAAATGAGAACCCAAGTTAGACTAAATAATCCATGTCCATGTCTTGTTTTGAAGCAATTAATATCATATTAATTCTAAATCAAGTTTAATAATGATGTTTAGATATTTTCATGAATCTATGGCTTCCAAATCCAATTTTTTATAATCAAAACGTGGTCTTGATTTGATTCTAGATTAACTAAGTTGAATAAGTGTTTCCAAAGTTTTTATATCAATTTAATTGATATATTGGTTTTAAAATATGAGTGGATGTTATTTCCTTGTGCATCTATTTAGATTTTTATTATATGACATTCATCAAAATTAGATTTTAGTTTCATGGACTAACCTAAAAAAAAAGTATTTGTCCAAGGTTGTTTTATCTTTTCCAAGTTTTATTTTATTCACATGGAAACTTTGCTAAATCCTTCTTGATATCACTTAATAATTTTCATACTTCATCATTTCTATAGAATTTTTCTCAATCTTGCTTAATAATTATGAATCTAGACTTATTGTTCATTATGATGTTGTTCAAGTGTTCCTACAAAAGCTGAAGTATTGGATTAGATAGATTTATACTCACATATAAATAAAAATATATTTTTAATAAATAAACATATTCTAATAACAACTACAAATTTATGATTGTTATATGATGATGCTCTCAAAGGGTGTTCTTGATACAAATAGTGGAGATATCAAAGGTCACAACTTGACCCAGTCAGTGTTAGATAAGAAGAGGAGACTTGTAGCCTTCTTCATCTCCTAGATAGGGGGATGGACAACATAAAAATTGGTTATTTGAGTAATAGTTCCAAAATGAAATGCAAAATATATGTTGTGTTAAGGAGTGGTGTGTTAAGCATCACCTAATGTTTACACATCATTAAATAATTAATCAAACACTACATATGGCTTATAGATTCAAATGTAATGTTTTACATGAGTTTGATCAAGTTGGATCCACATAAAAAATAAAAAGCATGATCACAAGGGAATGGAAAATATATATACCCCCATCATGTATGTAGGTTTTGATTGTGTAGCTTCACTCAATGTATAATAGAATGCATGATAAAAATAGAATAAACCATGTCCATACCCCCATCATTACCATAGATCTAATAGGTGTGACACATAATGACATTTTCCTCATTTAGATGGAGACTCTATTAGTGTCTGTAAACATGAACTAACATCATTCCCCACAAATATAAACATGTGTATATATTAATGAATCATTATCACGCCCTTATTAATATGAAAGTGAAAATATATGTGCATGCTTGCCCCATGGATCTATATGATGAATTTTATAACTTGTATCTAAAATTTATGTGAATGTGAAAAACTATGAATCCTATTTATATAAACTATTGTGCATGCAACCATGCACACAAGTGTGTATGAATCTTTGTTCATGTATATAAAGTGAATATATATGCTATAAATATTCCCCTATGATATTTATCATTATATCAATATAAGTTATGTAATGAAACCATATAATAACTAAATCATTGTGAATCATGGGTAACATGCCAACTCTGATAATCTAAATCATGCCAAAATATGATAATATAAATCATGCCACAATCTAATAATTTTAATCATGTATAGTGTACCAAAATATGATAATCTAAATCATGTATAATATGCATAAATATTATAATATGATCCATGCTAAAATATGATAATCTATTTTTTTAATAATCCTAATACATGTTACCTTTCAATGTAAGGGATGTGACTATCAGATTCATCATATTGAAGATATATGTGATTAGATAAGCATTTTATTTTTTTATAAATTTGTTTGTATTGGTTATTTAAAATATTCATTGTATGAATTTGGATTGTTATATTAAGAATGCCATATTGTTCAACTACCAATGGGTATAAATATTTAACATATATCAATAAATTTAGTCCCTTCATAATATCGAATAGTTAGTGAAGGTGATGTCTTACATCAACAACTAAAATTTTTTGTCCCCATTTTAAATAATTAGGGCCATCTTAATATGGAAAGAGAGTGTTTATAAAATTTTTGTGTATTATTAATTATCACTAATCATCTAAAAACTATTACCATGCAAGATAAATCATTATGTATATTCAAATACAATTGATGGGGAGTGATTTCAATATACAATTCTTGAGATATTGTACACATAGATTTGTTGGGATTGATTTAGAAGTAGGGTTAGGTATAATGTATAGTTAAAAAGTCAATCATACATATAGGTTGAGGTTTTCGATTTTTGTAATTCATTTTCACCCTAACACTTGATATTTTTAGCTCTAGGCCATCATCATACTAAGCTGATAAGATGCATTGCCTCACCATTTTTATTATCTACATACTTATATAGAGACACATCAGCCTAAAGACCTCTTACATTTTGAAATTTTAATTTTTTTTATAATTGAGTTTTTTTATTTTTAATTTCAAAGTTATTTTTATTAATTTAAAACTATTTTTAGAATAATTTAGACATCGACCATTTAGGATCAATTCCATTAGGTAATAAAAAACCATCCTCCATTTTAATGGTTCTAGCTGATAGAATAAACTCTTTATAATGTTAATGTTAGATAGTATGACCCCATATGGCCAATTATGGATTTTTAACATTTATTGCTTTTTAATATAGTATTTTTTTCTTTGATTCAAATTTTTATTCAATATAATATAATATTTCTTTAATTATATGTTTTTTGAGAGGGATTTGCATGCTATTGATTTTCATATGGTAAACATATGAAGACCATGATTGATCTCAATTTGGATGATCCTGATTATAAAATTTTAGAAAAATCTATACTTATTCATGTTGCCGAGTTAGGTTATATCCCTTATGACATGCATTTTATGACCACTTTAGCTAAGAGTTGGAACCATTACACATGTATATTTTATCTTGAAACATCTGATATAACTATCATATTAGAGGACATATGGAAAATTATGAGGTTTCCATAGTGTAGACTAATATTAGTAAGGGATATGGTCTCTATGTACATAGATATATAACTCAACATGCTGAGGAAGATGATTACAGTGCACATTATTTAACTCTATTGTTTAGAAACATTATTACCTCTAATGTCACTAAATTTCATAAATTTTTGTGCTACTTACTTGCTTCCTTAATTATTGTGGATGGAAATTCAATAGATATTTCCTAACATATATATGATTGTATAATTGTTATTGAGGAGATATGCATAATATATTCATGGGGGATAACTATGGCATCTCATCTATATGGGGACATTTATAGTTTCGCATTGGATGGCCATGGTGGAGGCCTTAGCGTAGTGACCTTGTTTCATGTGTGGTATTATGAACATATAAATATAATTTGGCCTATTAGATAATATCACAAGGGTTTGGTCCACCATCATATTCTTATAATTATAATTAGGTTTCAAATTTACTTATAAGTAAATATTCTAAAAAAAAAGAGATTGAAATGTATTAAAAACATCAATATTTATCTCCACCTTGAAAGGATAAATGAGGCCTCTAATAAATGTGTATTATATTTCAAAAAAAATTGGTTCATATATCAGTTGCTACATACAATATGTAAAAACAAAAATAGTCATAAACTAAGTCTTATTTTCTTTGGTGAAGAGAAGGTAAATTTTCATTGTTACTCTTGGTCCCTTATTTTGAATGTATGACATTTAAAATATATCTTATGACTCTAGATATATATGTAAATACCTACTAGGAAATGAATGAAACCAATCCAAAACATTTTTAGTTAGTTTTTTTAGGAACATATTTAGTAAAATCTAATCACCATCATATTTTATCATAGAATATTTGAAATATCTAAGATGTAGATAAGGATTGTTTCTTTTATCAACCATACATAATTTAGGGATGTGGAAGTTGTGTGCTAATTGAGAATTTAATATTTTACATGAATCTATGTTTTAATACATAGAATTTATATCAAACCAAGTGTGGTAATCATTTATCTACAGGATGTGGTGATTTATTTTATGTTGCAAGACACCAACAACATACATTAAGTAAATGATTTCTTGGTAAGTGTAGACAATTTTGACCTTACAAGTCAAATTATCACCCATACCACTTGAAAATTTGATTACCTGTACATGGTTTACTTTTTAAATCATGAAAAGGTACAATGTATACATTTTAAATTAATTTCATGAGGGCACTCAAGTGATTCTAGCAATTTTAGTGCTACAAAGGCCTATTTTGAGGCTATTTGTATAGTTATTCATGGTGAAATTAATATTAAAGAATATTCAAGACCTTATTTTTCCATTAAAATGTCAAATAAATTATTTTAAAGAGGTTTCAAATCTTAAAATGAAGAAAATCGATTTATCTCTTATATTGACCTCTTAAATAGCTCTAGAAAGGCCATCAATTTTTTCTTAGTACATGAACGAGAGAGAGAATCAGGTATAAATATATTTTAAAATTATATGGAACCTAATTAAATTAAAATTAATGTAATTTGATATAATATTTATCCCCCCATCATTATGAACAATCACTAAGAGTCTAAGGGGTCTCTATTGCATAGTCATCAAGACAGGGTCAAGGTTTGTCTCTGTTTGTTCACTTCAAAGATCTATGGAGAAAAATATATTTAAGGGGATTGTTTTAGGGTTAAATATTAAATTTTCAATCTTTTAATCATTATTTAATTTTCCTTGATAAGGGGATTTTTGATGAGAAATCATTTTCCTATCTTAACTTGAGATTTGGCAATTTATAAGCAATATTGATATATCAGTGGAATGCATTTATTTTCAAGAGTTTTAAAGATCACGTTTCATGTAAAATAAATATCTTTCATCCAAGAAATTTTTTAGGAACTTTCATCTTGAAAATCTCTTTCTTGAGATAGCCTAGTTGGTTGTTTGGCCCTTCAATAAGGTATAGTTGCAGATATAATGAGATTCTCAATGTGTGAATAGCATATTAGTGAGTTTGCCATTGAGGGAATTAAAAAGGATGAGAAAATATTAATTTTACATTAGATTATATTCCATATGAGGGAAAAATACCATGCTCTCTTAAGAACTCAAAATCTCAATTATAGGCCTAATGAGCAGGCTAGAAGGACATCATGGTAGGTAATATAAGTTATGAAGACTCATGAAGATGAAGAGGTACATTTCAAAGTCATGATTTTGTTTTAGAGTGATCATATAGTATTAAATATTATTATATACACTCTTGGGATAAATAAATTTAGTTTAAGAACCTCAAATGCCTAAAATAACACTAAAGGACTATGTGCCACTATGTTCCCAATTTCAAAGGCCTTATAGAATATTGTGTGTTCCTTAAAAATGTATTCAAGGTTTTAGGTGGACATTAACAGATGATTTATCAAACATGAATTGATAAGGATGCTCACGAGGCTACTAATATTCATCAAAACCATTTAATAAAGACTCCTCTAAGCTTGTTTAGTATAATTTGAGGTAAGTTAGCAGTTTTAAAGGTAATTATCAAATGCTTTGATATCTATGTTTATAATGATTTGGATGTTTATATACAAGATGGTATTTATGATTTTTATTATCATAAATTATATTCAAATTCCAACCATGGTTCAAATTAATCACCTACATTTCATACAAGTGCAATGATGACCTACAACCATATGTTTTGACATGGCCAAGTTTACAGTGCAATATGAATAACAAGGAAAATGAACTTATGTTAGATTATTGGAGTATATAATATTATAAGAATGAATTAATCCAATTATATTGAGGGGATAATAACAAAGTAACTTTCACCTATATTCAAGTACGTGGTCAAAACTCAATAAGCCTATATACACATACAACCAACAAACACAATGGATAAGCTTGAGAAGGAAACTTAAATTAAGGTGATTTGAGGGATTTTATATGCTTTCATGACAATGAAAAAAACTATCATATATTTGACAACTTGTTGAAAATATTTAAGGTTAGTCAAGAAGTGTTTTGAGCCCTTAAAATAAGCAAATGAGACCTACATGCCTCAAGCCTATAGGTCCTTATTTGGGTCCAAAGTCAACCTCAGACCTTTCAAATCAAAGTCTCAAACATGGATACCTAACCTCAAATAGATGAAATAGTGTTACGACACCTAAGAGGTATGAATCCACTTTAAATTTAATGAAGGTTAAATAGACCAAGCGCCAGTCATGAGACCACCTACATATTGTACAAAAGGAATAAGTAACAAATAGTTTCAAACTGTCACAAGAAACTTATCAACTCTACATGGACAATGATAATGAATGAGTTCCTATTGATTTAATATATATTAAAACATAATGAAAAAATATAACTCATTCTTTGAAACCCCTATATACATTCATACCCTAAGAGGTCACCTATAGGCCTATTTCAGTGTCATTTTATTCTTCAAGCCTAAGGATAACTGCTAACAAAGGTGATTTAAAGTGATTAAAATGAACTAATTGAAGAATTCAACTAGTTTAATAACTAGGGGAAGATCATTGGTGTGAATGGTAAAATCTAAACACATAGTAGACAGTCAATTCACCTTGAAAAGTCACCTATAGGCTTTAAGATAACACATACAACCAATTAGTCTAGGAGCAATATTGAGGCCTATTTGAGTTCCAAATACAATTGAATAGAAGAAGTGCATGGTGGGATTGAGTTTGATAGATTCAATTTTTCCATAGAGATTTATAAAATTTAACATAAGTTCAAGGATTTTTATAAGGTAGGAAACCTCTCAAAAGGAGCTACAGTCAATGTAGAGAGCATATATATCCAAGTGAAGATAAAACATAGTCCTATGTATTAGATTTAGAAGTGAGTTTGTGAGGTATGAAGATGTATGAATGGATTTTAAAAATTATAATATTTTTTCAATAAATAAAATAGGTTTATTATCTAGGTTATAGACATTATATAGGTCTTGTTACCTTCATCTCTCTTATTACAGTCTGTATAAACAACATTAAATGTCCACCTATAGTCATCTAATGACAATAGTCAGTCAAAGGGAAGAGTGGATACATGGATAGGTCTAAATATCTCAAGGGAAATGGGTGTTATAAATAAATCTAGAGGAGATATTATATAATTTAAATAGATGGAATCCATTTCCATCTAAAGAGATCAAGGGTAGAATACAGTCAAAACACAATCATCTAGTGACTTATGGTACATCCTACTAAACAAGTGTGGGAGAGTATGTTACTCACTAGGAGATGAAGGTATGATAGTAAAAAAAGGTTTTATATGACCCTTTTAATAACTCCATAAAATTATCACCATGAGATAATTAGAGAAATACTTAGAACTAACATGTACAGTCAATAATGCTTGTTTGCATATAAACCCTACATTATGAAGTATAATGTTCTAGACCTGTTTAGGAGGTTAGTGTTGGTATAATATATTTATAATTAATTAAATTAACTATATAAAAACATATTTATGAGCTTAAATTTCAAGTGAAGTGAATTATGAGGTTTTAAACCTGAAATGACGTTCCTTGCCTTAACACAGTCACAAGCTACGACCAGTCTTGAGGAAAGTTGAAGTGTTGAGGCCTCCATAAGCATGATAATGTTTTGAAAATTAGAATATAGTGTGGTTATGAGTGTATTAATGTGTTCATGGTTCATTAAATATCATATGAACAAGGGAGAGACCCATTATTTTGTCTCAAACTTGCCCACTCTTTGACAAGGGGCAGTCTTGAGACCAAGGGGCTTGTTTGAGGTATAAGCACAAAGTAAGATTTTAAAACTTAACTATTGGTATTTTAAGAAATTAATAATAATAAAAAAGGTTTATATAAACTATCAGGAATCACCAAATCTCAAGTTTCAATCCAAGTGACCTTGAGGGCTAGTAAAGAGATGGCAAGCCTAAACCCTAAAACCCCTAACCAATACAGGAGATGTATTCAGATGGGTAATAGTCACTAATAAAGCATGTATAATCATAGATATTATTATTTTTGATGTGTATAAATCTATCTTAGTATTAATAATTATTTTTTAGAACCAAAACATAGATTAGATTTCTCTCAAGTATAAAGAGAACTAGGCATGCCACTTGAGGAGCAACTTTACATACTCGTACCATATCTCAAACTTAACATGGGGAGATGATAAATTTGGTATAGTTGAGGAGGTAAATAAATAATGTTATAAAAGTGTAATAAGGTTAATTGGTGGTATGTTCTTTATGAATAATCATTAAGACCCCAAACAGGTCTTAAACCCTTTTAAAACCTTGATTGTGACTAATCAAGGAAAAAAGACCTCAAATTAACATATAATTCCAAAATTTTATCCTTAAAACATTTGGATGTTTTTTATTAATCCAAGGAGTTTCTACACATATACTTGGTTTGTACTTGTATTTGTAAAAATTGTGATAAATACCTTATTTTCATGTTTTTTTAGTATTTTATAGGTGTTATGAGAAATGGATAACTTCCAAATAATTGTATGTTTTAATTAGGTATTTTTAATATATATTAAATTCATAAAAATTTCACAATATATTCTTTAAATGATCAATCAAATCTCATTTTGAAAGGCAGTCCCAAACATGCTCAAAATAAGACTAGGTGGCAAGGTGATTTCTTGGTTTGCATACTTCCACAAGGTCTTAAGACCCAAAAATTTATATGTAAGTTTTTTACATCTTAAAAAAATTGACTCATATACTTTTGGGTTATTTCACATGTGTGGGAACTCTTTGAAGCAAGATTTATCTTTCTAGGCCTAGGAGGGCTAATTAGGCCTAATTAGAGAGGAAAATGAAGGAAAAAATATAATTCCAATTGGAGTTGGATCATGAATTTTTTTTTATATATATAAGGGGATATATATTACTAAAAAATATTCCCATTTTTTTTAGGTTGATCTGTACAATATCCTACACAAAGAGATTTAAAGGTTTTTATGCCTACAAGGAATGGGTGTTTTAGCAAACAAAATGAACAAAATTGAATCTTTTGTGATACTTGATGGATCCAAATGATTTGTTTCAGGTATAAATTAATGTTTAGGATCAATCCATGGGTAAATTATTATTTTTTCAAATCAAAACTCATGTTTCTCTCTCCTATGCCTCTTTTCTCATGAAGGATTCAAGTATTCAAAACACAAAAATAGATGCATAAAATATATTCAAAAGAATTTATTAAGGTTTATCCTCATTTACAAATTTTTTTTTGAGTATTAATAAGTTAGAGATTTATTGGAAAAAGTTTTAAAATTCTTTAAAGAGTCCTAAACAACCTTGGAAAGACCTTTTCCTTCCAATGCCTGGTTAATGAGGATAAAGTCAAAACCAGCTCAAGGAGTCTTCCAAAAACCATTTAAAGGTGTAATGACCTCATGAATGGATTTTAATAAGTTTTAAATGGAGGGAATAATGATAATTTAATACCTATTTTCTAGGATAAATATTCATTCTTCAACAAGGACATATGACCAAGAATATAGGATTCCTTGGCAAGGGTTTAGGCACTATTATTGGTCAAACTCTAGAAATCAAGGTTGATGACCTCTTAAAGACTCCTTAAAAACTTCAAGACATGTCTCACCTCAACCTATATTCCATTTTACAAATGTGGATGAGAGATAGTCAAGGTAATGTTATGTTGGGTTTGTAAAAGGACTTAGTAAAAGATACATTCTTAGTTTTAAGGCTTTCTTTTGTGTTTCTCTCTCCTCTTTCTCAATTATCTATATTTAATCCAATATTTGGAAATTGAATAATAATTAACATAATTTGTGTCAATTCCTTTCTCATAAATACACTTTTACTTTCCTATTTTGAATTAATAATATAGAATTCATGCCTCCTCAAAGCTTATTTTTAGTGTATACTACTAAATAGTTAATGAATGACAATGATAGTACATGATTCCTCTCATATTTTCCTTTCATCTCCACCTATTTTTAATTTATAGATAATCCTCATGGTTTACATAGTGTTATCTAAACATCTTGTATGTTTGGCATGTACAAGCTCTCTTTAGTGTCCTTGAGAGACCTATTGAACAGGCTACCTCAGATCATCCATCAAGTTGAATCTCTGTGTGAAACAATGATGTTTAGAGGATTTAATTTTAAAAGTGTAATCAGGTTTATGTTATTATTCAACCTTCTTAGTGCATACTACACAAATGGAGTTCACATTTTGGTGTATCACCCTAGTTAGATAGGTTTTCCTTTTAGTTTATCTTCTACTCTTTTCCTTTACCAGTTGGTAGTGTAGAGTAGAGATCCTTACTGATAAATTAAGGGGATATAACCCTTAAAACATAGATTTTAAATACATATATTAGGCCACTCATATCCAAGATTGTCTCCATGTTAATTCAGACTTTGAAGGCTTAAAACTACCTTCACAAAGGTGCAAGTCTAGTAGTCAATAGTTTATGGCATGCCTAATAGGACTCATTAGGGTTGGCCTTAGTGAAATTATATTTGTTTTAAAAGTATTCATGAAGTATTTGGTAAATATAGGCTCAATAAACTACTTCTAATATTCCAAGCACAATTTCCAAGTTAGTGTATCTTTATTGCACTATCCTAGTGTTGATTTTATGGTTGTGTATGATGAAAATTCCTATACTATAAATCTTTATCAACCTTATAAGGAGTTATACCATCATTTTCATGATATATATGAGCATTATATTGAATCATATGAACCATTTTATTAGACTAATCAGCCTTACCAAGATTATTATCATCCCTACGACCAGTCTTGTCAAGAGTATGATTATTCATATCAGCTTTATAGTGACCCTTATTAGCCTCACTATGACCCTGACTATATGCCTAAAAAACCTTATTATTATGACTTTTAATATTCATAATCACCTCCTTTTAATCCATATCCAACTCAAAATCATGTTTTTGCTACCATATCCTTGTTGACATTCAAGCCAAATATGTTAAAATCATAAGGGGTGATGAGAGTGTGGGATAGAGAGTTAGATGTGATACTTTTTCACCTCATAGATAAAATGGGGGAAAAATATATATGTTGATAATTATTTGGGTATTTTTTGGAGAATAAAATCATTATGGCATGAATTATTAATTGCGTGAAATGAAAACCATGATACAATGGTGGGTAGATAGGTTAGTGAGGTAGGAGAATCAAGAAATTCAACCCAAAAAAATTCAACCATCTCTTCCTAGCCCTGGTCAAACTTATTATATTCCAAATTATCTTGTATCTACACCTACACTTCCTCAATAAAATAATCTTATTCCATCTTAGAGGCCTTTTTGGGTTATGGCTCCTAGTTATGCCATGCCGAGTCTTGTGGATGAATCTCCTCCCATCACTCTTCAAGAACCTTCATGTTTACCATATCAACTATCTTATGCTCCTTGTCCTTATGAAGTCATTAAATATTATCAGATAGAGTCTCTAAGATATTCAATTCAATCTCTAAGTTAACCTACTAATTTCAAAGTCCTAACTTGGAACCAAGTAGTTAAGTCTTGGGACAAATAGGAGGAGGTGAGTGTTATAGAGTTTGAGCCCAAAAAAGACCTTGTGCCTATTATTTTCCCTTGTAGAATTAAATTCAAGAAAACATCCAAAGGAAGGAATAAGTGATTGTTGAAGAGGCCAAAATTTAGGTTCCATCTAAATTTGATGCAGTGAATCATAGTGGTGAAAAAGGAAATGGTGAGGTGGAAAACCAAGCACTCGTAGGACAACTTACTTAATCTCTCTTCAAACATTCCTATAAGAATATTCCATTCCCAAGACCTTAGATTTAAAAATTACTCCCTTGAATCCTAAAAAAACTCATGAGCTTATTCATTTCGCTCTCACCATCTCCCTTCTTGAAGAGGATCCTATTTTATGGAGGCTAAATGAAGAAGTTACAGATACAAGTGATTTTCATAGAGATTGTGGTGAAGATGAGGAGAGCGTGCATGAAGAAGATGTATTTATTGGTACTCCCCTTGGTGAGAACAAAGGAATTTATCTTTAAAAATATATGAATAATTTACATATGAAAATATGAATGAAATGTTGAATTATTTCAAGATCTTCCTTTTGATGTGTTTAAGCATGAATAAGAGAAGATAAATTCTTATTTTGATCTCTTGATACCAGTCAAGAGCATAGTGAATATTTGTTTGAATATTTATAATAAATTTACTCACTTTTCATAAGAGAATATGAGTTGAGTAAGGAAATATGAGGTAGTTTTGGTGAGCCAATAAATAAGCTAAAGAGTGATAGTCTTACAAATTTACTTTTTCAAGAGGAAACCTCACTAGATGATGATTTATTTAACATTTTTAGCATGGGTTATCATCCTATCACTCCATTTTTAGACATTTATTTACTATTCTAAGATATCGAGGATCAATTTTGGCCATAATTTATTAAGGAACAACAATCTCTCACTTTTGGAGACAATGATAGACAAGTTGAGAGTCATTTAAGAGGACACTAATGACTATGTATGTTACTTTAATTAGTAATATAAGATTCATGATGAATAAGGTATTAAAAACTAATATATGACCAGCTTGGAGACTATGGACAAGGGATAAGAATAAAAAAGGTAGATGATGAAGTCCAAGACTAGTATGTGTTCATTGGAGATCTATTTGAGGATGTAAACCTATTATAAGACATGTTAAATGTGTTTTCAGTCAATAAGAAGTCTTATCCAAGTAATAAGTATTGGAAGAAAAATAAATGAGAGGAAGGGTGAAATAATTTCTTCAAAACATTCATTTAATTCCACTTAAGCATACATGAACCATTCATACAAACATGGACATATATCAAAGCATATGCAAACATACAAGATCATGAAATAAAATAACACATTATATATGTGGGAAACCCTCAAGAGGAAGAAAACCCACTGATATCTAAAAATATACTAAATTATTATAATAAAAAAACTAATATTTAGTGAATTACCAACTCTACATAAAGTACCAACCCCAACTAGTCAAGCACCCACTGAACTAGGCTTTAGCAAGTACCAACCTGTAAGGAAGAACCAACCCCTAGATGAATTAGCACCAACTCATCCACATAAAATTTTTTATCACCTTATAAAAACTCATTTTTTTCACACAATATATTATTATCACCTTGTTTAGCTCTTCTTACTCTTCTATCTCTCTCAAATTACCTTTTAGTCTTCTTCATTCAACCAGGTCTCTTCAAGATAGATTAGGTCATATAAAATTGATATTCATCTATAATACCCCTATTATATCTTCATATAAATTTATATATAACCATATTATGGTCTAAAATACCTCCTTACAACAAATAATGTGTTATTTAATTCACTTTCACATATTTTTCATCTAACTCTTTCAATGGGCCTACTAGACCTTGCTTTTATACAAGCCTCTTGCTCATACACACCTTGGTCAACAAAACACACTTTTACACTTAAAATTTCCACATAATAGGCCTTATGAGACATTAAAATAATAATAAATAACAATATTAGGTCAATCATAACTCAATAGGCTACATTCCTTCTTTAGGACTCATGGAGACCTAATTGCATTAGGTTTGTCTTGTAACGTGTAGAACATGATCCCTTAGAACACCATACACTTCTATAGATACCAATATTATCTCAAATGCACTTTAAATAGATCCCAACCAACCTGTTTTGAGGTTAAAAACACATTATAGACTCAATCACCTCATGAAACACTTGTTGGAAGTACAATTACTGAGAGGGCGGCGGGGGTGGGGGTTAATCAATCTTCAAAACTTTCATTCAATTCAACTTAACATTCATGAGCCATTCATATAAGTACATAGATATAATACTCATAGTAATACACAAAAGGCCATGAAACAAGATAACACACCATATATGTGGGAAACCATTAAGGGGAAGAAAACCCACTAATTTTTGCAAATGGACTATAGTTATATAAGATAAAAACCAAGATGTAGTGAAGCACCAACTCCACATGGAGAACCAACCCCAACTTAGGCAAGCACCTAATTAAAAATAGGCACTAACCCCATAGATTAATTAGCACCAAATCAGACACCCAATTTATTTTATCACCTTTATAACACTATGTTGATCAACCAAGACTTGATGACCACCTCTTCATATTTTCATACTCTTATCCCACTCAATTTGCCTTCTACACCTCTTTGCTCAACTAGGTCTCTTCAACAATGATTAAGTAATATTAACTTAATATTCATTATAAAGCCTCCTATTAGATATTCATGATATTCCCTCTACACCCCTCTGATGGTCTACATGACCTCCTTATGCTCCTCAATCTTCTTTCTCATTCAGTTCTTCTAAGCATACCCAAATAGGCCTAAAACTACCTTGTATTTATACAAGGATCTTGCTCATATCCCTCTTGGTTGGAAACACACACTTTTAAAATTAGGTTTTAAACATAATATTCCTCAATACATGTTACAACAATAATCAATCAAAATCTTAGGTCGATCACAACTTAATAGACTACATTCCTTCTTTAGGTCTCATGGAGACCTATTAGGCTTTTTTAGTCACACGTTACACTTTTCCTTCCTTGAAACTCTTTAAGAATCCAAAAAAAGTAATAAAAATTCATATATAACTCAAATATACCCCAATACACTCATATTAGGTCCATAACACCTTTTAGGTCCAATCACCACTTGAAACACTCTATTAACACTATTCACATTAGGTCTGTGTATACTCAAACACTATCTGATCTTTCTCACATTTGATCACCTACATGTCATGTAACCAAAATGTAAAAAACATTTATAAAAAATATATATGACCAAATTTCATCTTCATTCACTTGGTACACTCTGACTCAATTACCAACATTGGTCTTACTCACCCTTTAGGTCTCATGGAGACCTACTTCTTTAGGTATGCTCTCTTGATGTTGAGACTTGATATTATTAGATCCATATAACCTTATAAAAACATCACAAACCACTAGAAAACTATGATAATGAATTTTTATGAACTTTTCCATGCCTTATTAGATTTGTATCCTGTGTTCATACCCTAAATCCCTCTTAAAGATAGACTACCCTATTAGGCCTGTACACCTCAAAAACTGTCTTGCAAGAATTAAGCTCAATCACTCCTTTAGTAGATCTCCCATGACAAATGAAACATATATAAATATAATAAATTATCTCATGAACATCCCAAATTACTTTTAATAACTTCACTCAGATAATAATGGCTAAAGAACAACTCTGTACCTTGCTCACTCAGAACTACTAGAATACTCAAAACCATAGTCATAAGGAATTAGACTTCAACCACCTGTGTAAAATTTTATTGACTATTTATGCATAAAAAATATCATATGAAATATTAATATAATACTCATATTAAAAATTCATAAGGTCTTATAGAAAATATTGGTCTTAAAGACTAGTTCCTTAACTGATAGTCTCATAGCTAAAACCTGAATAGACAAGCCATTTTGTGAACACATTTTATTCACTTACACTAACCTCAAATATTTTTAAAAAGAATAATAATGACTTAAAATTAATTAATAACAACTCCATGATCTATATTTAATCACTCATTCATGAAATTTCACTCAAATCAAAATTTTCATCACTACAACTCATAATTGTCAAGACTTTCAAAAACATAGTCATGAAACATCAACCTTCTAACACCTGTATAGGGACTTTAAAAAACTTAAAATGCATGAAAATTATTATATTAAATTTCCAAACCATCTTAAAATATAAAATAAATATGGAATAATGTCAAATATTGGTCTTATAGACTAATATTTTAACCTCTCTACTCATATCACACTAGAATCAAATAAGCCATTTTGCCTTCAACTTTTCAGCCTCAATACTTAACCTCAAAACTATATAAAAATAATAAATAGGACATAAAATTCTTAAAAAAAAAAAATCATGCACTGCAATTGGTCACTCTTTCATGAAAACACATCAAGAATCACGTTCTCATCATTGCCTAGGTTTTGCACATTTTTCTATATTAGGCCTGTTAGTGACTAGCCCACTTGGATCACCATTTTTGCACTCTTAAAAACTGTAACCTATATATAAAACTTCATGGAAATAAAATAAAATTCTCTAACTTCTCCATCCAATCATTTAAAAACTTAGTCCAATACAACTTTTGATAGCTACAACAACTTCTTTAAAAAAAAGACTATATATTTACATTTTCTTTCTCATCCCTCTAACCAATACCCCATGGAGATACCTGGGAGAGTCCAATATAATATCCAATATCTTACCTAATCATACCAATCCATTTTTGTTACTTTTGATCAATATATTCAACATTGGGTCTATTTTATTAGTTTTGGAAACTAGTGTTTAGTTCTAAAACAAAAAGGGTCTAGAGTGAAGGGAAAATATAGTTTAATATGGAAAAATATATAATTTTAACAAATAATTTACATGAGGAAGATAAATAAAATTATCTAAAAATATATTGAAATGAATGATCTAGGTGCTATAAATTATGATACAGGACTGAGACACTGCCATAAATCAAGATCTAGCCTTCATTTTATTATTGGATAGGAGTGCCAAAATAGGACACTAGTGGCACCAACACTATAGTCCACTTATACCACTACTATCTAGGAGACCTAAGATTTCTAGTTTTTGTTCACTATGTCTATGTGACCTACCTTGTGAAGTTTTAGAGGTTAGAAGTCAACATAGCTCATTATAGATCCATTTCAATCTAAAAACACTATATTTATCTACACACATGCAAACAATAAATGCATCAAAAGTATAAGGGGGAAAAACTAGGTTAGGGGAAGTATGATTGCATGCTCTAGAACCCCTAATATCCTAATCATTGCCTACATTAACCTTTAATATAGGGTCTCAGATCAAATTTAGTTCTCCCTTAAGGAACGTGTATAATCAACATGCATGGTAGATACAAGAATGAAATTTTTCCTAGGCCCTTCCTTGACAATCATGTAAGTCTATATGTGATACAGAATGTTGAGATATACTATTGACTAATTTTTAATTATGTAACGTGCCAAAATAGTAAGTTCTAGATATAAAATTCCTTATGTATTCCTTTATATAAGAGACTCTTTATTTCAAATTTGGAAGATTTATTTGCATTTGGCTAACATTGGAAAACTTAAGGATGAAGCTAAGAAAGGGGATGAGACTTATTAAGTGAAATAAAATAATCACTGGAGCTCAAAATGACCTTGGATAGGAGCACTAAAATAAGATATTAGTGGCACTAGCACTATAGGCCAATTCTAGCGCTCCTATCCTAAAGGCTAAGGACCTAGGGGGATGGAAAGAACATATAAAACCTAGCCCTAGCTGAGGTGGAATGATTGTTTGAAACTCTTAGGATGAATGGGAATAGGAAAAAATGTCATTCAAGCATGAAATGAGACCAAGATGACTAAAATGAAAGACATGGATAAATGTAAACAAAGCTCATATTCTCTATTCAGAGTCTCCTATGAAAGGACTATGAAAAGACATGACATGTGTGGTTGCTTGACCAAATTAGGGTGTATACATTTGACCCCCTTTTAATCTAGTGATGCAATGAAATGAAGTACTAGAGTAAAAAAAGGAAAAGAAAATACATACCTGAACCTACATGCATGGAGATGATTGTGTTGCAAAAGGGTCCAAATCACTTCATAGCCAGGGAAGTGGATGGAGAGATGAATAGTTCCTACAGAAAGAAAGAATACCTGAAATGGATGCCCTTGTATTGAACCTAGAAGTGAAATTTTTATAACATGAAGAAGGAATAACATGCTTTCCCCTATGTTGAATCTAACTGGAATGAGAAATGCTCAGAGGCCCAAAACCAGCATATTCCCTCTATATCACATAAACTCATGTAATATATAATGTGTGTATAGAATTTATATGCTAAGAGGAGAAAAATAGATCATGCCCCCCCCCTCTAAATATCTAAACTAGAACTAAGAAATGCCAAGAGGCCTAAAACTAATGTCTATCCTTTATCCTGCAAAAAATAATGTAGTCTAGGATTGGATAATATAATGGACCAACCAATGTAAATGACTATGAAACCCAACTTGGTGACAACTTGAGTACAACTAGGTGTAATCTAAAACTCTGGTAAATATGTGAGAAGAGAATGTCAAGTCTTGCCATTCCAATCTATATAATCTTGGATGATGAAGAACATGAACATATGTGACATGCCCCCAAATTTGGTATGTGAGTGATGCATATGTATACTTTGGTAATATATATAACCACATGTGATATGACCTATCATGCCATGCCCCATGTAAAAAACTAGACATCCAAACACTATTGTTTGCACTATGCCTATAATCTTCTATCTAGTCTTGCAACTGTGTCATGTTGTATGAAGTTGTAAGTGTGAGATGTGTAGTAATGTAAATGCACCCAAATATAGTATCTGGTTTGAATCTATATCAAATTTATTGTGAATCCATATATTCTAAACCACTGTATTTGAATAGTCTATGTATCTGTAAACTAAAGGTGTATCCCTTTGAATGTCCTGAGTAATGTTGAGTGACCCATGTAATCTAAATCATAGTATATTTTGATTGATTTGAGATAAATCTTATAATCTAAATATTGGAGGTGTAAAAACCATGTTTAGTGACCCATGTAGTTTGAATCACTATATATTTCAATCGATTTGAGCTAAATATGATAATCTAACTATTGGAGGTGTAAGAACCATGTTGAGTGACCCATGTAGTCTGAATCATTGTATATTTTGACCATTCTAAGCTAAATTTGATAATATGAATGTTGGAGGTGTAGGAACCATGGTGTATCCACCTATGAGAGTGGATGTGTATGCTAGGTAAGTTTAGGAATAAGAATAGTTTGGGATGATGCCCCCCTTTTGGGGATAGGGATGAGATCTCATGCTAGAGGATTTTGAGCCAAAATTCATGACTAGTGGCATAGGAATAGATGTTAGGTTGGTATTTATTTGAATTGATTGAGAAGTTACTTGATTGATTAGACTTAGTTGTTGAAATTGGAACAAGTTTTGATTGGTGATGAACAAGGCATGTGTCTAGGTGTAATACAAATATGGAGATGTGTGTTCTATAATAGGTGGATGAAGTAGTAAGAGATAAAGACTTACATGATGTCGAAGGAACTATTTTTATGATTTTGTGGAATAAAATGGTTTGTAAAATGGAGTTATGGGGTTTTAGTTATAAGCAAAATGGTGTGTTACTTTAAATGAAAAAGTTTTTTGATATAGGAAAATTAGATTGATTCTTGATTCATTTGCGTATTGACCAGGTTGATATTTTAGAGATCTAGAGTGAGATATACCAAGGAGACAAGCACTTTCCATGACCTAGTTTGAGTAGTTAACAACCTAGATTGAGGTTGGTGATGATGTTACCCTAGTAAGTAACCTTAATGATTGATTTTTACCTATTTGGAAGCCTATTTTTAATATTTTTGAGCTATTTTAAGTAGCCTAGGAAATTTTTCACTTGTTCCCGTGCTCCTATCTAAGAGTCAACACTCCTGTATAGTGTTCAATGCTATTATCTAGGTTTCATTGCTATTGTCCAGTGTTGGTGTCCTTTTTGTAACATTATTATCTACTAGGGCTAGATTTTTATGTTTCTAAATTATTTCTTATTTTTGTGTAGCTTGGTTGTTTTCCTTGGCATGGTTGACTAACATATATGTTATTTTTTGGTGTTTTTATAGGGTGAGGTATGGATGAGGGATTTTTATAGAGGCTAGGTGATGGATACATTGAGATTGTTACCTTTGTCAGCTGATGAGAGAGCTATGATGAATAGTGTAGTGTTGGTTCATGTGTGTGACCTAGGAACTATGTAGTGAGATAGGTATATGATTATTGCTTATGCGAGAGGTAAAATGTAGACACATGTGCTTTTTGGATTCTTACTGGAGAGATTATGATTACTCTGGAGTATGTGTACCATATTTTACATTTTCTAGTTGTGGATGGTGTGTTACTATGCAAGATGATATGGGTGTTTATGTTATTGATTATGCATCCTTGTATTTTGTTAGTGTGCCCTCAGGCATACATTAAAGAGGTAGTGATAATTATGTATTATTATAAGTTATTATTTAGTCAAGTATTTTACATCTATAAAAGTGGCTAGCCATGTTGTTGGCTTCATTTATTACTATGGATGGGAGTGGCGTGTTGATTGCATATAGGATGCATAAGATCATGCATAGTATAGAGGTATATGGAACTATGTTCTCATGGAGTAAGACTATGCTTATCCACTTTTACATGGATATTTATGGGTTTACTTAGGATGATTTTAGTGGTGGTGTGAGTACAACTACTTTATTTTATTATTGGGCTTATGAGCACATAGTGGTTGTGGAACTGATAGGATCATCGAAGGAGAGGTGGGCACCTCCACATCTATTTAGAGAGTGGTGGATGGGTAAATTGGCTATTTTGTCTCTTGGGATAGATCACTATATATGAGTTTTAGACATATTGGTG